>CM065687.1:8369304-8374304 GCA_017654935.2 Phymorhynchus buccinoides
GTGTGTATTTACTTATATGAAAAGAAGTTGGCCACCACCACAGAAGAAGACGAAGAAGAAGAAGAAGAAGAAGAAGAAGAAGAAGAAGAAGAAGAAGAAGAAGAAGCAGAAGAAGAAGAAGAAGAAGAAGAAGAAGAAGAAGAAGAGCTGTCAAACAGTTTTATGTACTAGTATCATTGCCTTGTTTTTACACCTGACTTCAGAGAAGAAATTTAAGGAATCCCTCTCACTCTCTCTCTCTCTGACAAACATACACAACCTTACATGCATGCAAACACCCATTTGCACACATGCACACACATACACTGGCACAGGGTACGAACACGAGCACAGATTCAGTCATGTGTACAGGGAGACGGAGGGGGAAGTATAAGAAGTCTCGTTTTCTGCTCTGTTTTTCTATTCCAAGTGGACAACAACACACATTGAGTACAGACATTGTGGTAATATAGCACTGTTTCATAATTCGGTCTTTTGGGGTTATCTTTCCCTACTCTGTCTCGTCTTGAAGTCGGTTTGGGGTAGTTCCGGTTCAAAATTAGAATTAAAAAATGGAAGTTACCTACCTTCAACAACAACTATGTTTTGTTCTTGTCTTCAAGTCTTGGGGTATTAATGTGGTCGTATCAAGTAAACAAATAAGAACATAACTGTTTATAGTCAACGAATGTAAACACTTTAAGAAAAGAACCATGAAACAGGACTTAATATTATTAAATCTACAAACTGATAACTGAGCAATTAAACACCCCTCTATTTCAATTACGGAGCAGCCATGCCGTGTTTACAGCATTTCCTAACCGGAACTAAGTGTCCTAACGGGCACATAACTCGTCTGTTACTTCCGTTTTCATTTCGAAACAGTCCTATAGCCTACTACTTCTTTGTTACAGGTCAAGTGACGTCAAACATCACTGAGGTCACCGATTCCAACGTCACTGCAATCTCCGTGTCACCCACCACCTCTAAACATACATCTGTGGACATTTCCACTCCCAGCCAGTCAACACAATCATCGTCAGAGTATGTCCACAAACTCACCATCACTACGAGTGAAGCCACACCTCCCACTACCGTCAATGGTTCTGATTGGTCCAGTTCCCCGTCAATCATGACGAATGCCACGCCCTTTGATGACACTACCACCTCCATTGGTCACAATACTACATCGTCATCTATAGAGGTTGATGTTAACGTCACTTCTACAACGGTGGATGCTAATGTTACTACCAGTAGCACGATCGAAGCAGAGAACACTACCACGGGAAATGTCACATCGACGCTGATTGGACAGAGCCAGCCAACCTCTAGGGCTGTGACAGGATCCAACGAGTCAGCCACACACACGGAGCTGGCCTCTTCAGTCCTCAGCGTGACTTCAACTCCAGCGTCGTCTACAGAAACGACCACCAAAGAATTTGTGGACCCCCTGTCTTTCCACATAGACCCTCCCGAAGAAGCCAGCACCCCGTCCTTCACGACTACCACGTTGTCTGCAGGCACCGATGTCACCACAGACGTGGATCAGACAAGCACCCCGTCCTTGACGACTACCACGTTGTCTGCAGGCACCGATGTCACCACAGACGTGGATCAGACAGGTTTGGCCGATTCGTGGCCACCCACTGGCGAAGACGCTGCACAGCAGCTGAACACAACTCTGCCTGGCGACACTCCCGGTGACACGGCATCAGAAACCATTTCAGACACTACTGTTACCTCACCTCCAGATGCTACTTCCATCTCCACCACTACTACAACCCTCACCACCATCACCACCACCCAGCCAGTGGTGAGGGTGAACGCCACAGACAACATGGTCCTGCCGGATGAGTCCATGAACCCGGACACGATGGGGGGAACCTTTCCTTGGGAGGAGCTACACCCGCTCCTTCCTCCAATCGACACTGCGGGGGTGGGGCTAGAGTCGTCCCAAACCACGCCCACTTCAGGGACAGGCCCCGCCCACTTGGTGACCGATCCGGCTGAACCGGAGATGAGAAAGACGACTCCAAGATCCGAACCCGGGGACCTGCAACCTCCGGTTTGGGTTCCGGAGGAGAATGCTGTGGACCCCGACGTTCCCGAAGGAATCCCCGACAGCTCCTGGTGGCCAAAGGAGGAGGAGGAGAAATCAGGGGAAGCAACCCGCATCCCAACTCAGTCTGGCGGTGATGGTGATCAAGATAGTCTGGACAGTAAGCTATTCTGCCCATGTCATTAATTAACGTTTACTGTTGTTGTTGCTTCTGTTATATAATATTTTTTTATAATACCCATCTGTATTGTTACAAATTCGGGACTTTCCTGGTGTTGCACTGCCTACGGGCATTGCCTCCAGGATCGTTCCCACCATCTTTATAATCTACTAATGTCCCATATGTGCCTGTTCCAGACCGGAGGACGTTAAATACATTTTCTCTTGTTGCTTCTGTTGTTGTTGTTGTTGTTGTTTCATGGATTTCATAGTCTGAATGTTGGCTTCCTTTCTTACTTACGGTTACATGCGTGCGTTTTTGCATAAATTGATGCTATTGTACTTGAGGCAAGGCTTCAAAGATTTCGTATTCTGAAAGTTAGTGGCATATCTTATTCGTAATTTTGGCTAAATACAGACGTTCATAAATCAATGCTACTGTGCTTGAGACAAGGTTTAAATAAAAAGGTGAGAGGAGATGAGTAGGGCCTAAGTAAATAAAAGACGTTTAAGTTGAGTAAGTAAAGGATGGTATATACTTACATGCATACAAATAATACGCTATTATGCAATAAATAAGATAATTTCATTTTAAAAGAATATACATTGGAACCTCCCGTAGAAGACCTCCCATTATAAGACTCCCTCCCATATAAGACCTACTTCTTTGAGACATTGCCCTTCTTTGTAAGTATTAAAATTACCTCCCTTATAAGACCCCTCCCTTATAAGACCCCTCCCTTATAAGACCCTCCCTTATAAGACCCCTCCCTTATAAGACCTCATTTTGGGTTATTTGTGAAGGTCTTATAAGGGAGGTTCCACTGTATTACGCAGAGTCTGGCTGCAAGATACTATTTCCACGAACATCTCCACATCTTTGCTCAACCCATTGGCACCGTGTGTTTCATAAGCAAATGTGGTGTTGCATGGGAAAAAACCTACATAAGTCGCTCAGAATGTTTTTAGCAAAAGCCAAACATAGTCAACAACCCCCCAAAAAATATCACTTTTCTATTTAGGGCATATTTATGTCCATTTGTATGTATCCTACCAGCACCCACAACATGAAAGACAATTTTGAATGATTTCTTTTGTTTATTTTCTAAATCAAATCAATAGAAACAAAGAAGTAAAATTGTATATTCTATGCCTGATTTCTGCAAATGATCTATTTCAAATGCCAAACTTCAAATGATTATAAAATGAAAACTTGACAAGATAACTCAGTTCAGTTTGGAATCTTGGTCCACCATACAAATTTAAAACCTCAATTTATGCCAACATTCCATTATGCCTGTTTTCCCCATGCACTGTCACAAATACTGCGCTTGAAAAGTTAACCGTACACAAATCAGTCCATTCACTTACTACTGCCTCTTTAACCTGTTGTCCTTCAAAAAGACACTGGTACAAAATGTTTCCCGCGTATAGAACGTTGTCTTCTTTGTTTGTACGCCACCCGTGGCTTTGTTGCAGAGTTTCAGATGGCGTTTCTGGTGGCGCCATGCGTTGGAGCATCGTTGACGCTGATTGGTGCGCTTTGCGTGGTGCGGTACGCCACAGCCAATTGGCGACAGCGACGCAAAATCATCCGCCAGATCAAGAAGCAACAGAAACAGGTATTGTGTTGGCGTCATTTCCTGTCCACAGGAACTGTAACTTTTTTGTTTTTGTTTTTTAAAACTTTCTCCCCCGCCTTTACTCCATTGATTAAACATAGTAAACACCATAATGAATCAACTTTCTCTCCCCCTTTACTCCATTAATTAAACATAGTAAACACCATAATGAATCAACTTTATCTCCCCCTTTACTCCATCAATTAAACACAGTAAACACCATAATGAATCAACTTTCTCTCCCCCTTTACTCCATTAATTAAACATAGTAAACACCATAATGAATCAACTTTCTCTCCCCCTTTACTCCATTGATTAAACATAGTAAACACCATAATGAATCAACTTTCTCTCCCCCTTTACTCCATTGATTAAACATAGTAAACACCATAATGAATCAACTTTCTCTCCCCCTTTACTCCATTAATTATAAACACAGAAAACACCATAATGAATCAACTCTCTCTCTCTCTCTCTCTCTCTCTCTCTCTCTCTCTCTCTCTCTCTCTCTCTCTCTCTCTCTCTCTCTCTCTCTCTCTCTCATATTTTCAGAAATGGAACTTGATTAATAAGCGCTTGGGCCAAAATAATTATATTCTTATGTTTGTCGGTTGTTGTTTTTATCACGTGAGTATCTAGTTTTTAAAATCAACTAGACTTATTCTTGTCTACATCAGTTAATTGTCCTTACGGAAAGAACGTTACCAAATAAATTTTTGTACATGTGAAACTGAAACTTCTACAGAATGTGTGTGTGGGGGGGGGAGGGGGCGTGTGTGCGCGTGTGTGTGTATGTGCGCGCGTGCGCGCGCGCGCGCGCGCGCGCGTGTGTGTGTGTGGTTGTGTGTGTGTGTGTGTGTGTGCGTGTGTGCGTGTGCGTGTCCACACGCGCGCACCTATCAATATGCGTATGCACATATACAATGGAACAGGTTACAACTCATTATGGATAACAAGATGCACAAGCAAGGGTAGGATAGGGGCCTACAAACGTGAATCTAAAAGCACACATACATTATCATGAATACCTATGAGCATGCGGGAGAGAGAGAGAGAGAGAGAGAGAGAGAGAGAGAGAGAGAGAGAGAGAGAGAGAGAGAGAGAGAGAGAGAGAGAGAGAGAGAGAGAGAGAGAGAGAGAGAGAGATTAAATGAAAAATGAATGTTATGGACATTAGCAAA
>CM065687.1:8394304-8409304 GCA_017654935.2 Phymorhynchus buccinoides
GGCATATTTATGTCTAGTTGTATGTATTCTACCAGTATCCACAACATGAAAGATAGTTTTGAACGATTTCTTTGTTTATTGATCGTTTTCTAAATCAAGTCAATAGAAACAAAGAGGCAAAGTTGTATCTTCTATGCCCAATTTCTGCAAATGGTCTATTTCGAATGCCAAACTTCAAATAATTATTAAAATAAAAACTAGACAAGATAACTCAATGAGGTTTTCTGTGTATGAACAAGCAATCTGTGCTCCATCGTGAAAAATTAAAATCTCAATTTATGCCCAAATTCCATTATGTCTGTTTTTCCTATGCACTGTCTCTATTACCATTGTATGCTTTTTTTCCATATTTTATGCAAGTTCCTTCTTTTGTTTTTTACAGGTTTTCTTTTTGATCATTACTAAAACAAAATCGTCGGTTTTACGGCAGAAAAGAAAAACAAAAATCAGTGATACATTTGTATTTGTTTTACTTTTTTCCCCAACACATTTTATAATGACACATGAAAAGGACAAAACGCACACATACAAAAAAAGACAAGAAAAAAAGACAAGAACTGAACAAATCAAATATCAATAAAAAGAAATATCAGACCAACAATCAGAACAAGAATGCCTAATCAAGCATGAATGCACATAATTATGCCAGCATGGGATAACCTGAGCATTGAAAAGCAAATCAGTAATCTTATGGTCACCCATGATGGAACAAAGCCAGAATGATAATCTGTGTCATACAGTTATAATATGTAGAAGAATATATTATATAGCAGCTACACCCCGTGCTCGCTACGCTTCGCGGCAGCTCATCCCCGGCGGGGGTCTTTGACATAGCAGTTGCCAGAATAGCACTTCGAAATGTCTCCCACTGCATTCCCCGGTGATGTTGATCACGAATGTACATGGTTATATGGATCTCTATCCAACGGTTTTCAAATTCTTGTTGTTGAGAGAAGGCTTTAGGTCAAGTTGTTCTGGTGCTGGGTCGATGTGGAGATGGCCGCAAAGCGGTTGATGGTCGCAAGGTTTCAGACTACAATTGTTTGTTTTATGCAATCGGCTCGGGTCTTCAGAATAGCGGTCACCAGCATAGCACTTCACAAATGTCCCCCACTGCATTCCGCCAGTGACGCTGATTGCAAAAACATAATATTACTAAAGGGATTTACAACCAATAGTTTTCATACTACAATTGCTCGTGTTATGCACATGGCCCGGGTCTTCGTACTAGCAGTCACCAGAATAGCACTTCAAAATGTCTCCCACTGTATCCACTGTATAATTATCCAGTTGATAGCTCAGCAATATGACTCAGATTCAGATCCACCCAGTGATGCTGATCGGGAATATATATGGTTTAAAGTAGTCTACCGCCAACTGTTTTCAAGCTATGGCTATTTGTTTGGGGGTTACAGTCTGTTTTCATAATCATAACGGCTTCAAGGTCAACTATAAAGGTCAAGGTCAAGTGGCTTTTAATTGTCCCCAACTGCATTCCTTAGGTCATGCTGATCAAGAATATATATGGTTTTGTGAGTGTAAACCCAATGGTGTCCGAACTACAGCCACAGGTAAAAGAGAAGTTCAATAGTCAAGGCCAAGGTCATTAGGATAATCAATACTTTGCACCACTCATGACTTTCAGGTAGTCTGCCTACCTGCCAACTTTGAAGCCGGTAACTGAAAAAATGTGAAAGATATAGCCCAAACACCTGTTGGAAACCTTCAAGGTCTATGTCCTTGTCCTTTACCTTGACCTTGATTGCTACCCAACATTTTAAATCACAATTAGCCAATGCTCGCCCATTCTAAGTTTGAACATTGTAAGTCCAATGATGTGAAAGATATGACCTCAAGAAGAAATTTTGGGGTTCAAAGTCAAACTTCAAGGTCAAGGTCAGCACATCTATATTTTTTCTATGGGACTATTCCTGCACTATGGTACACCACCACACAAAATTTGAAGCCATTCTGTTCTCTGGTTCATGAGATAATGTCGGACATGAAATATGTGAGTCTTCTTGGCGGAGGTTTGCACTGGAAATTCAAACTTTCTATGGGACCATCTAGGTACTATGACACACCCCAACGCAACATTTGAAATGATTATGGGCAATGGTGCGTGAGTTACAGGGCAAAAATATTTTACAGAAAAGTGAGTCTGCCTTGGCGGAGATTTGTACATGAGATTCAAATTTTCTATCTGCAGCATGATACAGAATCACACAAAATTTGAAGCGATTCTGTGCACCAGTTCATGAGTTACAGGGTGAACAAACATCTTACAGAAAAGTGAGTCTTTCTAGGCGGAGGTTTGCACTGGAGGTTCAAACTTTATATGAGACCATCTAAGTACCATGATACATCCGGACACAAAATTTGAATCGATTCTGTCTAATGGTATGTGAGTTTCAGGGCGAACAAGTTTTACAGAAAAGTGAGTCTTCCTTGGCGGGGGTTTGTACTGGAGTTTCTATGGAACTATCTGTGTACCATGATACGCCACCACACAAAATTTCAAGCGATTATGTGCACTGGTTCATGAGTTACAGGGCGAACCCCCCCCCCCCCCCCACACACACACACACACACAAATAAATTGTATGATATAGGTATAGATTTATTTTGTATGCATATTCAGCCATTGTATTATCTGTTTGAGCTGTTTAAATGTAATCTTTGATTGACGAGAAAGAGAGAGGGAGAGAAAGGCTGTTTCATGTTTTATGCAAATGTTCCCTTTGTGCCTTTTTGTTACAATATATTATGTGTTTTCATATTCATAGTTATTGGTTTACCATAGAGAGAGACACATTTCATATTCCTTGGTCTCTTAATCTTGATGAAGAAATAAAACTAATAAACAATCTACGTAATAGAGACGGACAGACATACAGATTGACAAACAGACGGACAGACGGACAGGAACAAAGAGACAGAGACAGACAGACAGGCAATCCCCAAAACCTGACAGTAGTAATTATAAGCTGTCATCCCCATACCCTCTAACTTTTAATTTGTACACATTTTTTTAGACGTCCACAGAAGAGCCTGCCCTGGCAGTTGATTAAAACCGATTACTCGCTTATACATGATCAATTATAGATCTTCGACAAATAAAACAAAGGCAACTCTTTTCGCGTGAGGCATTAATACGTTGGTGCTTAGCTGCTTACAAAACCCTATGCAATTAACACTGAACAAAGCAACCGCTATATAATATATACTACGCGGCTAAACTATTCATGATTGAAAGTGGGAGCTTCATTCCAAATGTCTGTCGAACGCCATAAAAAGATCCGACATTTCATTCAAATATCAGGATACAATCGAAAGAAAAACATTCACGCACACCTAGCCATACACACATCCACAGAAGTGCATAAGCGTAGAGTTACATTTGGTTTAATTGGTTACAATTACTTGTGGCGGTGCCATAGCCGATGAGGTTTAACCGAGGCATGGTCACCGCCACAGCTATCTGTATTAATTTTAAAAATCGGGACTTTACTGGTTTCGTACTGCCTCCGGGCATTGCCTCCAGTATTGTTCCCACCATATTTGTATTCACAAATGTCCCATATGTGTCTGATTCAGACCAAGAGGACGTAAAACTCCATTTTCTCTCTGGTTTAATTGGTTTTAATTCATCTGCTATGTGTATGTGTGATTTAAAACATCAAGAGACGAATAGGGTAGGTGCATAGAGAAAGGGGAGGGGGGGGGGGGGGAGGGAGGGGGAGAGAGAGATACAAAGTGACATATAAAGACATAGGGACAAAAAAGGTTTCTAAAATTATATTATTATTGCATTTCAAATGCTCTAACTTCTGAGTCCCGTAGGCAGTACACTGACATTTTTTCATAACTATTTATTTCCCTTTGAATACTATGTGTCCATTTGGATACTATTTCAGTTGCCGGCCCTCTCTGGTCTGTGTCGCTTATTTTATCATATTTTAAATTTTGGAACATTCATATGTTTACACTTTTACTTAAGATTTTTATCATTTCTAATTTACTTGAGTGCTGGTTTGGTTTTTTGGAGCCTTTTACCAATATACAGGAAGAGACATACCATTTGTGGAACAATCTTCTTGTTGAGGGGAGAGTAGTTCCACCTTGGTAGGTTAAGACCCCATCCAGTGCCGAGCTGAAGAAGACTCCCTAGAGTAGAAACAGCTGTCCTCGGCTGGGTTCAGCCATTGCCTCCCTAATAAGGAGGAAAAACTAATCGAGCACTTTTATTTCATTTCATTTTTTTTTTTAAGAACATAATCAAACACCAAGTTATTTTAACTGGTTTTGATTTTAAATGTTCACATCAAAAACATAGGGACAAAAACGTTTTCTAAAATTCTCTCTCTCTCTCTCTCTCTATATATATATATAGAGAGAGAGGGGGTGAAGGAGAAAAGAGCAGGGGGGGAGGGGTGTGTGGTTGCAGAGGGAGATAGTGAGTAAAGCACTGGCCTGGGGGCCGAAACGCAAGCGCTAACGTTAAGTAGCGCTCGCTCAAATCGGCAAAAACGGTCTAAGAAACACCCTTCGTTTGCCGATAGTTCGCGTGGCGTTTACGAGCAAGCGGCGAACTACCCGGAACTAGTATGGGGCGAATACGTTTTGTTGTTGTTGATTGGTCATTAAAGTTTGTTTAAAATTTTTAAAAAATCTTGACCAATCAGACAAGAGCTTGTAATATTCTTCCGCAAATGTTTTCTAAAGCGTTTCTTAGGCCCTGCTTGGCGTAGGAGCGTTATTCACGCGGCGACCATTATCTGGTAGAGGTGGGGGGAAAAAACGGTTTGAACCGAAAAACCGGTGCTAATCTTTCGCGGTTCGAAAAACCGGGTCGAGTTGCTGTGAACCGGTTTTTTAACTGCAAACTGAAAGTAAGATTTTCTTAGAATAACGCATTCTTTCCGAAAAAACCCACTGATTCTCAGCGCAGATTGTGTGTTTGTAAACCAAGAGTAGCTGTTTCTAGCTTGTGGTGGTGCATGGCTTTGACGTTGAGTGTGTGTGTGTCATAAGTCATAAGTTTCTTTATTGTGTATGTGTGCGTGTATGTGAATATTCTGACAAAATGTGTTTGCATAGGTAAGACTAGTGATGAGAGTACTTGTTAAGAAAACCGGTTCGATAAAACCGGCTCGGAGAGGGGAAACCGGTTTAAATCCGGTTCGGAATTTTGAACCGGTTCTCAACTCTATTATCTGGAGAAGCTGGACACTGGTGTCACCCACTGTATTGTTCACAGTCCTGCAACAGTAATGCGGTGTATTAGTAGCCCACAGAGCTTGTCCACCCCCCACACCCACCACTCCTCCATAAAACAAGCGGCTTAAACTGAGAGAGAGAGAGAGAGAGAGAGAGAGAGAGAGAGAGAGAGAGAGAGAGAGAGAGAGAGAGAGAGAGAGAGAGCGCCACCTACTCTCACTACTCTCCCAAATTGACTTCTCTCTCATTTTTACTTCAACAACAACAACAACAACAACATACAGTATTTATACGGCGCTGAATCTTGATAGAAATCAAATCAAAGCGCACACACACGTTAGCATTCAAAGCGCATTCAAACACAAACGCAATACAAGTTTTACAACGCGAACACACACAGATAACATAAATGGAATATAGCAGAAACAGACCTAATGGCAAGAGAGAGAAGATAAAGAGAGAGGAGCTTTAATGATGGGGGAACAGGTGGGTTTTGAGGTTAGCTTTGAAAGCAGAGAGAGTCGGTCGCTGACGGAGAGAGAGCGGAAGTTTGTTCCAGGAGGTCGGTCCTGAGACAGCAAAAGAGCGCCGACCAACAGTTGAAAGCTTATACCTAGGGATCTGGAGAGAAAGAGGGTCAGAAACTGAACGTAAAGTGCGAGCTGGCGTATAGATGGAAATATTGTCACAGAGGTAAGATGGAGCAGCTTTATGAATAGATTTATAGCAAAGTGTGTTTAATTTATACTCAATTCTGTCTGCGACAGGAAGCCAGTGCAAAGAACGCAGAAGAGGGCTAACATGATCGAACTTTTTCTTCCTAAGGACAAGACGAGCAGCTGTGTTTTGAATACGCTGGAGACAAGATAGAGAAGAGACTGATAGGCCAGAAAGGAGAGCATTACAGTAGTCAATACGAGATAGGATGAGGGAAGTAACAAGCTTTGCTGTGGCTTCATCTGAGAGGTATTTACGAATATAGCCAATGCAACGAATTTGATAGTAGCAGGACTGACAGGTCTGAGTCAGGAAACTCTGCATGGAAAGAGTATTGTCCAAAGTGACACCTAAGTTTTTGACTGAGTCTGAGAGGGGAATGATATTGTTACCCAGTTGGATTGACTCTATGGAAACAGAGGCTAGTTTGTTTTTTGTCCCTACAAGCATTGCTTCGGTTTTTTCACCATTTAATTGAAGTTTATTTTGAACCATCCAATTTTGAATATCAATATAGCAGTTGTTACTTTCTGTAAGAATGGAATCTAGATCTTCAGGGGTTGTACTGTTTTGGAGTTGTGAGTCATCTGCATAGAAGTGATGTTTCATGTTGTGCTGATCGATGACATTGGCAAGAGGTGACGTATACAAAGTAAACAAGACAGGACCAAGCACAGACCCCTGGGGGACTCCACAAGAAAGCCTAACCTGTTCAGACTGACGACCATTGACCAGAACTGATTGAAAACGATCAGAAAGGTAAGAGGAAAACCAAGAAAGAGCAGGGCCCTTAATTCCAAAAGTATGTTCAAGACGAGACAGAAGAATGGAGTGGTCTATGGTATCAAAGGCAGCAGAGAGATCAAGAAGTGTCAAAAGAGAGATTTGACCAGCATCAGAAGCAAGTAAGAGGTCATTGACGATTTGAACAAGGGCTGTTTCTGTACTGTGGTTGGTTCTATAGGCAGACTGATAAGGATGATGAAGATTGTTTGAGGATAGATGATCGTTAAGTTGTTTCAGGACAGTCTTCTCAAGGAGTTTGGAGAGAAAAGGGAGGTTAGATACAGGTCTGTAGTTTTTCAGATTATTAGGATCCAGATTGTTCTTCTTGAGAAGGGGCCTTACAAGAGCGGTTTTGAAAGCAGAAGGAAACACACCTGAAACTAAAGAAGAATTGATGATGTTGGTGATTGATGGCAGAAGGTGTTGATAGATTTGTGAGAAAAGAGAGGCTGGGATGGGGTCAAGATCACAGGATTTAAAATGCATTTCTTTCAAAGTAGAAAGAACTTCGGTCTCAGACACCGGCTTGAAAGAGAGAAGGGGGACACCAGTGAATGATGGGTCTGGAATAGTTGGTTGAAAAGGCATGGAGTCGATTTTTGATCGTAGATCGATAATCTTGGTGGAGAAGAAGGAGGAAAAGGTTTCTGGCAGTTTGTCAGGACTGATATTTGATGGCAGAGGACTTGATTTCTTGTTGCCTAGGAGATCAGACATGGTGGAGAACAGGACTTTTGTTGTGTTGGCTTCAAGAATTTTAGATGAAAAATAGCTTGTTTTTGCCTTGGCCAGAAGAAGAGTGAAGATGTTACGAAGAAACTGATATATCTGACGATGTATTTCTAGTTTTGAGGCCCGCCACTGACGCTCAGCCTTACGACTAGTGCGTTTACTTACTCTAAGTTCAGGCGTGTACCAGGGAGCGCAGGGACGATCGGGCACAACACGAGTGGATGGGGGAGCGTGTTTATCAAGCAAGTTACTCATAGTAGAATTAAAAGTCGAGGCAGGGTCGTCGGAAATACTCACGTTAGAAAGGAGTTCTGTTGCCTCTGAACTAAAAGTATGAATATCTATAGACTTGAGATTACGGCGTGTGACCGTACGTTTATTTCTGGGAGTTTTGGAAAGATTAAGACTGGCGAGGACGGCAAAATGGTCAGAGGAAAGGATCTTAGACACTGACACTGATGAAACAAGTTGGTCGGAATCACGCGCGATTAGCCAGTCTATGATGTGGCCCTTGTTGTGTGTAGGCTCAGTTACAAGCTGAGAGAGGGAGTGGTTAGCAAGTGAGAGGCAGAGACGCTTTGTGTGAGAGGACTGTTGGTTGTCGAAGTGAAAATTAAAATCACCTAGCACAATAAGAGGACTGCGGTTCAGAGAATAGGAGTCAAGGAGGGCTTCAAATTCGGGATGAAACATTGAATCGGTGAGATTGTTAGTTCTGCTAGGGGGAGGGCGATAGATACAGGAGAAGACAACAGATTGACCAGACATGCTAAGAACAACTTCTACAGCCTCGAAAGACAGATGGGGGAAGGGGAGGGTTGTGTTGAAGGAAAGGAATTTATCTAACACGTCCCTATACAGTACAGCGAGGCCCCCACCTAAAGAAGAACGGGGGAAGGATTTAATTTTGTAGCCAGGAGGAGTTAGCTGCTTTAGTTTAGGTTCATGTCCATTACTTTTGAGCCACGTTTCGGTTATAAAAACTAAATCAAAGTCATGCTCAAAAACATAGTCCGCAATATAGTCCGCTTCACCCCCCCCCCCCCACACACACACCTCCGTCCTCCGTCCCCCCCCCCCCCCAACCCCTTGGCCCATGCCTCTCAATAATTCAAATCATCGTCCCCCCCCCCCCCCCAACTTCTTTGGGGTGGGTGGGGTTCCGCCGCCGTTTAAATATGCCCACCCATGAATTATTGATCATCATCAGCCAGTGTAGAATGGCATGGCGGGCGCGGCTGCTGTTTCAATAGTTAACACGGCCCGCAGTGCCACCACTGCGCGAGCGCTCCGAGAGAGTTCTAGCAGAGCTGTATCGCTATCAGCTTTAGGCCTAAACGTCGTTAAGGGAATTAATAAAGGTTACCCCCCCCCCCCCCCCTAGCAGGATAGCCAGATAGCTGCTCCCTCTGCTATCTGGCAGTCACGGTTGGAAACGACTGACTGACTTACACTTAATTATTAAATTAATAATAATAATAATAATAATTTAAAAAAAAAAAAAAAAAAAAAAAAAAAAATAATAATAATAATAATGCATATTTTTTATAGCGCCTATTCCCAGTACGGGCTCTCTAAGTGCTTTACAAAACATATTTACATTGATTAAAAAGAAAACATTAAACAATCAATATTAAACAAGAAAACAAACCACCAAAGAGCTAACCCGAAGTAGCCTTGAACTCCTTTCAGCGACACATATTCCTCCTAGCGGCACAAGTGCCTACCCGTCAGTGAGGGAGGGGGGTAGGGTAGGGGATTTCGCGCGGGAAGAGAGAAAGGGGTGGAGGGGGGATTTTCCCCCGTGGGTGGGGGAGAGGTGGGCATGCGGAGGGCGGGGTTAGCTGTACATGTGGTGTGGTGTTTTAAAACGACTGTATGTCACCGTCGCTTTCCTTTTTCAGTCCATCTACCTTGCGAGTTGGATCGAACACTTTGTGTGTTTAGTTGTGCGTGATTGTTTGATAGTTTATACGGAGGAGTTGTTTTGGCTGTAGCAAGCTGTTTGAAGGTAAGTGTGTGTGTGTGTTTGTGTGTGTGTGTGCGAGAGAGAGAGAGAGAGAGAGAGAGAGAGAGAGAGAGAGAGAGAGAGAGAGAGAGAGAGAGAGAGAGAGAGAGAAACTCGCATGTTTAACTCGAATGTTTATTGATAACTGATTAAGCACAAAGGCTTTGTTCATCACAGAGAGAGAGAGAGAGAGAGAGAGAGAGAGAGAGAGAGAGAGAGAGAGAGAGAGAGAGAGAGAGAGAGAGAGAGAGAGAGAGAGAGAGACTTCCACTTAAATATTAAACTGTGAGTGTACAAATGCAGATAATTGCTGCAATTAGAGCATTGATTCTACCGGAAAAAATCTTAGAAAGAAAACTTTAACATTTTGTGTCAGAAAAAAACATACATGGAAATACAATATTCTAAATTCTACTGACTTTAAAGAAAGCCTAACATTGTCATGTACAAGTAACGTGAAGACATACGAATCTTTCTCCAAACGTAGCAACTTGAAAAATGTTGTGTCAAGTTTTAAGAGTTTCACGTGTATTTAAACTTTTTTTTATTATTATCAGGTTGTTCGACGTATTAACAGATTGCTTCATTAAAGTCAATTTAATTATCTGGGATCTGAATGTTTCGTTTTTACAGGCAAGGCAAGGCAAATGTTTGATTTCATACCGACTTGGGGCACAGAAATATAAAACTCACACATAGTTAAACATTCAAACATCAAAACAGAGTGATGTCTATACTATGAATTGGTCTATGCAATTTTGTATGTGCTACCACTAAATGTGTTAGCTTTTGGTATGTTGCTAACATCTTTTTTATTAAGATGACACGTTGTGAAGGGCTAAAGCTTTGTTTTAAAACATTTGAATAAACATTGAGAACACAATTATCAATGTAATTTACATATGTATAGTAAATTATTTTACCATATCAAATGTATTCTATTAAAAAAATGTTCCATGTGTGTCCAACAAGTAAACGAAAGCAGATTTAAGTTTTAACTTTTTTTTTAAATCTGTGCAACTACTCTCTCTTTCTCTCTTCCTCCCTCACCCCCTCCACTCTCTCTCGCTCTCTCCATCTCTTTCTCCCTCTCTTTCTCTCCATCTCTTTCTCCCTCTCTTTCTTTCTTTTACATATCTCTTTAGTTTGAATTAAATCGACTGAGCTGAAAAGGACATCAAAATTAATACAGCACGTGTCTACTCCCCTCTCATTCACACACAAAGCCCCCCCCCCCCCCCCCCCCCCCCCACACACACACAAAGCCCCCCCCCCCATACACACACACACTACCTTGCCCCCCTCGTCTCTCCCCCCACCCCACCCTCCCCGTAGGAACTAAACCACCCAGTTAAACCAACCCAACCATGGTTGATCGACCTTTGTCTGTATGTGAATTCTGTTCTCCTGCCGAGCAAGCGACCACGTCTGTCTGTCCCCCCCCCCCCTCCCCCCCCTCCTCTCTCTCTCTCTCTCTGTTGTGTGTGTGTGTGTCAAGTCAAGTCAAGTAAAATTTTTATTTAAAGATGGACATTGAATAAGCAAACATACATGCTTTTTTTCATCAAGCCATCTAACAAAGACAAAATGCAAACACACGCACAATACACAAACCACAAACCACATTACTTATTTACATGGAAAAAAGGAACACGGAACAGATACATATGTGTGTGTGTGTGTGTATGTCTCCCTCTCTCTCTCTCTCTCTCTCTCTCTCTCTCTCTCTCTCTCTCTCTCTCTCTCTCTCTCTCTCTCTCTCTCTCTCTCTCTCTCTCTCTCTCTCTCTCTCTCTCTCTCTCTCTCTCTCTCCCCCCCCCCCCCTATGTGTAACCAAATATGTCATTGCATGATTCATGTTTCTATCATTGTGACGGGCTTATGCCTATATCTGATTAAAACATTTCGTATTCGTATTCTCTCTCTCTCTCTCTCTCTCTCTCTCTCTCTCTCTCTCTCTCTCTCTCTCTCTCTCTCTCTCTCTCTCTCTCTCTCTCTCTCTCTCTCTCTCTCTCTCTCTCTCTCTCTCTCTCTCTCTCTCTCTCTCCCCCCTCTCTCTCTCTCTCTCTCTCCCCCCCCCCACCCTCTCTGTGAAGAGATAATTGTCGCATGACGTACAAGTGACGCGCGTCACCTGTCAACAACCGGTTGTACTACATCGTTATAAACATAAACTGTTCCTCGCCTCCCCGTAGGAATACCGGGGGCTCTTTCGTAAAAAAAATAGTTCCCCCACCTTCCGGAAGTTTTGTGCTTGTAACTTCCTCTAATCTGCCATTCTCGTTGACTCTAACGTTTCCCTTTGATTTCTATCATCTACTATCTTTCTGACTTTATTGGCCCATACTCCTGCCCCTTTAAAAAAAAAATCTTCCAAATAATTGTTCTTTTGAGCTCCCCCGAAATCGGAATGTGTCGGTTGTACGCAGCGGGGAGACCAGTGAAAACTGAAAACCGGACATATACGTACCTTACCCATTATGGGCATATGGCCTGGGATCGCAGAAGAAGAAGGAGAAGAAGGAGAAGAAGGAGAAGAAGAAGGAGAAGAAGGAGAAGAAGGAGAAGAAGAAGGAGAAGAAGGAGAAGAAGGAGAAGAAGAAGGAGAAGAAGGAGAAGAAGAAGGAGAAGAAGGAGAAGAAGAAGGAGAAGGTCTTCGCACTATTATCAAAAGGACACAAATTAGTTCGAAACGGATTCTTCACAATCGTGTCACTTTTTTTAAAAGTGAAAGCATCATTCATTGAAAGTAGGCGTAATGGCTGTTTTGTTCTTTACTTCCCCCTCCCCCCTCCCCTCTCCTCCCCCCCCCCCTTCCTCCCCCCCCCTCCCCCCCCCCCCCTCTTGTGTGTGTGAGAGACACTCTGTCGTATCCGACCATGACTACCAGATAGCAGAGGAAGCTACGGCTGCTCTGGAGTCCTGGCCTGAGAAGCCCCCCCCCCCCCCCCCCCCCCCCCCCCCCTCCACGGTATGCCCCATTTTCGGGCTAAGAGGATTTGAGGACAGCTAGTATTGGGGACAGAAAGGGTTAAGATGTAAATCAACACCCCCCCCCCCCCCCCCTGTCACAGCCCTGGTTCATTGCGTTCTTTCCATCTTGCCTTTATCATCTTCTACTATTGTCAATCAATCAATCAATCAATCAATCAATCAATCAATCAATCAATCAATCAATATTTATTATCCGCATTAAAATGAACGAGGAAATGTTGTTTGCTGTCACATTAAAACATGCAATTAAACACAATGCCCACGAGAAGAAACATACCACAGATATAAGATTATGAGTAAAGCTTATACATGTACAACACACACTCTCTCTCTCTCTCTCTCTCTCTCTCTCTCTCTCTCTCTCTCTCTCTCTCTCTCTCTCTCTCTCTCTCTCTCTCTCTCTCTCTCTCTCTCTCTCTCTCTCTCTCTCTCTCTCTCTCTCTCATATACACTACACACACCCTCTAACACGCACATACAACTGCACCCATATGCACACGCACGCTTCCGCAATGCATGTTAATTTGTAATCGTGTAAATGGAGGATAAGTAAAGTAACGCTAAAATACAGAAAACGAAAGAGGTTGAAGTGCTCAACCTGCAGTTAGATAGAAAGTCACAACAACAACAAAAACCAAAACCGGAAAGAACCGAGAAATGGAGGAGGGGGGGTGTGTGTGTTGATCTGCATCATTGTCGGGGAAGGTCCCCAAAGGCTAGCTAACCCCCTAGGCTGCAGCGCTTAGAGAGCCAGCGCAGATGCCCCCTAGTTTGAGAGTTATAGCAAAAAGCCTGAATATACAAAGAGTTTGCACTCCTCAGCCGACTGAATCCGGATTTGTTTTTTTACTCCCACCCTTTCACCTACACTACAGGTGGGGATCATTGTGAACTCACTCACTGCCTCAGTTACCATACTCAACACTTCCCACCTCCCACCTGTTCACCTTCCAGGGAAGTAAGAAAGTTGGCTTCTTTCTTTTGGAAGGTTGGGGTAGGCTGCGAAGTGATCATCACTCTTTCGTGACATTTAGGCTTTTGGGTCATCATTTTATAGTCACTCACCAAGGACAAAAATGTATCATGGTTTTTCACGACTGTAGACTACCAACCATTGAACAGCTCTCACTGACCTGTTGGCCCATACTACAGGCCAACGTCAACCAATGATAGAGAAATAGGGGCAAATCTCTTATAGGGGAAGACGGGGTAAAAAGCGCATGGGCGGGTAAGAAGCCCACCCCAATTATCTCATGAAATTAAGGAAATTTCAGCCTCATTTTGCCCATGAGACGAGCGTTAATGTCTAGCATTCGTCTCATGGGCAAATTTGACTGAAATTTTCTTTATTTCATGAGATAATTGGGGTGGGCTTCTTACCCGCCCATGCGCTTTTTACCCCGTCTTCCCCTAGTACTGTTACAACAACAACAAGAATGGGGTGAGGGGAGGAAAGAAGGAAGGAAAGAAAGAATGATGCAAACAAAGAGACGTTGATTCAACATACTTCAAAAGGCAATTATCCACAAGCAAACAAAAAACGGTAGGTGCTGCGCTTGCGACGACGCGCTCTCCAAGGTAAATATGTGCCCCCCCCCCCCTCTCCTCCATTTCTCGGTTGTTTCCACTTTTTCAGTCTTGCCTTTCTTACTGCAGATTGAGTACTTCATCCTCTATCGTTTGCTATATTGAACACTAATTTTCATCCATTTACATAATTAAACACATGCATTCAATAATAGTAGAAGATAAAGGCAAGACGGGAAAAACGCAATGAACCAGGACTGTGACAAATGCTCTGCGGTACTGCACTACATAGGGGAGGGGGGGGGGGGGGGTCCTATTAGATAATGTCCTTTATCATGACTGCAATAAATTATTCAACAAAGGTAATTAGCTGAAAAGGTTAATCAAATACAGCTTAATGTTTGGTAAGAAAGGCAAGTGTAAAAATGCGGGGAGAGCTGAGAAATGTAGGGGTGGGTGGGTACATCTTGACCTTTACCAAAATATCTAAAGTTAACGTCAAAGTCAATGTGGTTTTTAGTGATCTCTTTTTGTTCTTTTTTGTGTTTTTTTAATTTTATTTATTTAAATGTTGCTGTTTTTAGCTTTTGGTACGTTTTGTTTCCTTACTTATATGTAAATACTCTTTTTAAAGACCCACCAGATCCACGAGTGAAAATCACGGGTTTCACGTGTTTCCCTCTCTCGCTGGTAAGAAATCAAATTTTGACCAGGTCTGACTCCCATATAAAAAATGCCCCCAAATTGCAAACGAGACGGAGACTTTGAAGAACAGCCTCAATTGGAAGTCGGGGGCATTTGTATGTGGGTCACACCTACCCAGAAAAAAACAAGGGACTTAATCTTGCTGGGGTCAGTGTGTCTTTAACAGTATGTTTTAAGACAGAAAAGGGGAGGGAGGGAGGAGAGAGAGAGAGAGAGAGAGAGAGAGAGAGAGAGAGAGAGAGAGAGAGAGAGAGAGAGAGAGAGAGACAGAGAGAGAGAGGGAGAGAGAGAGACAGATAGAGAGAGAGAGA
>CM065687.1:8411804-8414304 GCA_017654935.2 Phymorhynchus buccinoides
CTCTCTCTCTCTTTCCTTGTGTATCAAGTGCATGAGTCAATTTTTAACAAAACAGATTGTTCTAAAACACACTCTCTCTCTCTCTCTCTCTCTCTCTCTCTCTCTCTCTCTCTCTCTCTCTCTCTCTCTCTCTCTCTCTCTCTCTCTCTCTCTCTCTCTTTCCTTGTGTATCAAGTGCATGAGTCATGCACGTATGCCTGCACTGTGCTTATGAAAAGACAAACAGACAGATTAACTCAAACAGTTATCCAGGGAGTGACTTAAAACAGAGAGAAGAAAGACAGAGACCGAGAGACGAATACGCTACAGCGACCGAGGCAGAAGAGAAGAGAGTTACGAACATACGATCATACGCCTTTTTGTTTCTCAGTGAACAAACGATCACCCACTAATCTATCTATCTATCTATCTATCTATCTATCCCTCTGTTCCAACAGAACATCGCCCAGACCATGCGAGACTCCACCACCAAGACAAGCACCACCTCCTTCTCCCCCACAACCATCACCATCAAACAGGAGCCCAGGGACATCCAGGACCCTCTCACCCCCACCCCGACCCCTTCCAACACCAGCAGCAACAACGGCTACGGGCTCCACCACCCTCACACCCGCCACCCTCCTCCAGCTCCGGTGGACCTGCGCTCGTCCCTGGACCACCCTCACATGGCGGCACGTCGCGGCGCGGGCGGACCAGACCGTCCCCAGGCCTACGACAGCACCGAGGATTTCGTGGCCCAGATCGCCCGCAGAGTCCGCGAGGAGAGCGGCCTCTCTGCTCTGGAACTCACCCCGGTGACGGGTCTGGGACCCTTGGTGGCCGATCTCAAGACTCCCCCCTCTTCTTTGGTGCCGGTGTTTGCGGGGCCCTCCTCTGTGGAGAACGGGGGGAAATCTCGCGGGGAGTACGCCTGCGGAGAGTGCAGCTCGCGGTTCGACACAGCCAGGGACTTCCGCGCGCACTGTCTGACTCACCAGGTCCTGAAAGCCGAGTCCATGCTGAGGTCGTCTCGGGGGGGAGGGACCAGCAGCAGCAGCATCATCAGCGATAGTGGTGGTGGAGGGGAGAGGGAGGGGATGGAGGAGGACTCCCCCGGGGGGGCCGTGTTTGGCGGGTTGGGGTCCGGGGCGGGAGACAGCGTGGTGACTTTCAAGTGCGAGGACTGCAACGCTCGCTTCAGCAGCCGGGACACCTACGCCATGCACATGCTGATCCGAGCCAAGAACGAAGCCTGTTTCCCCGTCACTCAATCCCTGGCTTCTTTTTCTTCCTCCTCCGCCTCTTCTTCTTCTTCGGCTCTCTCTGCGGTCAGCAAGCTCTCCGTGGACGTCGGCAAAGATTCCGCCTCCTCCATGGCTTCCCCGCTCTCTCCTTCCCCTTCTGCCAACCCGGGCTCCTCCTCCGCTCTTCTGCTGAACGAGCTCACCCCCTCCTCCGCTGTTCTGAAGGCGGAGGTCAAGGGCAAGGTCGATGCGGGGAAGAAGAAAGGTGAAGGTCAGCTGCGAGGGGAGGAGCTGACCTCGGCCCACTCCTTCTTCCACACGCTGGGTCTGGACCTCAGTCACGTGACCGGCTACAGTGCTGCCGCCTTGTGGAGCAAGTACGTGCCCTGGATGGCGGGGATGGGGATGGGGCTGATGGGGGGTGTGGGAGGGGGCGGTGGAGGCGACGACAACTCCTGCCTGCCCATGGCGTGCTACCTGTGCGGGGAACTGTTCACCAACCGAGACTCCCTCGCCATGCACGTACTCTTCCACACGCGCGACATGCCCCCCAACAACACCCCCTCCCTCCCCCGGGGCTCTTCCCCCTCCGCCGCTTGGAAGAAACCCCAGCCCCTCTCCCTCTCTCCCACCACCCCCTCCTCGACCTCTACCACCCCCAACAACCTTCTCCTGGGTCAGGCTGCAGCCGCTCTCAGACAGCACCCCCACCGGGCCCATTACAACAGCAAGGGTGCCAGTCCCTCTTCTACCGCTCACGATCTCCGTCGATCTCTCTTCTCTCAGCCCCACAGAAGCTGCAGCAGCTTCCGCGGCAGCAGCAGCAGTAGCCGCCATCACACCATCTTCTTCTTCGTCGTCGTCATCTTCATCTCAGCCTTCAACGATCAGGTCGGATCAGACCGTTTTTGCCAGCAGCAGACTCAAAGGAGATACCGTGGAAGACGGTTCTTCACGGAGAGAGGAGTTCCGGATTGAGAGGGAAACTAGCCTGGGGGGAAGATCTTTAGACGGGGACCCCCCTCACCCCTATCTCCACCCCAGTCCCCCCACAGCGCGGGGCCTCAGCCCCCATCCCCACCGCCACCCCCACCTCCCCTCTCCCCCCGCCGCACGGAAGACTGGCCCGGTCGTTTTCAGAAACCCACCAATCACGGCCCCTGTCGGCAGATCACGTGGGGGCCTTACGTCATCACCGTCACCGACCAATCCCCGACCAGCGTCACAACGGAGGAGGAGAAACAGGAGGAGGAGGAAGTCACTCAATGTGGAACCCA
>CM065687.1:8426804-8429304 GCA_017654935.2 Phymorhynchus buccinoides
GACCGACGAAGTGACAAGGTCAGAGACAGAGACCGACGAAGCGACAAGGTCAGAGACAGAGACTGACGAAGTGACAAGGTCAGAGACAGAGACTGACGAAGTGACAAGGTCAGAGACAGAGACTGACGAAGTGACAAGGTCAGAGACAAAGACTGACGAAGTGACAAGGTCAGAGACAGAGACTGACGAAATAACAAGGTCAGAGACAGAGACTGACGAAATAACAAGGTCAGAGACAGAGACTGACGAAGTGACAAGATCAGAGACTGACGAAGTGACAAGGTCAGAGACAGAGACTGACGAAGTGACAAGGTCAGAGACAGAGACTGACGAAGTGACAAGGTCAGAGACAGAGACTGACGAAGTGACAAGGTCAGAGACAGAGACTGACGAAGTGACAAGGTCAGAGACAGAGACTGACGAAGTGACAAGATCAGAGACTGACGAAGTGACAAGGTCAGAGACAGAGACTGACGAAGTGACAAGGTCAGAGACAGAGACTGACGAAGTGACAAGGTCAGAGACAGAGACTGACGAAGTGACAAGGTCAGAGACAGAGACTAATGAAATGACAAGGTCAGAGACTAATGAAGTGACAAGCTCAGAGACAGAGACTGATGAAGTGACAAGGTCAGAGACAGAGACAGGGAGAATAAAGAGGAAGAATTGTGGAAACAGGGGGTGAGGTGGTGGCGGAGTGGGTGGGTGCAGGCTAATTCCCTAAGCTCTTTTAATTGTCCCCCCACCCCCACCCTCTTCCGTCTTCAATGGTCGACCTATGGCGATATTTTTCACGCCAGAGGGCAGTCAATGCACTAGGGGCTTATCACGCGATTTTCTTACTTGGGCGTAGTGAGAGAGAGAGTGATGGTAGGACCACTCACTGTCTCTCTCTCTTTCTTTATCCCCAACTAATAATATAGAGAGGATTAGCCCCACACAAGCGTCATGCCCTCTGGCGTGAGAAAAATCGCACTAAGTCTCTCATTCATTTCAACAGAACTTAAGTCTTTCGCAATCCATTGCCACGATTATAGCTATAATACATGATGATGTAATTTGTCCATTCGATGTGCATGCCTTCGTTGTTGTTGGATTGTGTCTTGTGCAAAACCAAAACGATTTCCTTTGTATTACGGTGCATTGGCTGATTAAAGAATCTTGAATCTTGAATCTGAAATAATTGTGAACCAGCACCACGAAAGGGACATTAAGTCGCTGGGCTAGTTTCACACAACAGGCTTGCAAAGTCAAAAATCTCATTTTTTTTAATAATCAATTTTGAATTATGGGTATTTTTGTGCTATCTAACATCTTATCTGTCGAATGCATAAAGGATAGCCTTTACATATTACAAAAAAGTGATTTAAAATGAGTAGGTTGATGCATTTTCTTAGGCCAGGCTAGACTTCAGACTGTGATTTCTCAAAATGGCTGCCAGCCACCCTACCAATGCTCACAATTCTGCAACAAGAAAGGATACAATAATGATTTTTATGTAATTAGAAAGGGAATTGCCTGAAGTTTTTAACTGTGCCATTTTCTCAAAATGGTCATTTTGACACTTAATGTCCCTTTCGTGGTGCTAGGTCAAATATGTATCTGTCTCTGTCTGTCTTTCTCTCTCTCTCTCTCTCTCTCTCTCTCTCTCTCTCTCTCTCTCTCTCTCTCTCTCTCTCTCTCTCTCTCTCTCTCTCTCTCTCTCTCTCTCTCTCTCTCTCTGTCTCTCTCTCTCTCTCTCTCTCTCTCTCTCTCTCTCTCTCTCTCTCTCTCTCTCTCTCTCACTCTCTCTCATCTCTCTCTCTCTCTCTCTGTCTCTCTCACTCTCTCTCTCTCTCTCTCTCTCTCTCACTCTCTCTCTCTCTCTCTCTCTCTCTCTCTCTCTCTCTCTCTCTCTCTCTGTCTCTCTCTCTCTCTCTCTCTCTCTCTCTCTCTCTCTCTCTCTCTCTGTCTCTCTCACTCTCTCTCTCTCTCTCTCTCTCTCTCTCTCTCTCTCTCTCTCTCTCTCTCTCTCTCTCTCTCTCTCTCTCTCTCTCTATCATTTTTTCATTGCCTGATGCACGGTGTGAGTGTGTGAGTGAGAGGGTCAGGTGTAAAGAAGCTATTGTAGCTTATCCTTTTTACCCTCAATAAAACATTCGTATTCGTATTCGTATTCTCTCTCTCTCTCCTCTCTCTCTCTCTCTCTCTCTCTCTCTCTCTCTCTCTCTCCCTCCCCCCTCTCTCTCCCCATTACCCTTGCTGGTTATGTATATATCTGTAAACAATGTTCTTGGTGTTTTTTGTGTGTGATGATTTAATGATTTTCTTATATGCCCTTCTTTTTCTTTATTTATTTTGTTTGCCTATTTCCTTTGTTGTTTGCCTCAGGGCTGAGTGAACAAAAAAGCTGTATCTAATTAGCTTATCTCATTACCCTGAATAAATAACATTTCGTTCGTTCGTTCGTGCTCTCTTTCTCAATCTTTCTCTCTCTCTTCCTTATCCCTCTTTGTCTATG
>CM065687.1:8446804-8449304 GCA_017654935.2 Phymorhynchus buccinoides
GCAAAAGATGTAGACGAAGAGAAAGAGAGGAACACAGACACCTCATAATTATGAAACAGAGAAACGAACAGAGACAGACAGACAGACAGACAGACAAAGAAACAGAAAGAGAGATGGATGCGTGTGTGTGTGTGTCGGAGGGTGGTGGGGGTGGGGTGGGGGTGTATGACGAAGAGAGAGTGGTTGAATAATGAAAGAAGCCCCATCGACTTTTTTTTTTCTTCTCCACGGGCCTCAATTTAACTTACACTGCCCCTCATCAAACATGTATGTATGATGTATGTATGTATGTATGGCAACACTCCTCCTCACCACCACCCCTCCCCCACCCTCCCCCTCCTACCCCCCCCCCCCCACCCCCACCCACCCACCCACTCCGTCCCGACGCTCTCCAGTCACACCACCACCTCTGTCACCCATTGATGGAGATATCCCACGCGCGCACACGCACACACGCGCGCATACGCACACACACACATGCGCGCACACGCACACACATACACACACACACACACATGCGCACGCGCGAACACACACACACACACACCACACACACACACACACACACACACAGACACACACACACACACACACACACACACACACACACACACACACACACACACAGAATGCCATAGGTCAAGGACTCACCTGGACCTTGACAGAAAGAAACAACACAACGAGACTAGCTGTTTTGAAAAAGAAGAAGGTAGATAATATATAAACAAAATGGTCATCAACATTATCGCAACATCGTCGATGTCGTTTTCCTTGACATGTTAAATATTGACATACCAAAAATATACAAGTTATTTTAAAACCAAATTATGCATCTGCTTTCGTGCGCATGTGTGTTTGTTTGCTTTTGTGTGTGAGTGTGTGTTTGTGTGTGTGTGTGTGTGTGTGTGTGTGTGTGTGTGTGTGTGTGTGTGCGCGCGCGTGTGCGTGCGTGTGTGCGTGTGCGTGTGCGTGTGCGTGCCTCTGTGTGTGTGTGCGTGCGCGTGCGTGCGTGTGCGTGTGTGTGTGGTGTTTTCGTTCGTCGTTGAATAGCGTCTTTGTTAGAATGCGTTAGGAATGTTTAACCCTTTCGCCGTCAGCCATTTTTCAGCAAGAAATGTCCATTGAACTTACCTGGGTAGAGAAAAACATATGTGTAATATTGGGGATTCCTCTGTGACATATTTAAAGTAAGGCCTATCCTTACCTCCCAAAGTCAAGAGAACAGGGTCTTTGGATACCAGACCCTGATTTGATGCCTTTTAGTGACATGGGTGCTAAATCATTGTGGTGCAAAAATGCAACGTTGGCGGTGAAAGGGTTAACGTGTGTGCGCGCTTCGATTTGATTTCTATCCAGATGTTTAGCGCCGTGTGTTGTTATACGCGCGTGTGAGTGTACGAGAGTGCATGGAGTACTCTTGCTCACTTAAGATATGCTTATGTGTGTGCACGTGCGTGCGCGCGCGTGTGTGTTTTAGTGTGTGTGTTTTCGATACGGGCGTGTGTGAGCGTACGTGAGTGTATAGTGTATGGTGTTGTAGTGTGTTCTTGCTCATTCAAGATCTTGTTCTCTGTGTGTCGGCCTACGTGCGCGCGTGCGTGCGCGCGCGCGTGTGTGTTTTTGTGTGCGTTTGCAATACGCGCGTGTGTGAGTGTACGTGAGTGTATGGTGCATGGTGTATTCTTGCTTATTTTAGATATTCTTCTGTGTGTACGTGCGTGCGCGTGTGTGTGTGTTTGCGTGTGCGTACGTGTATGCGTGCATGCGTGCGTGCGCGCGTGTGTATGTGTGAATTTTCTTGCATACGCGCGTGTGTGAATGTATACTGTACGATGGCGTATTCTTGCTAATTCAACTCTTGTAGCGTCATTATATTTTTGGGACGTTCTTGGCTGTCCCTGGCATCTCCACCAACAAGAAGGGGGAGGGGGGGTTAACCCTTTCGCCGCCAGTCATTTCTTAGCCAAAACAATACAATTAAGCTTGTCTGGGTAAAGAAAATAAATGATCTGCAATATTGGGAATTCCTCTGTGACATGTATTACATTACGCTTATCCTTACCTCCCAAAATTAACAAAATAGAGTCTTCGGATAACAGGCCCCGATTTGATGCCTTTTTAGTGTGTTAAATGAGTGTTAAACCATTCTGGTGCTAAAAATACGACATTGGCGGTGAAAGGGTTAACTGTTATTTCGAGAGAGAGCACGCGTTGCTTTAACAGGAAACAAAAATCACTGACATAAACTCTGAAAATCGACGAACACACGGCTGGCCACACGGCAGTGAAAGTCTTTGCATTTGGTGGGAGTGAATTGTGATTCTCTGGGCTAATACCATTCGCCGATGGTGCTAGAAGGAGTGGAGATCTTGTTCCCTTCAACTTCAAGCATCAGTAGTTCAGGGAGCTGGGTCCTGGCCTGCTGCTCAGTGAGTGAGTACTAACAACATAACAGACTAGAAAAGAAAAGAACACAACCACAAAACCGCGTGAGCATACT
>CM065687.1:8479304-8484304 GCA_017654935.2 Phymorhynchus buccinoides
TATTTGCCCCTGTGTGTTCGAACACACCACAAGATACTAGGTATGCATGTTTTGGTATAGTTATAGGATATGCTGTATGTCTTTTTGTGTGTGTGCGAGAACGTGAACGAGCTCTTCGTTTGAGCTTGAATGTTTTTCGCATGTTCTTCAATTTACTGTGAACATGCCTGTTGTTATTTTCTATTCTTTTTATGCATTTTTACACTCTTTTTGTTTTCCTTTTCTTGTTATTTGGCTTTTCTTTTTCCCCTCGAGGGCATGGTGTAAAGAAGCTTGAGCTTATCCGTTTACCCTCATTAAACATTCGTATTCGTATTCTCTATATCTCTCTCAACCCTCCTCCTCCTCTCTCTCTCTCTCTCTCTCTCTCTCTCTCTCTCTCTCTCTCTCTCTCTGTCTGTCGCTTCCCCCCTCTCTCTCTGTCTCTCTCTTTCTATCTCTCTCTCAACCCTCCTCTTCCTCCTCCCCTCTCTCTCTCTGTCTGTATGACTCTCTCTCCCTCTCTCTCTCTCTCAACCATCCTACTCCTCTCTCTCTCTCTCTCTCTGTCTGTATGACTCTCTCTCCCTCTCTCTCTCTCTCTCTCTCTCAACCATCCTACTCCTCTCTCTCTCTATGTCTGTCTCCCCCCCTCTCTCTCTGTCTCTCTCAACCCTCCTCCTCTCTCTCTCTCTGTGTCTGTCTGTCTTTCCCTCTCTCTCTGTCTCTCTCTCTCAACCCTCCTCCTCCCCACTCTCTCTCTGGCTCTCTCTCTCTCTCTCTCTCTCTCTCTCTCTCTCTCTCTCTCTCTCTCTCTCTCTCTCTCTCTCTCTCTCTGATGTTTTGGAAATATTCATTCTTTTACTGGCAGATGATATTTTGTTAATATCAGAAACGGTGGTTGGACTGCAAACCCAGCTAAATAGTTTATACAGAGCTTCTACTTCTTTACAACTTAAAGTTAATATGTCGAAAAGTAATGTAATTGTATTTAGAAAGGGAGGTTACTTAACTGCTAAGGAAAGATGGACATACAATGGTGAAATAATGCCTGTGGTGAATGTATACAAATATTTAGGTATATATTTCTCAACGCGTTTAAGTTTTGGTTTTGCGTGCAAAGATCTCGCTAGTAGAGCAAAGAGGGCCTTAGTATGTATCATGAAAAGTTTAGCTTTACTAAATAACGATTCTATTACCTTGTTTTTACAACTATTCGATACACAAGTGCAACCTATTGCACAGTATGGGGCAGACATTTGGGGTTTATATCCTGCAGCTGTACAATGTGAGAAAATCCATTTATTTGCTTTAAAGAAATGTCTTGGTGTCTCATTAAAGACACCCAATAACATGATTTACTGTGGCTAGTGAAACGGCTACCAGATACCCCATATCATTGTAAAGTTAACGCTTCGGGTGTCAAATTTAATGTTACATGACTTGGATAGTAAAGGGAAGGGCAAAGTTAACGCAAATGGATAGACACAGGCTACCATGTAAATCATATTTAATGTTACATGACTTGGATAGTAAAGGGAAAGGTAAAGTTAACGCAAATGGGTAGACACAGGCTACCATATCAATCATATTTAATGTTACATGACTTGGATAGTAAAGGGAAGGGTAAAGTTAACGCAAATGGATAGACACAGGCTATTCGTTATTGGATAGTAAAGTTAACGCAAATGGGCTACCATATCAATCATATTTAGACACAGGCTAGACCATATAAATCATATTTAATGTTACATGACTTGGATAGTAAAGGGAAGGGTAACTGGGTGTCTAACGTGAGGATGAAGTTGTTTGAACTTGGTTTGGGATATGTGTGGCTTAATCAAGGTGTGGAAAATGTACATGTTTTTATGCGAGTACTTCGTGAGCGAATGACTGACTGTTGGTGGCAGAATTTAGACAATCAAATTCAAACTAGTGACAGGTTTAATTTTTACAGAATGTTTTTTGAGTTACGTATTATGCCTTCTTATATTCGTAACCATATTGACAAGCACATTAAGCGCATAATGACAAAGTTTAGATTTGGCATTTCTGATATATATGTACATTATTATCGCTACAGACAGACTAATGCTAGTAGTTTGACATGTCCTTTATGTCACGATGCTGTTGAAGATGAAGTTCATTTTGTGCTGTCATGTCCAGAACTAAGAGACCTTAGAGAAGAATTTATATCACATAAATACTTTCGTGATCCATGCCTTTTTAGATTAGTTCTCCTGTTGTCTTCAAACAATGATAATACTGTCAAGTCGTTTTGTCTGTATCTGTATAAAGCATTTCAGAGGCGAAATGCTGTGTGTATGTAGAGTTATCTAGCTTTCATTGCTTTGGTTGTGCTGTTTGTTTACCCCCCTTCTAAGGGGCTATGGCCTTTATGAATAAAATATCCGAATCCGAATCCGAATCTCTCTCTCTCTCTCTCTCTCTCTCTCTCTCTCTCTCTCTCTCTCTTTACCAACACCCCCACCCCACCCCCCACTTCAAGCTTGAATTTTACTTCAAAACAACAACACTATCAAACTAGTTCATTCCGTGCCATCAGACAGTGAAAGAGTAAGAGAAAGAAGGAGTGAGTGTGTGCACGTGCGTGCGCCGTGAGCGCGAGCGTATGCGTACGTGTGTGTGGGTTCGTCTACGTGCAGGCTGAGTGTGAATTGGAAGCTGTCTCCATTTTGTGTTTTAGTTAAAAATAAAGATGCACACCACAAGTGAATGATACTACATTATTGACCAGCTTCGTGGAGTTTACGATAGTGATGGAAGCTATAAAGATGGAGAGGGCTCAGTAAGAGCTGTTGGGCTTTGGGTGGTTGGTTTGTCCCTCCTTTTTAGGCCTATGTCCACCTCCCTCGGGGTGTCGTACGCACGAAGTTGTCGCTGAGAACACAAAGTTGAACGGAACAGGTAAGAATGTGTGGACATCTCAATCTACTTCGAGGCATGTCTATATTTATTGGTATTTAATCTACTCGTACACAAAATAAAATGATAGATTTCTAGTAATGTTACTATCTATTCTAACTAAATACTTACCAACACTCAAAACAATAGCATAAAACATCCAGATTGACGATGTTTTATGCTATTGTTTTGAGTGTTGGTCAGTATGGTTAGAATAGATAGCATAGTCATATTCTGAAAGAGTTCATCATTCTGTCCACATTTTAAAATTGCTTTTATAAAATAGAAATAAAAAGTCAAAGTTCTTTACATTTATAGGTATTCAGCAGAATATATTAGTTTTATTATTATGCATCTTGAATGTCACTAATTACAGTCAAAGTTAGCAAAGATGTTCCATTTCCGTTTCCTTTATACGTATGTGTCCAACATTTTGTCCCTGCCTTACTTAGAAGCGTATGGACATTTGCATATTGTCCATTATGTCAGGTACATTCTCCAGAATTTGTAATCTGCCTTTTAATCGACAGCCATTATTGTCAGTTTGTCAGATCGTGTTGATCACACAAATAACTTTTGTGGCACACGGTGTGATATAAATGGCGCTCAAATGACTCCCATCAGCAATCGGTAGAACTTCGAAAGTGTGATATAAAAAAACAGCATATAAAATCGTACATTTTATCAATGAATGTGAACGTAGGTATACTTTCGAAGGAAAATATAACAATAATACATTAAGTATTCATACGCAGCTTAGCTTTCGCGCACTGTTGCAGCGTTTTGGAGGTATGGAAGGGTACCTAAAACAGCGAATTTAGACTGTATTGATATATTTTCTAGGTTATGTACTGCAAGGTATAATCATGTAACCAGATATAGATTTGTTTTCTTTTCCGTAAAGCAACTACGCACATTGGCACATATAATTATGCTATTTGATGTGTCCAGGCACCCTTACTAAAGAGAGATTCTACACCCAGCCTCACAGTCTCTTGGGGCACGGGTATAAACGACAGAAGACTCACAGAAAGATGCTACCCATCCCATGTCCACTATCTCTCCTCTATCTTCTCCTCCTCCTCCTTTCAACCAGACCAACTCTCTCGTCCTCATTGGTCACCCTCCCCACCACCACCCACCTATCCTTCACCCCCACCCCCGCCATCATATTCACCATCGCCGCTACTACCATCATCACAACCGGCACTGGGACCGAGAGCGGTAACCTTCCTACTTGCATCCTCATCGACGGAACTCTCACTCAGGCCACGGAGGAGAACCCAGTGTTGGTCATCGACGATGTGTACGATGATGGGGATAAGAACAACAACGAGAAGAAGAGCCAGATTCTGCTTTATGCGTGTCTGGAGTGTTTCTGTCTGGACGAAGACTACGATTATTTTTTCAATGATGATGACGAGAAGGAAGAAGAAGATGGTGATGATGGTGGTGTTGTTTCTGAGGCTCTGTGTCTGGCCATAGACTGTGCGGCCCCTCGCTGCGTGGACCCTGTCCGCTTTGAGGGACACTGCTGTCCCGTATGTCCTCACGGTAAGCATTACCTTCTATCATGATCAGAACACAAGGTTTCTGTCTGTCTGTCTGTCTGTCTGTCTGTCTGTCTGTCTGTCTGTCTGTCTGTCTGTCTGTCTGTCTGTTGTCTGTCTGTCTGTTGTCTGTCTGGCTGTCAATAAAGCACCCGTCAGTCTGTCTGTGTGTACTTCAGCAAGTCACCTTCAGATATCACTTCTTCTTCTTCCGTGTTCTCAGATCATATGGCCATGATGGGTAAGGTATGTATGTGTCCGGTGTTTAAGTTTTCACTGGTCTCCCCCGCTGCATTCATCCGACACATTCCGATTTCGGAGGAGCTCAAAAGAGAACATTATTTGCATAGTTTTGTGTTTTTTGTGTGAGTTTTTTTGGGGGGAAGGGGGCAGGAGAATGGGCCAATAAGTTAGAAACAAATAGTACATGATAAGAAGAAGAGGAAAAGGCAGGGTCAAAGAGAGCGATGGATTTGAGGAATTTGCTAGCACAGAAGGCGGGGGAACTATTTGTACGAAAGGCCCTCGGTATCCCCACGGGGGGGA
>CM065687.1:8489304-8494304 GCA_017654935.2 Phymorhynchus buccinoides
TGACCGAATGAACATTTGGCCGAAAGGACATCTGACCGAACGAACATTTGGCCGAAGAGACAGACAGAGACAGATAATAAAAGCAAGACAAACAGACAGACAAAAGACAGACAGAGAGGAAGAGAGAGAGAGAGAGAGAGAGAGAGAGAGAGAGAGAGAGAGAGAGAGAGAGAGACACACAGACAGACAGACCCAGACAGAGAACAAACAGACAGAGAACAGACAGACAGACACAGAGAAAGAGCTAGAAACAGAACCAGAACCAGACCCAGACAGAACCCCATTACTATGCACCCACCTTTCGCTGTAGACCTCAGCAAAGTTCTGGCTTTCCCCAGAAGGCAGAGAGAGGTACTCCACCGGGGTCGACTTCCTCATGTCCTTACAGTAGATCTTCAACACCAAACACCACTGCCTCATCAGCATTGTTCTTCAACCACATAATGGAAACAACGATTCGCGAGTGACGTTGGATGAAATGACCAAACACGGAGAAAATGAATAGGAAAGGCGTGCAAAATGTCGCAGTGAACAAGAAACTTGTAGATATTGTCCAAAGCGGACGAATGAACTGAGTGCAGTTGAAGCAGCAGAACATACAAACATTCATGCGTGTCTTGGTTCCATGCGATACACGGGGGAGAATGAAGGCTATTTTTCATGGATGCTCCTGCTTTCAGGATGTCCCGAAGTTCAGGATGTTTTTGTCCAGGATGTCCTGAAGTTCCATCTGATGATGATGATGACGACGATACCAATAACACGACAAAGAAAGCAACGATGATGACGATAACAATAACATGACAAAGAAAGCAAACCATAAAGGAAGCAACGATGATGACGATACCAATAACACGACAAAGAAAGCAACGATGATGACGATAACAATAACATGACAAAGAAAGCAAACCATAAAGGAAGCAACGATGATGATGTTGATGACGATACCAATAACATGACAAAGAAAACGACGACAATGATGAAAATGATGAAGACGACATGGATGTGGGAACCAGTCTACGATAAGGTGAAAGGACAGGGGAAGGCATAGAAGAGGCGAAAAGAGGTTGCAAGCAAAACAAATGACAATGGTGAATACTGTGAGATTCCAGACGATCATGCTACAACAATTTGCAGTGCCAGTGAGTGTAGACAGAGGACATTATGAAAACCAGATAAACACGAAAGAATGGATAATGGCATGACATGGCAAAAAAGGTGAATACAAAAACAACAAGAAAGATGACAATTACGATGACGATGATGAAGATGATTGCTATAACAAAAAAATAACAGATTGGCCAAACTGGCGAATTGATAGACATAAATAGCCCGAGATAAGTGGACATAAATATATAGGTGAAGTTCATAAAGAAAACAAAAACTGAAGGAATACACAAACACACACGCACGCGCTTAGAGAGCGTCGCAGAGAGAAAGAGACAGATATGTGTTTGCTTTGACACACACACGCGCACGTGCGCACACACACACACACACACACACACACCCCCCCCCCACACACACACACACAGAAAGAGAAGCAGAAGTTTAATCAGGTAGGCCACAGCCCCTTCTGATGGGGTTACAAAACATCATGAGTACAAATGACAATAAACAGAGAGAGAGAGAGAGAGAGAGAGAGAGAGAGAGAGAGAGAGAGAGAGAGAGAGAGAGAGAGAGAGAGAGAGAGAGAGAGAGAGAGAGAGAGAGAGAGAGAGAGAGAGTGAGTGAGACAGACACTTCATACTTGGAAACTTTATTACGCAAGGATTTAGATTTGAGAGAGAGAGAGAGAGAGAGAGAGAGAGAGAGAGAGAGAGAGAGAGAGAGAGAGAGAGAGAGAGAGAGACAGACAGACAGACACAGAGAGAGAGAGACAGAGACAGAGAGTACTCACGGAGACTAGTTTACTGTCCACCATCAACTGGTAATCTCCATCTTTACGTATCGTGGTCAGCTCCTTCAGCTCCTTACACGACCTAGCGTGACCTGTTCACAAGGGAAATGATAGACAATGGAAACGTGAGCTCTCTGGGCAAGGGGAGCACGTGGCCGGAAGTAAAGGGAGAGTTATCATACTTTGCCCTTTTTGTTTTTATGTTGCTAGGGTATTGGTTTCCAAACTGAAGTAGTCTTTGCTATTGTTTGAGTTGTTGGTCAGTATGGTTAGAATAGATCACTATTTCTAACAATGGCGCAGTTGGTAAGGTGTTTTGCCTCTCACGCGAATGTTGCCGGTTCGATTCCCGGAATGGGCAATATTTAGTTTTTTTTATTATTAGCCCCTTGCTCAAATCAAATGGCTTGTATCGTTGGTCGACATTAGCCTGTAGCAGGGGCCAACAGGAACATGAGAGCTGGAAAATCATTGTACAGTTTTAGTCTTTTGTGGAAGACTATGACTCTCAAACGAGGGGGCCTTTGCACCGGCTCTAGTGCTGCAGCCAAAGGGATGGGTTGGCCTTAGGGGACCTTCCCCAACGCCATCTGTCCTCAAATCCCTTTGGCCGAGAGAGTGGGAATGTACCCTGGGCAAGGCATCTCCACTATAAACAAATTGTAGCCCAGCCCGCCAGAATAGCATCTGCCCTCTCTGCAATCTGGCAGTCATGGTCGGAAACGACTGACTGGCATACAATTCAAACACGAAGAAGAACGCAATCAGCACTGGGTTGTTTTTTAAGCACTGCATACATGTATTTGTGTTTTGTTCATTATTAAGCTTTGCTGTGAAATATACGCATAAAAACAATGTGCAGAGATATCACGTTCGCCTAGTATTAAGTAAACCCGAGTTCGAACCTGGGTACAGGGGATTTTTCCTCTCACTTTACACTAGGCCTTACGATCTGAACGTGGAGTCTTTCGGATGAGACGACAAACCGGTGGTCCCGTGTGCCCATGCACTTAGCACACGCTAACCAGACACACGTACAGAGAGAGAGAGAGAGAGAGAGAGAGAGAGAGAGAGAGAGAGAGAGAGAGAGAGAGAGAGAGAGACAGAGAGAGAAATACAGAGAGAGAGAGAGAGAGAGAGAGAGAGAGAGAGAGAGAGAGAGAGAGAGAGAGACAGAGATAGAGAGAGAGAGAGAGAGAGAGAGAGAGAGAGAGAGAGAGAGAGAGAGAGAGAGAGAGAGAGACAGAGACAGAAATACAGAGAGAGAGAGAGAGAGAGAGAGAGAGAGAGAGAGAGAGAGAGAGAGAGAGAGACCGAGAGATACTGACATGGTCCATTGTAGCACGATCGTCGTCTGGCTGGTCTGTACTTCCTCAGACACCGTGAGCTGGTCACCGTGTGCTGACCCCTGTCCAAACAACTGGCCCTTCGTTGCTGCCTGCCCACGCCACACTTGGAGGAACACTGCAACAACACAGTACGACACTATTAGACAATAGTACAGTCTGCGCCCCTTCCCCGCACGCACGTCACCAAGCACTGGAAAGGCAAGGACCGCGTGGTTATGAGCCACACCGGGAATTCCCCAAAACTGCGAAGACCCTATTATGAGTCACATCGGGAATTCCCTTTTTTTTAAAAATAGTTTGGTGAAAACCGGGGTCCAGTGTCCAGGGTTCCAGACATAGGGGAAGAACAGACACACCCCCCCCCCCTCCCCCATTAAGTACAGATATAGTATCAGCTGGTCACCGTGTGCTGACCCTTGTCCATACAACTGACCCTACGCTGCTCCCTGCCCACACCACACTTGGAGGAACACTGCAACAACACAGTACGACACTAGTAGACAATAGTGCAAATATAGTATCAGCCGGTCACTGTGCGATTACCTATGTCCATACAACTGGCCCTTCGTTGTTGCCTGCCCACGCCACACTTGGTGGAACACTGGAACAATATATCTCAAAATTATTCGATGACAGATATTGTATACACATACAGTCCGATATGATCTGGCCACTGTGAAATAATGACCCCTGTCCACACAACTGACCATACGTTATTCTCTGCCCGTATCACACTTGGAGGAACAAGGAAGGAAGTACAGGTGGCAGAGTGGTTAAGACGTTCGCCTGCCACTGTCCATGCGTGAGTGACCCGGGTTCGAATCCCCGGCCTCGCCCTTTCTTTTTTGTTCGACGAGAAACTCGAACTGAACGTCGAGTCCTTCCGATGGGAACTTAAAGCTAGTCTGACTAGTCGTGGGATTTTACGTGCATAAAGTGCCGGGAGCTGCACAGTTTCTGGGTTAAGGTGTAGTGGCTTTGCAGGGGCCCAGGGGACGAAGCCCCCGAAAAAGTTTGCAATTTAGTGATTATTAAAGCAAAAATTGAGCCATTTTCTTACTTTTTATCCTTGTATAAGGTTCATGCTTGGGGCAAAGGGGGGTGGGGGGGCGTGTCTGGAAACCGTGGACCCCCCACCCACATCCGCTTATACAAGGATAAAAAGTAAGACAATGGCTCAATTTTTGCTTTAATAATCACTAAATTGCAAACGTTTTGGGGGGCTTCGTCCCCTGGGCCCCCGCAACCTCTACTACACCTTAACCCAGGAACTGTGCTCCCAGGACTTCCTGCGGACCCCCCCCCCCCCACACACACACACACACACACTTACGAATTATTTGGTCTGACCCTGATTGGTTTAGTGATTTACTTATCAATATGGGCAAGACTTCCGTTTAAAAGAAGTAACGTCTAAATACTTTCATCCTTTGTCTGAAATCTTGATATGTATTTTTGCTGGATTCTACTAGCACGACTTAAAAAATCAACTTGAAAAACAAATAGCTTGCACCATCACATATTTTCAAGATCTCTCTCTCTCTCTCTCTATCTCCCCTCTCTCCTCCCCCCCCCACCCCCTCTCCCTCTCTCTCACCTCCCCCCATTCCCCCACAGTCCAGTGGACGGGGGCGTGGCAGGGCCCGTGGTTGCATCTCCTGGTGTTGCGGGGCCGGTGCTCAGGGGCGCACAACTCCTCCTCCAGGTCCCCGTCCAGTAGCCCCCCTTCCTTGGTCACCGCCTGGCACCTC
>CM065687.1:8499304-8521804 GCA_017654935.2 Phymorhynchus buccinoides
TCCTACAGTACAGCTCTGGAACTCGTCAGGTTTCAAGGACTGCTCGCAGCTGTCCGAGGGACCCGTCTCGTCATAGCACAGCACGTGACGACGACGCCACCCAACGCCACACGTCACGGAACACTGCAATCATAATATGCATACGTCATAGATGACGTCAGCAATATAATATTACACATGAGTCCTAGGGTACTTACACATGCATGCGGAGATTCCATGCAGAAACCCGTGTGCAATCCATAAATATGTGAAACAAAGAAGGGAAAAGATTTGCGCACGTGTCCGAATTTCCCCTATATGCGTAAACTTTTATCCTTCTTTCTTCCACCTATTTAGGGTTTTCCATACAGAACTTACGCGTCTAATGTGAACCGGCAGAAACACATCTTTGCAAAGCATAAATTTAATATTAACCAAAACTGAACAAGCCTATAATGTCGATATAATCATTTACAAAAAAGAAATAATTGTTGATTTTCTTCAAATTATTGTCAAAAGGTTGAAATACGGTCCACTATAAGGCCGCAAACTTTTATCCTTCTTTTTTCCACTTATTTCGGGTTTTCCGTACAGAACTTACGCGTCTAATGTGAACCTGGCAGTAGTCTTCAGTAGAAACACATCTTTGCAAAGCATAAATGTTAATAAAAATCGAGCAAGCCTATAATGTCGATATAATTATTCAAACACAAAGAAATCATTGTTGATTTTCTTTATTCAATTTATTGTCAAAACGTTGAAATACGATCCACTATATGCTTACAATCGTGTTTATTTTGCCCCAAACTTCATTTTGTGTTTTAACAATTTCAATGGAAGACATAATATGATGTCAAAAAGTGAAAATGTGCTTGAAAAACGGGGGGTGTTTTTACTCTGGTTACCAGAGGAATAGCTTAGAGCACAAAACGGCTGTAATTCCACTGTCCCACATGCTTAGCGTACACTATTTCTTTTAATAGGAAGTTCAGGATGTCACATTCCATCATCTTCAGACCTGTTTACTCTACTCTTTTCGAGTAGTATTCTACTCAGTTTGGACCTCTACTACTGTTCAAAACTAAAAATAATGCTCTTTAATTCTGGATTACTACTCATTTTCAGCGAACATTATTTGATGGTTTAATGAATAAAACTACACATTTTGCACCAAAACTACTCATTTCAGCTATCTAGACTACTCAAGACTTGTGTAGGGGGTAAACAGGTCTGCATCTTTAAAAAAACTAAAATTCATGAACCCTTGATAAATCCAAATTCTTCAACTGGGGTAACTCAAAAAGCTCCAAGCTTTTTTTTCAATGTCACCCAAAAAACACGGTTCTTGCTTACGCAGACCTGGAATTGCAGTAGCTCCAGGATCTGCTCCAAGCACTGAATGATGGCTGTGGTGGTTGGTTGATGGTTCATCTCACATGCGCTCTTTGCAGTCGAGCAGACGTCAAACCCAACTGTCATTCACGGTTTTTATTATCCTTAATTAACAAAAATAATAACGAAAACTAGATACGTGTTTCACCGAGGTCCATTCCCAGGTCAGCCACCTGGATGTCCCCTCCACCCTGTTGCCGGTGATGATCCCTGTCTTCAAGTCGCCACAGTCCATACAGTCTCTCTCTCTCTCTCTCTCTCTCTCTCTCTCTCTCTCTCTCTCTCTCTCTCTCTCTCTCTCTCTCTCACCATCTCTCTCACGCACTCACCGATGTCCATTCCCAGGTCAGCCACCTGGATGTCCCCTCCACCCTGTTGCCGGTGATGATCCCTGTCTTCAAGTCGCCACTGTCCATACAGTCTCTCTCTCTCTCTCTCTCTCTCTCTCTCTCTCTCTCTCTCTCTCTCTCTCTCTCTCTCTCTCTCTCTCTCACCATCTCTCTCACGCACTCACCGATGTCCATTCCCAGGTCAGCCACCTGGATGTCCCCTCCACCCTGTTGCCGGTGATGATCCCTGTCTTCAAGTCGCCACTGTCCATACAGTCTCTCTCTCTCTCTCTCTCTCTCTCTCTCTCTCTCTCTCTCTCTCTCTCTCTCTCTCATCTCTCTCACGCACTCACCGATGTCCATTCCCAGGTCAGCCACCTGGATGTCCCCTCCACCCTGTTGCCGGTGATGATCCCTGTCTTGAAGTCGCCACTGTCCATACAGTCTCTCTCTCTCTCTCTCTCTCTCTCTCTCTCTCTCTCTCTCTCTCTCTCTCTCTCACCATCTCTCTCACGCACTCACCGAGGTCCATTCCCAGGTCAGCCACCTGGATGTCCCCTCCACCCTGTTGCTGGTGATGACGCCGGTCTTGAAGTCGCCACTGTCCAGCGGGGACTGCCCACAGCTGCCCCGGTTACAGCGCACCTCGGACTGAGGCTTGACCACCGTGTCGCAGAAGCTGTCGTCCGCCACCTGCTCGTTGAACATGCACTCCACGAAGCGGGTCTGCAACCCCTCCCCACAGCTCACCGTGCACTGGAGAACGAAACAACAAACTAGAGCGTTAAAACGCTAAACCACCAGCCGCACGGCACGTTTTAACCTTCCACGTTGGCACATTTTCTGCTCCACTGACCTTCACCTTGGCTCAATGACCTTCATTTTCGAACTTGGCCTAGATGTCTTTTTAACCTCTTGACTGCCAGAGAAAATTAAAGAACAAAATCATTGTACAAATCATAACATGAAAAAGACAACTGATACAGCCAATCTGGCAAAATGGTCTGAGGGGCATAACTCTCTTGACTGTGTTAGAGCAAAAGCCAGCATATCAGTTGTTCCTCTTCATCTGATGACGTCATCAGTGATGTCATCAAGTCAGTACGTGATACGGTATACGGCAGTCAAGGGGTTAATGACCTATACGCATCCAAACGTTGAGCCTCCTAGGTCCCTCCGTTCAAATGTTATGGTGTTAAAATACAGTCAGCCACGAAAAATCAAGAACAGATAAACGTCAGTGGAAAGATTACCACTTTCACGGCATTGCACGGCTGGTCAAAATAGAGTTGATGAGATATCTTGAGGGCGCTTAGGAAAGTACATGGTCGAAGGGTACCCGGATAATTATACTCAATTATACTCTGTCTCTCTGTCTCTGTCTCTCTCTCTCTCTCTCTCTCTCTCTCTCTCTCTCTCTCTCTCTCTCTCTCTCTCTCTCTCTCTCTCTCTTACTGAATGCCAATACTTTTACCGTTGTAAGATAAAGGTTCAATTCAATTCTCTCTCTCTATCTCTCTCTCTCTGTCTCTCTCTCTCCCTCTCTGTCTGTCTCTCGCTCTCTCACATGGCTTTCAGCAATCAACCAAGGCAAAATGACAGGCTCTGTATTCCTAGACTTTAAGAAAGCGTTTGATCTTGTGAATCATGAAATACTACTTAAAAAACTGGCGCTATATTTACGAGACGAAAACACGATCTCTTTCTTTGCATCTTATCTTACTAATAGAACACAGTTTGTCTTTAGTAATGGCACAAACTCGTGCACTGAGATCATAAAGGCTGGTGTACCCCAAGGATCAGTCTTAGGGCCTCTTCTATTCTGCCTATTCATTAATGATTTGCCTTTATCAATATCGGCTGACTCTGTCTCATGTGATCTCTTTGCTGATGACACCTCTCTCCATTCTAGCGCATCAAACCTGTCTTCGATTCAAACCTCTCTTCAGTCAGCTTTGCATGATGTTTCTGATTGGTGTTACCAAAACCTTATGGTCCTCAATCCTAAAAAAACCAAAAGCATGTTAATTACATCAAGACAAAAGCATCAAATTGAACCTCTAATTTTAAATGTTCATATTAATGACAATGCCATAGACCAAGTACGCGAGCACCGAGTCCTGGGAGTGATAATAGATGACGAACTAAAATGGCAACTCCATATTGAAAAGATGACGCATAAACTTGCTCGCAGCTTATTCCTACTAAAAAAACTTACACCCTTCATAGATATAGACGCACGCACGATGTTTTTTCATGCCCACTGTCTCTCCCACATTAATTACGCATCTGTAGTCTGGGACTCTGCTGCTAATTGTCACCTATTAAAACTCAATTCTATGCACAAAAGGGGAGCTAAAATAATCCTTCCTGATCCTGAACTCAGTACAGCAGAAAAACAAGCCCAGTTAAACCTACTTCCACTGCAATCACAGCTTAGCTATAATAAAGCCATTCTCATGTACAAAGTACACTATGACTTAGCTCCACAATACCTGAAAAATCTACTTACACAAGCCTCACATCGCTATGGTTCAAGTAACTATATTCTACCACACACAAGGATAGATAAATTCAAGTCAAGTTTTACTTTCTCGGGTTCCTCCATATGGAATTCCCTTCAGTCCGACATTAGATTATGCTCCTCTATCTCAACCTTCAAAACGAGTCTCCGAGAGACACTTACATTCGACCCTCCATGATTTGTTTTTGATCTTTTTGATTTTATTTAATTTTTATTATTTTTATTTTTATATATATATCCCGATACGCTATATTGCTAATTACGATGTCATGTATTCACATCACTCTGTTCACTATTCTCCAACAATGTGCTAAAATCAATGTTTAAACTGTCCGCACTTTATTGCTAATTGCTACCGGTTTCATACCATAGGCTGCATTAGTTTGCCCTGTTCTAAAATGTATAGTTCTTTTATACGTGCTTCAACATATATCTGTGCGTATCTGCATGTATTCTTGCGTGTGCCGCGCGCACGTGCAGGTGTGTGCGTGTATGGTTACACGCATGAATGCCGGCACAAGTATTAACAATTATACCTGTGCGTATGTCATTCTATAAATTCGTATTTCAACCTGTCTTTATCATAATACCTGCTTTGCTATCTTTATGTTCAATTATGAATGTGTAATTTTATGCCTTGCCATGTTTGTATTCTATGTTTGTATATGTACAAAGGTGCTACCTTTATGTTCAAATCTGTATGTGTAATATCATGCCTTGCCATGTTTGTATTCTATGTTCGTATATGTACCAAGGACAGATTGGACGACTAGGCGTAGCCTAAAATCTTTATCCTTGAAAAATAAAGTTAAAGTTTTCAAGTTTTCAAGTTTTCACTATCCCATTGAATTAAAAAGTCTTCTTGCCAATGAAAATACATTCATAACTAGAGATGTTGCCATGTTTATATTTTATGCGTTTAAAACAAAAGAGATCAACTTATGTCAGCTGATACATAAACTTATGCATTATATAATTTCTTTGGATAACATGTTAGCATTGAATCAAAAGAATATTCACTTCTGTTCCGTTTTCATTTGCAATATTATGTGTGCATATGCGCACCCTCAAATGTTATAGGCCGGAGGTCTGACATTAAAACATTTTTTAGTTTGAGTTTGAGTCTCTCTCTCTCTGTCTCTCTCTCTCTCTCTCTCTCTCTCTCTCTCTCTCTCTCTCTCTCTCTCTCTCTCTCTCTCTCTCTCTCTCTCTCTGAAACTTATGTTTAAGTGTCAACCCTCTGTCTGTCTATCTGTCTCTCTCTCTCTCTCTCTCTCTCTCTCTCTCTCTCTCTCTCTCTCTCTCTCTCTCTGAAACTTATGTTTTGTAAGTCTATCTGTCTCTCTCTCCCTCTCTCTCTCTCTCTCTGAAACTCTCTCTCTCTGTCTCTGTCTCTCTCTCTCTCTGAAACTTATGTTTAAGTGTCAACCCTCTCTCTCTCTCTCTCTCTGTCTCTCTCTCTCTCTCTCTCTCTGTCTCTCTCTCTCTCTCTCTCTCTGAAACTTATGTTTAAGTGTGTCAACTCTCTCTCTCTCTCTCTCTCTCTCTCTCTCTCTCTCTCTCTCTCTCTCTCTCTCTCTCTCTCTCTGAAACTTATGTTTAAGTGTCAACCCTCTCTCTCTCTCTCTCTCTCTCTCTCTGTCTCTCTCTCTCTCTGAAACTTATGTTTAAGTGTCAACCCTCTCTCTCTCTCTCTCTCTCTCTCTCTCTCTCTCTCTCTAATTCCTAATGGACAATCTTGTTCTTACCAGTGCCATCAGCTGATATCTTGTTCTTATAAATCTCTCTCTCTCTCTCTCTCTCTCTCTCTCTCTCTCTCTCTCTCTCTCTCTCTCTCTCTCTCTCTCCCTCTCCCTCTCTCATATTCCCATCTTATCTTATAATGGGTTTTTTGGTTCTTCCTTAAAAGTGGTTTTATTCTGAAAAAATGTCATTGTCTCAAAATTGTTTCCCTTTTTTCGTACTCAAACTACCAATTCAAGTTCACCACTGTTAAGTATTATCCATGTTTGCTTTAATTCCCATTTTTGATATCTTTTTCAATTATTTAATGTGCCAATTTTTTTTCCATTTTCTTCACTTGATTGTTTTATGTCACATGTTCTTTGCTTGATGCATGGTATGAATGTGTGAGTGAGAGGGCAAGGTGCAAAGAAGCTATTGTACCTTATCCTTTGTACCCTCAATAAAACATTCGTATTTCGTATTTCGTCTCTCTCTCTCTCTCTCTCTCTCTCTCTCTCTCTCTCTCTCTCTCTCTCTCTCTCTCTCTCTCTCTCTCTTTCTCTCTCTGTCCCTCTCTCTCTCACTCACATCACTCCAGTTGGTGTAGTGCCAGTCTCCACAGGGTCTGACCATGCACGCCTCCACACTGGCTGGCTTCTTCAGGTGGGAACAGTGAGAGGCCTTCAGTGTTTTACCATAGTACCCCATGCAGCTCACATAGCGGTTCTTGATGCCCTGCCCACAACTGGCGGAGCACTGAAAACACAAACAACCAACAATGAGTGTTTTACCATGGTACCCCGTGCAGCTCACATAGCGGTTCTTGATGCCCTGCCCACAACTGGCGGAGCACTGAAAACACAAACAACCAACAATGAGTGTTTTACCATGGTACCCCGTGCAGCTCACGTAGCGGTGCTTGATGCCCTGCCCACAACTGGCGGAGCACTGAAAACACAAACAACCAACAATGAGTGTTTTACCATAGTACCCCATGCAGCTTACAAAGTGGTGATTGATGCCTTGGCCACAACTGGCGGAGCACCGAAAACACAAAAAATCAACAAACTTCAGTGTTTTACCATAGTACCCCATGCAACTCACATAGCGGTGCTTGTATCACGAGCAAATCTAATACAGCCAATTTTAAGAAATTAGGACACATTTTCAGACCTCCTTTAAAATAGGTTTCACAAGAAAACATGAGTTAATTATTTTCTCTGGACTCAGTCTGTTTCTCCAATAGTTATGTCTGATTTATGTTCATTTCATTAAATTATCAAGACAAATTTAGTCAAATGAACAGAACATCGGATTTCGCTTTTGTGGATGTTCGATCGTGTGAACCAACTTGTAGTGCCATAAGGTGTTTGAAATCTGCAAAGAGCCAGTTGTAAGCTCTTCAGTGATACTGAGGAGAACAAAATGCCCCACACCCCTCTCCCCTCCCCAACTAAGCACATGAATAATAATAATAATAATAATAGTACATTTACATAGCGCTTTACCTCAAATGAGCCCAAAGCGCTTTACAATCGAATATTCATCAACAAGTAAACAACAAAAATAGTGTTTAAGAATGACACAAACCAGCAACAACCCATATACAAAGCAACTCTCACACATATATGCACACGCACACGCACACACATGCGCGCACTTATCGACACCGACTCATCTTTCATTCAGTAAGCCATAGCAACTGAGTTGCACGGACTGACCACATACACCAACACACATAATTACACGAACGTTAGAGGATACACATACAAGTACACTCACACACACAACGTACGCACGCAGACAGACACACACACACATACACACATGCGTGCACACACAACACACACAACCAAAACACACACAAGCACACACGCACCAGGGCTCCCAGGGACCCTCATTTGGGGGTCTATGAAGTACTACAATTCTAAAATACTCTCTAAAAGAATGTGCAAGGGGTCCCAGGGATGCACTAGAAAAATTCTTTTTAGTATTCACAATGCCACTGGGACCCTCTATCCCACCTCTAGGACCCTCTATACTGTAAGTGAAGGAGTCCCTGGGACCCCTTGTTTTGCGGAACGATTGGGAGCCCTGCGCACGCATGTACACACACACACACACGCGCGCGCGCGCGCGCGCGCGCGCGCACGCACGCACACACACACGCACACACACACACGCACACACACACACACACACACACACATTAATTAATTGTTTACTTATATATTTTCCTTTTCTTGTTCGCTACTTTGGAATGTTTAGTTCTTTATTTTTTCTTTACATCATTTTTTATGGATGGCTTGTTGAAAAAAAGCATGTTTTTGCTTATACAATGTTCCCATCTGGAAATAAAATTCCGACTCGACTCAACTCGACTCGACTCGACTCGACTCGGCTCGGGCTCGGGCTCGGGCTCGGGCTCGGGCTCGGGCTCGGGCTCGGGCTCGGGCTCGGGCTCGGGCTCGGCTCACACGCACGCACGAACAGATTTCGAACAGATTTCACACAATCTCTGTCACCATATCTCACCTCAGTCCAAGAGCCGAACCTCCAGAAGGCGGCTCTGGGCAGGATAGGGATGGCGTTGCCCATCGTGCTCTCCGCCTCCGAACCACCCACTCCATCAGTTGTCGTCGACATCCTAGTAGTAGTAGTAGTTGTCGTTGCTGCTGTTGTCTTTGGTGTTGCGCTAGTGGTTGTCGTTGGTGTGGTCGTTGTGGCGACCGTGGTTCTTGTTGCGAGGGTGGGCTTAGTAGTTGTAGTTGTAGCAGTAGATGTAGCAGTAGAGGTGGTTGTGGTGGTGGTGGTGGTGGTGGGGCAGGGTCCCAGGTAGCAGGCCTTCCTGTGGTGGGGTTTCTTGCCGGGTTCGCAGGCGGATTCCTCCTGAAGGGAGTGGCTCGCCCTGCACGTGACGGTGCGCTGGCTGTACCCGTGCTGACAGCTGACAGAGCACTGAAACGAAAGGTTCACTAGCAAAGGTTCAAAGGCCTCATGTGTGTACACACACAAGCATTATATCATTATTCTGCCTGATTACAGCCCCCCCCCCCCCCCACACACACACACCCAGCCCCTCCTGGGCCCCCCCCCCCATCCTTCAGTAAGCCATCATATATATATTGCACCCTCTTTCTTTGCAGAAGACAGACAGACAGACAGACAGACAGACGGACAGACTTACAGACATCAATGCAGACGGACACTCACCCACCCCCACCCCCATCAGTCTCCATTGCCCTGTAACCCATTGTGGACACTCTCTGACGTTGCACTTTTTCTCAAAAGAAGACAGACACGCGGACAGACTTACAGACAGACAAGCAGACAGACAAACTAGAGCTGGTTCCCAAAATGAGTTGAGTCTTCCACGGTTGGAAAAGAAGAAGTGAACTTGTTACTTAGGAAGGGAATCATGTGACTGGAAGTAAAGGGAAGTCACTATGATACTTCCGGTAAGGGAAGTTACGTCCCTTTGCTTTTTGTTTATCCATTGCTAGGGTAATGGTTTCCAATTTGGGAAAACGTTATGCTAGTGTTAGTAAGTGTTGGTTAGTCTGGTCAGAATAGACAGATAGACTTGCAGATGGAAAGACGGACGGACGGACAGACAGACAAACGGACGGACACTCACAGCCCCCCACTGCCCGGTGACCCATCGTGGACAGGGGTTGGTGTTGCACTCCTTCTTGGCCGCGGGGCGTGTCTTCCTGTGGCAGTGACCGTCGTCCACCTTCTTCCCTCCCATCATGCACCACACCTTGCGCTGATTCCGCCCGCCCCCACACGTCACGGAACACTGAAATATAAAAAACACCTCAAATTTTGATTTCTAGGGCCGGGTTCACATTAGACGCGTAAGTTCCGTACGGAAAACCCTAAATAAGTGGAAGAAAGAAGGATAAAAGTTTACGCATAATATAGGGGACATTCGGAGATGTGCGCAAATCTTTTTCTTTCTTCTTTGTTTCACTTATTTATGGATTGCGCACGGGTTTCCGCATGGAATATCCGCTTATATCTGTACACGGCCTACCGCTATAACATGCGTCAACAGACACAAAAAAAGCATAGCTATATATAGTTATTTTTCAACTAGAGTATGAAAACGCTTATTCAACCAGCCATGCAGCAGCATTTTCGGCTCCAGTCACCTTGACCTTTAACCAATGACCTTCATTTTCGAACTTCGTGCAAAATGTGAAAGTTCTAGATCCCTCCGTTTAAACACGACTATCGTATTAACATAGGTAGATAAGATAAACTGGAGCCAAAACGTTAAGCAGCCATCTCCCCTGACCTTGACCCACCTTATTCTGACCCATAAAATGACCCTACCTCATTTTTGGTCAGCAATCCCGAACAGATTCACTTGCCTAATCCCCCCTCCCCTCCCCCATAATTGTCTCAAACTTACCTACCCCAGTTACCAGATGTCCCAAACGTACACTGAACGAACCTCTGACCCAATTTGCAGACTTACCCCGACCCAATCCCCGGTGACCCAGTCAGCCCCCCTGTTGCCATGGGGACAGCGGTGGGTGTTGCAAGGTCGCGAGGTCAGGCGGCGGTCAAGGTCACACTCGGAGTCGGGGAACTCCAGGCCTGACTCGTCCACACAGCGAGCTCTCCGCTCCATACGGCCCCCGCCACAGCTGGCTGAGCACTGCGCGGAAGGACACAGGATAGCATCGGTTATATCCCAGCCCACCCCTCCACAATAGCTGACTCGTCCACACAGCGAGCTCTCCGCTCCACGCGGCCCCTGCCACAGCTGGCTGAGTACTGCGCATAAGGACACAGGATAGCATCGGTTATATCCCAGCCCACCCCTCCACAATAGCTGACTCGTCCACACAGCGAGCTCTCCGCTCCACGCGGCCCCTGCCACAGCTGGCTGAGCACTGCGCATAAGGACACAGGATAGCATCGGTTATATCCCAGCCCACCCCTCCACAATAGCTGACTCGTCCACACAGCGAGCTCTCCGCTCCACGCGGCCCCTGCCACAGCTGGCTGAGCACTGCGCAGAAGGACACAGGATAGCATCGGTTATATCCCAGCCCACCCCTCCACAATAGCTGACTCGTCTACACAGCGAGCTCTCCGCTCCACGCGGCCCCTGCCACAGCTGGCTGAGCACTGCGCAGAAGGACACAGGATAGCATCGGTTATATCCCAGCCCACCCCTCCACAATAGCTGACTCGTCCACACAGCGAGCTCTCCGCTCCATACGGCCCCTGCCACAGCTGGCTGAGCACTGCGCAGAAGGACACAGGATAGCATCGGTTATATCCCAGCCCACCCCTCCACAATAGCTGACTCGTCCACACAGCGAGCTCTCCGCTCCACGCGGCCCCTGCCACAGCTGGCTGAGCACTGCGCAGAAGGACACAGGATAGCATCGGTTATATCCCAGCCCACCCCTCCACAATAGCTGACTCGTCTACACAGCGAGCTCTCCGCTCCACGCGGCCCCTGCCACAGCTGGCTGAGCACTGCGCAGAAGGACACAGGATAGCATCGGTTATATCCCAGCCCACCCCTCCACAATAGCTGACTCGTCCACACAGCGAGCTCTCCGCTCCATACGGCCCCTGCCACAGCTGGCTGAGCACTGCGCAGAAGGACACAGGATAGCATCGGTTATATTTCTAGGTGTAGAGTGGCACAGTGATAACGCGTTCGCCTCATGTAAACCCGAGTTCGAACCTGGGCACAGGGGGATTTTTCCTCTCACTTTCGCACTAGGCCTTACGGTCTGAACGTGGAGCCTTTCGGATGAGACGATAAACCGAGGTCCCGTGTGCCCATGCACTTAGCACACGTTAAACCCAGTGGCAACAAAAAAGTTGTCATTTGGTCAAAATTTACACACCCACACACCCTCATCAGCCACGCAAAAATCGCATGCAAAAAAACAAAATTGGGTGGCTGGGTGGCTCGCCTCTGGCTGCGACGCGCTCTCCAGGTGAGAGCAACCTGAATTTCACAGAGACGCCTCTGTGACTATAAAGTACCTAATATATTGATCAGGCGTCCTAAATGTTATAATAATAATAATAATAATAATACCTAATACCTATTTCAGCCTATCCCTCCACAATAGCTGACTCGTCCTCACAGCTGGCAGAACACTATGCAGAAAGATATAGGATACATTTCAGCCCATGGTCTCTCTCTCTGTCTGTCTCTGTCTGTCTCTCTTGAATTACTATAGGCGCTTTGCTATGTTATTAATGTGTTGGGTTCTTTAGACTTATTTTGTATGCATTTATTTCATGTGATTTTGTATTCTCACCCCTTCTAATGGGGCTGTGTCACTTCTGAAGTAAAACATATCGTATCGTATCCTCTCTCTCTCTCTCTCTCTCTCTCTCTCTCTCTGTCTGTCTGTCTGTCTCTCTCTCTCTCTCTGTCTCTCTCTCTCTCCCTCTCTCCCTATCTCTCTGAATGTGTATGTGTGCGTGCGCGCGTGTGTGTGCGCGAGTCATATTATACACTCACTTGTGACCATCTGGTGTAGGACCAGTAAGTGGGCAGACACTGTCCCTGGCAGGTGACGAACTCGTGAGGCCTCTCCCCCAGGTGACGTCGACACTCCCTGTCCTTGAGGATCACCGCCTGGGAGAACTCGGTCTGTTTGATGCAGTGGATGAGACGACGTCTGATGCCTTCCCCACACCGCACCGGGCAGTCCTCCTCACTGAACACCTGCCATCTGGAAGATAACGATACTAAGATAATGAGGATAATCATGATGATGATGGACAATGTCTGCTTGATGCAGTGGATGAGGCGACGTCTGATGCCTTCCCCACACCGCACCGGGCAGTCCTCCTCACTGAACACCTGCCATCTGGAAGATAACGATACTAAGATAATGAGGATAATCATGATGATGATGGACAATGTCTGCTTGATGCAGTGGATGAGGCGACGTCTGATGCCTTCCCCGCACCGCACCGGGCAGTCCTCCTCACTGAACACCTGCCATCTGGAAGATAACGATACTAAGATAATGAGGATGATCATGATGATGATGGTGATGATGGAAATCAATGTTTGATGCAGTGGATGAGGCGACGTCTGATGCCTTCCCCGCACCGCACAGGGCAGTCCTCCTCACTGAACACCTGCCATCTGTGGGATAAGAATATAATGAAGAGATAATGCAGCGATAATGAGAATAATCATGATACTGATGGTGATGATGAACATCTGTGTCTGTTTGAAGCAGTGGGTCAGTCTGCATCCAATGCTTTCACTGCATCAGACCGGACAAGCCGCCTCACTTAACACCTGCCATCTGTATATAAACACAGAAATGAGGAGGAGGAGGATGACGATTTCGATGATGAGAATGATATTTGATGCAATGAATCACGATTTTTTTTTAAAAGTGAACTTCATTCAAAGAAAACGTTTGATGTCACGATCCGATCACAATCTTGCCAATGTGTTGAAAGAAAAGTGATGTTATATGTTTGACTTTAAAAGCATTGACGCTTTTATATCTAGACTAAATCCTGACCAGTTTCTCCATTGACGCGATTGGCATGCAGCATTGATTAGACAGATTTTTAAAAAAAGAACAAACGAAACGAAACTCACGAAAATGATTTTTTTTTTAATAAGCTGTACCTTAAATTGTTTTACTACAGTTGTTTTGAAATGTTCTCTTTAATCATATTATTACGTGATATTTGTCCCACTCACTTGATGGTGCAGTCGGTGTTGCAGGGCTCCACAATCCTGGGGGGCTTCTTTTTGCCCTGACACCGCTTGGTGGCCACGATCAGATTGTCCCCCTCACGAACACACAGCACGCGGCGTTTTCTCTGGCCTGGCGTACGCACACACGCACACGCACACGCACACGCACACACACACACACACACACGCACACGCGCGCGCACGCACACACACACACACACACACACACACACACACGCACACGCGCGCGCGCACACGCACACGCGCACACGCACACACACACACACGCACACACACACACACACACACAGAGAATGGGGTCAACTGGAGTGTCAGCATTTCGTGGGTTTGAAAGGGTTTCGTGGGTTTCTTTTATATTTTCTTCTATGATGACCTTCAGGCGTTCACCCGGCGAATGTTATACGCTATTCAATTAAACAATATATTAAGCTGTATAATGAACTGTTTTCCAAGTATGGGTACACTAGTAAATACCCCTTAATGTGGTAGGACAGTTTTCTTGTTGTTGTTCTTTGTTTGTTTTTGATATTGCAAGAATTGAAGGTAGCAGAAGGGGTGAGAAAATAGATACTCATTTCTTAAACCATTATCAATATATAGTATGATAACAGCGTGACCACCGAAAAAGGTAGGCTAGTGGGACTGGGTAAAGAAGATAAAAAGGCAGAATTAAAGATGGTGGAGAGTACAATTCGCATAACACAACTATTTGTGATGAAGGGTAAAGCACATAGGCTGAATAGCTTTTTTTTTTAAAAGACGATTGGCCCCTTACAACAATAAACAGAACTAAAGTAGAAAATGATTAACAGAAATAAACAATATGTCTGATAGGCAGACAGACAGGCAAACAGACAGACAGGCAGGCAGAACAACAGACACCAGACAGACAGATAAAGATAGACAGACAGGGAACAGACACAGACAGGCAAACAGACAGACAGAGAGACAGACAGACAGACAGAAAGACAAACAGACAGACAGACAGAAAGACAGACAAGCAAACAGACAAACAGAAAGACAGGGAGACAGATAGATAAACAGACAGACTGACAGGCAGACAGACAGACAGACAGGCAGACAGACAGACAGACAGACAGGCAGACAGACAGACAGGCAGACATACCGTGGCAGAGGTGGCTGCACTTGGTCCAGGGACCCTGGTTACTCCAGGAGAAGCGAACACTGTCCCCAGCAGATATGATGTATGAGTAGGTCACGTTGGGAGGAATCAGTTTACCCACCGATAACACCTAGAACATCATCATCATCATCATCATCATCATCATCATCATCAGGTACTTTGGGAGGAATCCATTATTTCACCAGTAACAACTACGACATAATAATATTTATTATGAAAGGCAGCAACTGGGAAACCGTTGATAATAACAATTAGCAAAAACACACATAGCAACGACAACCACGGCAATATTCAGGACAATAAAGAAATTCCGTTGATGAGGTGAATAGTCTCATCAGGATATAATAATTACAAGAAAGCAATGACACGGTGCAAACTTCCGCCCGGTGATGAGACTCCATTGCAGTGTGTTTGGAAAGCAAATGACTGCACCGGCTTAACATGCTAACGTTTGAAGGACAACTAAGATTAACTTGAAATAGTTCTCTCTTTTTTTCCTCTTTTTTTGGGGGGAGGGGGGGGGGGGGGGGGGGGGGGGGGGGGGGGGGGGGGGGGGGGGGGTAATAACAAAACCGTACATCAAATTTCAATCTCGGCATATTGACATACCGAAAATAACATACTTGAATATGCAGTTAAAGATCAGGGGGAAATACTCACAAATAACGTTGTGGTCTGACCCTCCGAATTCCACTGTATACCACTTTACTTTCACCTTCCGTATAAAGGGTATACTGTATATATACAATACCTAACCCTACAGAACGTTATATGGAAGACGCGTGTACTCACAAACACACTGACGGGTTCTCCCAGCATGTAGGTGGAGTTGATCCTTTCTATGCTGTGGTCTGAGCCGCTGTACTCCACGATAGCTCCTTTCACCTTCAGCCTCCATTTCTCCGTCCTCACGATGAAGTCTCCGTTCAACACGAACTGCTTCTCCCAGTTCTTCAGAGCTAGAGAGAAAGAAAGGAAGAAAGAATGAAAGAAAGAGAGAAAGATAGGAGATAGTGTACGTGTATGTCTATGGTATCAGTTAATATTATTATATTCTGCAGTGCAAAAATCCTCCATTTCTCCGTTCTCACGATGAATTCTCCGTTCAACACGAACTGTTTCTCCCAGTTCTGCAGTGATGTTAACACAAATTACCCCACCACTATTTTCATTGGAATGGGATGCGATTGCTAGAGTTGTTGTTCTTTGCGTTTTTCCCCCAAAAGGGGTAAACTTACCTAAATAATTGTCATCCAGTTGAAACTGGTCCTGGCCATATTGTCGAATGTCCAGCTGCGTGGCTCCCGCTGGGATGGTAGTGACGAAATTGTAACCTGCAACGTCATATCGCATCATTAGTCATGGAAGAATAGATGTCTGCACTGTCTTCATTTAGACAATAGACCTGCTACTAAAACTATATCAATCATACAGCAGTTGTCCTGCGACGTTAATTTGTAACATGAAGCAACATACATGCAACGCAGCCCTGGATAGTGCGATGCAAACAAGCTTATTAAACAAAGTGGGCACCAGCAATGTCAGCAACTCAGACATTCACTGGACAGCCGTGATACTTTGTTGCAGGAGTAGGGCCTACTAAAGCAAACAGTTAAATTGAAACGCATAAATCACACACTGACCATACACGGCATTGTTGAAGTGTCCAGTGACTGATCTGCAGGAATAGTTGTCCCCTCCACACAGCCCACACCTGTCCCTCTTCATGTGGACAACAACACATTACAACATGATACAACACACTACAACACAGTACACACTGACCATAGACCGCGTTGTTGAAGTGTCCAGTGACTGATCTGCAGGAATAGTTGTCCCCTCCACACAGCCCACACCTGTCCCTCTTCATGTGGACAACACAACACATTACAACATGATACAACACACTACAACACAGTACACACTGACCATAGACCGCGTTGTTGAAGTGTCCAGTGACTGATCTGCAGGAATAGTTGTCCCCTCCACACAGCCCACACCTGTCCCTCTTCATGTCGGAACCCAGCTTGTTGTCACAGCCAGCCCTCTGCAAGACATAAATAAATAACACACATGATGCTCCACGATGCCATGATGATGATGATGATGATGATGAATACAACACAACGGTTACCCAGCATTTTCCATTGACACAGATATGGTCTATAAAAGGTTAAGACTTGGTACCATCAACCACTGTTTTGCCATGCTGCTGCTGCTGCTGCTGCTGATGCTGCTGATGATGATGATGATGATGATGATGATGATGATGATGATGAATACAACACAACAGTTACCCAGCATTTTCCATTGACACAGATATGGTCTGTAAAAGGTTAAGACTTGGTACCATCAACCACTGTTTTCCATGATGCCGATGATGATGATAATGATGATGATGATGATGATGATGATGATGATGATGATGACGAATAAAATACAACAGTTACCTAGCATTTTCCATTAATAGTAAGATACAGATATCGGCGGTAAAAGGCTGGCACTTGGTACCATCAACCACTGCTTTGCCATGATAATAATGATGATGATGATGATGATGAATAAATAACAGTTACCCAACATTTTCCATGGACACATATATCATCGGTAAAAGGCTGGCACTTGGTACCATCAGCCACTGTTTTGCCATGATTATAATGATGATGATGATAATGGTGACGATGACGACGACGATGCTGCTGCTGCTACTGATGATGATGCTGATGATGATGACAATGATGATGGTACAATAGCTACCCAGCATTTTCCATTGACACAGATATCGTCGGTAAAAGGCTGACACTTGGTGCCATCAATCACTGTTTTGCCATGATGATGATAGTGATGATGATGATGATGATGATGATGATGATGATGATGAATAAAACGCAATCCTTACCCAGCATTTTCCATTGACACAGATATCGTCAGTAAAAGGCTGGCACTTGGTGCCATCAATCACTGTCTTGGCCAGCAGGGAATAGTTCGTGTTGTGGGAAGGTCGGCAGAACAGCTTGCACAGGTCTTTCTCGTCCACTGAAGCAATCGATCAATCAATTATGCAATCAATAAACCAATCATTGATCGAACTGAACGTCGAGTCCTTCGATATACGGACTAAAAGCTAGTCTGACCCGTGCGCTTTACGCACGTAAAAATCCCACGGCAGTTGAAAGTCGGTAAGAGAAGGGAGAAATCCCGCTGCCTGGTATGGCCAAATTCATAGCTAGGTTTTTGAATTGTGCCCACAACCCTCCTCATCCTGTGCCCTCCCCCCCCCCCCTCAAAATAAAAATGCTGGTAGGCGCTGCACTTGCGGCGACGCGCTCTCCGGGGGAGAGCAGCCCGAATTCCACAGAGGTCTGTGACTAATATATACCAAATACCAAATCAATCAAAGTCTGAAAAAGTAACAAATCAATCATTCAGTTGATCGATCAATAAATCAATCGATCCCACTTTGGGCCAAGCAGAGACCAGTTTGTTACAGTGTGAAGGTCGGCAGCGGGTGTACATTTAGCATTGGTCATTTTTGTCCACTTAAAAAACACCACTCAGTCAATCAAGAAAGCAGTCCATTAGGTGTAGAGTGGCACAGTAGTAGCGCGTTCGCTTCGTGTCAAGTAAACCCGAGTTCGAACCTGGGTACAAGGGATTTTTCTTCTCACTTTGCACTAGGCTTTACGGTCTGAACGTGGAGTCTTTCGGATGAGACGATAAACCAAGGTCCCGCATGCGCATGCACTTAGCATACGTTAAACCCAGTGGCAACGAAAAAGTTGTCATTTGGTCGAAATTTACCCCACCCCCATACCCTCATCAGTCACACAAAAATCGCATGCCAAAAAAACAAAATTGGGTGGCGCGCCTCTGGCTGCGACGCGCTCTCCAGGTGGGAGCAACCCGAATTTCACAGAGATGCCTCTGTGACTATAAAGTACCTAATACCTAATACCATACATCAATCCATCCATCCATCTACCCATCTATCAATCAACCAATCGACCGATCAGCGTTTCGAGCATGCAATAAATTATGCCATGCAAATAGTCAGATACACACCAAGACATAAACAAAACCAGATAGACAGACAGGCGGATAGACGGACAGCTATACACTGCTCCAGAATAGGCGGAGACCCTTTTAATGTTGGAAGGAAATCCGTTGATCCCCACCTAACCATTGAAGACAGACAGACGGCAAGACAAACAGACAGTCAAACAGACAGACAGATAATTATTCAAACCTCAAGAATATGCAGGGACACATCTGGTGTTGATGAGAAATCCGTGGACCTCCACATTACCGTTTAAATTAGACAGACAGACAGACAGACGGAAAGACAGAGAAACAGACAGACAAAACAGTTACATGGGTGCATGCAGTGACCCAAACTTTTGACTGAACTGTCTTTCATAAACCTGACGTACAAGGGCATGGTGAGCCTATTGAACAGCCCTTTCTTCAGGCACTCAGCTGCCTGAACCTGCATGAAATTGCTTGAATTCAGGCTTCATGCACACCCACATGCACCCCTGCAGTTATGCAAACTTCCTGAATATGCAGGGACCCTTCTGATGTTGTCGGGAAGCAGTTGATCTCAACTTTACCGTTGAAGTTAGACAAACAGACAGACAGACAGAACATTATTCAAACCTCCAGAATTATGCAGGGACCCATCTGATGTTGGAGGGAAATCCGTTGACCTCCACTTTACCGTTGGAATAGACAGACAGACAGACTGACGGAAAGACAGAGAAACAGACAGAAAACAGTTATTCAAACCTCCTGTATATACAGGGACCCATCTGGTGTTGTCTGGGAAGCCGTTGACCACCACATTACCCTTTAAGTTAGACAGACAGAGAGACAGACGGAAAGACAGAGGAACAGACAGACAAACCTCCTGAATATGCAGGGACCCATCTGGTGTTGTCGGGGAAGCCGTTGACCTCCACTTTACCGTTGAAGTTAGACAGACAGAGAGACAGACGGAAAGACAGAGGAACAGACAGACAAACCTCCTGAATATGCAGGGACCCATCTGGTGTTGTCGGGGAAGCCGTTGACCACCACTTTACGTTGAAATTAGACAGACAGAAAGACAGACGGACGGAAAGACAGAGAAGCAGACAGACAAAGTTATTCAAACCTCCTGAATATGCAGGGACCCATCTGGTGTTGTCGGGAAAGCCGTTGACCACCACTTTACCGTTGAAGTTAGCACACTGTTCTGCTCTGAAATCCTCGCTGTTGGCGGGGCACGGCTGAAAAATACATTTACCACTATGATCAATGTGTGAGTGTATGTGCGTGCGCGCATGTGCGTGCCTGTGTGTAATAATGAAGGTACAAATAATGTATTTGTGTACGCATACTCACAGATCCACGCGTGCAGCATACACACAACTCACAGATACGCTTTCAGAAATCAAAAGGCCATGTTTTTTTCCATTTTAGCACACGAATTCTTATAATTGGTCTCATACACAGTATGTCACAATATGCCGTTTTGTTCTTTTTTTTGTTACATAATAGCTATATCATTCGAATCAGCCCACGTTGCCTTTCATATTTGTGCTCCACACATATGAGCGGATACACAGAATAAATATATCAAGAGCATTGAAGGGTTAGAGTACTCACAAGTCTTTGCGTTGGCTGGGTCAGTGCGTACCCCACTCCCCTTGCAATGGCATAAATTGTAAAGAATTCGCGTCATTTATTGCAATGACGTTTATTTCTTCCAGCTTCCATTTCTCAACCAAATAAAGAGACCAACTTTCATGCAGTTAGAAGGTAAAATCTGAATCTACTCATTTTACGTTAAGGTTTCCTTCCTCACTTGGTGAGGGGGTGAAAGTTGCTATGGTTACATCTAAGTGCATATAGATAGAAATGCAACACCCGTATGTATGTACGGTGCGCACTGACCCGTACCGGTACACAATGACCAATTTGTCAGTCTTCAGAAATCCGTTTGCTTCTAGAAAACGGTTTCAGTTACAAACCAGAGCGTTGATACAGTGGAATCAGAAACATTTTAACAAACGCTAGTTATCTCAATCTTTTCCAATATCGAACTGGAGATCACAAATTGACGTCATATTACAATAAGGGGTACGCAACCCCCCTTAGTACTCTATAATAATTGATATCAAAAGGTACTATCATTCCTCCAGGGTGTACAACCAGAAAGCAGTATCACAACATGGGTGCCAAACACTGATGGTATCTTCTGGCTTTCATCAGAGAAGAAGGATAATACCTTCTGGCATAGTTCCAGTTCATGACGTGGAATGTACGCACCTGAGTGTTGCACGATTTGTACTTGATTCGCCGGCCCAGACAGAACCGACCCCCGTTTTTTGGTCTGCAGAAACAACAAACACAAACAGTACATGTGTGTGTGGGGTGGGGAGTGTCGTTAATTTGGTGGGCATTTCCATCTCATCAACATCGTCACTGTATTCTAAGTCGTCGACGTCATCGACCTTATCCTCGCCATCATCATCGTCTTCCATCATTTTCATCATCGTTGTTGTCATCACTATCGTCATCATCATTTTCAACATCATCATCGTCATCATTCTCATCAATCAAGCAATGTGCATACCTCTTCCCAACAGCACACTCGATATAGGTAGGCCCCTAGTTCCAGTTCAACTTCGACTTCAGGTAAGCCTCGTTTAACTTTATAATTATTCATTAACGTTTTAAAGATTTGCAAAGTTTGATAAGCTTAAAAAAAAAACCATTTCAATGCAACACCTTCCATTCTCACAGAGCATTTCATTTCCCACATTCTGGAGGGGGGGGGGGGGGACTCACACACAGGAGTCGTAATGCCGTAACCAGGTGTTCTCCTCTAACACCAAATTCTGATTAAAAATACTTCATTATAGCAAGCCAATTCAATAACAAGAAAATAGTACTCACGCCGGGTAGCTATATACTGTGATTCAGCTTTTGTAATTTACTTTCCCTCATCTAAAATTCTGATGGAAAAGACTTCTTTTTTTTCTTTTCTTCTTTTTGCTGTCCCGTCTTCTGGGTCGTACAGTGGTGTCGCTCCCACGCCGCTCATTCCGAATCCCAATTCGCAGCTACACCCCGGCTTGTTCAGGTCGCAGAATCCGAGACCAGCAGTCCAAGGGGAGCGAATCTATATTAGGCCATCAGGAGGCATCCAACCGAGGAGACACTGCACTGCTGCTGAGTCACCTCGGTGGAGTTCAGCGGAGCCTGTTCAGGACACCACCTACTAAGCCCCCTACTGACGACACCATTCTCTCAGTCGCTCCCCAGAACACACTGATCCCCATGACTTTGACCCGAACGCACCAAGGCATATACTGGATTGGAAACCGCAACTGAGGTCACCATGAGAGCAGGGCTTGCAAAGCCACAGAATTTGAGACATTGTTTTCTTTTTAAAACACTTCTTTGCAAACAGTATTATTATTCATTCAACAGACACTCACACTGGTGAGTCACAGTGTCGTTCACTCTTCGTGACCCCTCCCCCGCATGACCTTGAGCATGGGTCAAAGGTGGCCCATCTCCCCCACCCCCCGTTCACTGGCTTGGCTTCCTTCCCGGGGATTGGCACACACACCCCTTGCTTGCACATCTGAAAGCAAAAACAGATCAGCATTGTCATACA
>CM065687.1:8524304-8531804 GCA_017654935.2 Phymorhynchus buccinoides
TGTTTTTTGTTGGTTTTATTTAAACCTTTCATCGCCACTGTCGCCTCTTGGCACCACAATGATTAAACACCCATATCACTGAAAGGCATCAAATGAGGGTCTGGTATCCAATGACCTTAATATGTTCTTAATTAATTTTGGGAGGTAAGGATAGGCCCTATTGTATGCATGTCACAGAGGAATCCCCAATATTGCAGATATAATCTGTTCTCTGCCCATGTAAGTTTAATGGAAAGTTTTGTCTAAACAAATGGCTGGCGTTGAAAGGGTTAAACCCTCCACTGTCCCCGCCTTTCTTTTCAGTTTCTTTTCTTCTTCTTTTTTAATGATTTGTTTTTTTGTTGAGGCAGCTCATCTTTTTATTCCCACACATTTACTCTCTCTCTCTCTCTCTCTCTCTCTCTCTCTCTCTCTCTCTCTCTCTCTCTCTCTCTCTCTCTCTCTCTCTCTCCCTCTCTCTCTCTTACATTTGTATGTGTGTGAACTACTACAATGGACATTATTTTGTGGCGAACGTTTAGTGTTATTTTTTATACAACAAAAAATGTCAGGGTTTCTGTCTGACCTAGTGTGTGGTGTATTGACTCATTCATTCCGTTTGGTGTGCTGTTTATGAATGTGAGAGCGTGTGTCGACGTGTTCCGAATAAGTATGAAAGTATGTACCGATAAAGAACAAAAATGGTATAATTTAAATAAATACTGCTCGTCCTTCCATTTATACACCCCTTGTCCCGAACATCGAAAATTAAATGGACAAGGCCAAGTAGAAAAAAAAAAGATCATGGATTGTATAAACATTCTCCCTTTCAAAGCTGCCTACCTGCCTTCTTTATACACGTTGATCGTTTTGTGGTATATAATATTCTAATTTGGTTTACTTATTTCTCTTTCTATAAAGTTGTACAAATTCATAGGCCGACATTTTCCATCTTGGAAATGAAATAAGCGAAGAATTATGGGTAATGGGAAGTCATGTGACCGAGTCAAGGGAGGTCACTGTGGATACCGGAAGGGAGTTTTTTCCCCTTGCTTGTTGTTTATATGTTACTAGGGTAAGAGTTTCCAGGAAATGAGAAAGAGATATGCTATTGTTAAGTCTTGGTCAGTATGGTTAGAATAGATAATGATGTATCTGGCCAATTGTGGACTTTGTTTTTCAGAAAACAAGAGAAAGAGATGAAGAGGACAACAACACAAGAGAGAGACATGCAGACAGAGAGCTAGAGGGGCAGAGAGAAATAGAGACAGACAGAGGTACAGACATGTTGACCAACCTAATCAGACAAATACACAGAAGCAGCCCTAGGGCCTACTCACTCTATAAACTCGGTCATGAGGTGCGCACTGCAGGCGGACCAGTCCCAGGGGAAAGAGTGGGAGTCCAGGGTGGGGGCCATGACATGGTACCTCCTCCTGGCTCTGCCCTTGGGACCCCTTGTTTGGAGGCCCTTGCACTGGCTGTCATCGTCATCGTGGGGCAGGTTGAACCTGACGAGTGGAAAGAAAGAATGCAGTGAAACATCACAGACAAACGATTTAATCACATGGTACCTCCTCCTGGCTCTGCCCTTATTACCCCTTGTTTGGAGGCCCCTTCATTGACTATCACCATCATCATGGGGCAGGTTGAACCTGACAAATGGAAAGAAAGAATACAGTGAAACAGCACAGACAAACGATTTAAAGCCATGACATGGTACCTCCTCCTGGAGTGTCCCATAGGACACCTGCTCTGAAGGCCCATTCACTGAATATCATCATCAACATGAGGTAGGTTGAACCTGACGAATGGAAAGAAAGAACACAGTGAAACATCACAGACAAACGCTTTAAAGCCATGACAATATACCTCCTCCTGGAGTGTCCCTTAGGACCCCTTGTTTGGATAGCCATGCACTGACTATCATCGTCATCGTGGGGCAGGTTGAACCTAACGAATGAAAAATAATAATACAGTGAAACATCACAGACAAACGGTGTAAAGCCATGACATGGTAGCTCCTCCTGTCTCTGCCCTTAAGACTCCTGGTCTGAAGGCCCCTTCATTGAATATCATCGTCATCGTGGGGTAGGTTGAGCCTGACGAAAGGAAAGAAAGAATACAGTGAAACATCACAGACAAACGATTGAAAGCCATGACAATATACCTCCTCCTGGGGTGTCCCTTAGGACCCCTTGTTTGGAGAGTCATGCACTGACTATCATCGTCATCGTGGGGCAGGTTGAACATGACGAATGGAAAGAATGAATACAGTGAAACGTCACAGACAAACGATTTAAAACCACGACATGGTGCCTCCTCCTGGAATGTCCCATAAGACACCTGCTCTGAAGGCCCCTTCACTGAATATCATCGTCATCGTGGGGCAGGTTGAACCTGACGAATGGAAAGAAAGAATGCAGTGAAACATCACAAACGATTTAAAGCCATGACAATATACACCCTCCTGGAGTGTCCCATAGGACCCCTGCTCTGAAGGCCCATTCACTGAATACCATCGTTGAACCTGACGAATGGAAAGAAAGAATACAGTGACGTCACAGAAGAATACAGTGACACATCACAGACAAACGATTTAAAGACATGACAATATACTTCCTCCTGGAATGTCCCATATGATCCCTGCTCTGAAGGCCCATTCACTGAATATCATCGTCATCGTGGGGCAGGTTGAACCTGACAATTGGAAAAAAAGAACACAGTGAAACATCACAGACAAACGATTTAAAGCCATGACAATATACCTCCTCCTGGGGTGTCCCTTAGGACCCCTTGTTTGGAGAGCCATGCACTGACTATCATCGTCATCGTGGGGCAGGCTAAACCTGACGAATGGAAAGAAAGAATACAGTGAAACATCACAGACAAACGATTTAAAGCCATGACATGGTACCTCCTCCTGGGGTGTCCCTTAGGACACCTTGTTTGGAGAGTCATGCACTGACTATCATTGTTATCGTGGGGCAGGTTGAACCTGACGAGTGGAAAGAAAGAATACAGTGAAACATCACAGACAAACGATTTAAAGCCATGACATGATACCTCCCCCTGTCTCTGCCCTTCGAACACCTTGTTTGGAGGCCCCTGCATTGACTTTCATCGTCATCGTGGTGCAGATTGAACCTACACATAGAAAGAGAACAATAGTACAGTCAGTAGGCCACAATGTAAAAGGATTGGCACAGCATCCTGTGCTTTGTGCTGCCTTTGTCATGCCTCTTGACTGAAAATCTCAACATTTTAAATCTCTGGACAGAAACTGAAACAATCAGCGACACTGGGTAATGAGAAATTAGCGCACGAAAACCGCATAGCTTCAAACCAGTATCTTCATGAATATATATTCATCAGGGCATTATGTGTGTTTGCATGTCTACGGTTTGTGTGTGCGTTGCCTACAAAAAGCGCACGTGAGTGTGAAGTGTGTATAATATTAAATGTCGTGTTATTTCTTTGTTTGCTTCTTTCTTTGTTTGTTTGAGTCGGTCAGTTATTTGCCAAAAACGCAGCTGCACACAAAATTGAGCTGTTTAGTTAAATGACTGAATCTAGAAATCTTAGATAAAAACTACAACCAAGCATTTCTTCTTTAAAATAGTTTGCTGTATGTTCTTCGTAGTATTCTTAACATATTTCCTCCATCAGACTTATGGAAAACATATTTTTGCTGAACAGTACCATGCAACTTATGTAGTAAGTCGTAAGTCATAAGTTTCTTTATTGTCCGTTGACATTGTACAACTCACATGGAATCTTGTCTTCCGCCGTGTAAAATAAGATGAGATATATCAACATAAAAATATTAAATAAAAATATGAAACATAAATTTACATTAAAACAAATATGTAACTCTCACACCACACCCAATCATTCATCCGCTCTCCGCTATCTTGCTCACTCATCATGCAACCCACCACCAATTCCGCCTTCATTTTTAACCCTTTTCTTGTTTTCCTTCCTTTCCTCCTTTTTCCTTTTCTTTTTTTTCTCCTTTCTAAGTTAGCATGTTTTTGTTCATTAAAATGACACAGGGTCCTGAATATTATAACTATATACTAATTTTCTTACATACTATAGACCTAACATTATTCTTTTATTTTATATTTTTTATTTATTTATTTAGCATATTTTTTACATTTCACAGATTTTATGGAAACAAACAAAACAAAAACATATGCACACGGACATATAATAGAAATATTGGTGGAAATGAAATTTCAACAGCGAGGGCTGCTACAGTAATACCTGCAACACCAATATCAATGATAGCAATAATAACAACCACAATACCGGTATTAACCATCATCATTACAATCGTCACCACCATCATCACCCCCATCATTATCACATTGACCCCAAAATCAATAGCAAAGAAAGTATATACAACTTCCTCTGGAATCAATAGTAACTAAGCCAAGTGAATGTGCAAAGTACATACATGGCAATCATGGGTAATGTACTTAGATATGGGAAGTGGTAAATGGGGATTAAGATACAAGAGCCATCAAGTTAGGATTTCCCCATACAAAGCAACATTACTCTTGACTGTTGTATATGAAAAGGAACTCGTGTGAAGTTGGCTTGACAAACCTTAACCTTAACCAGTTTAAAAACCTCCTGGACAAAGACCCTAAATTGACAGAATTGAGATACCAACATGACTAATTAAGTCATCAAAAACCGTCACAGCTGTGCCCAATACTACAAAAACTAAATTGAAAGTGCACTTGAGAGGCCGCGAGGCCTAGCTGCCCTCATTACCCTGACCTGACCTTACAAAAAAGTAATGAAACTAAGCGTTCCTCCAGGAACAGCTAGCTGTGAAAACCAGCATACTTCAAACGCAATCGCCCCCCCCCCCCCCCTCTGGTATCCCCCAGGGGGGGGGGGGGGGGGCTTTTGTATAAATAGTTCCCCCCACCTTCTGGAAGTTATGTGCTTCGAACTGCCTCTGTAATCTGTCAATCTCTTTGATTCTGCCTTTTCCCTACTGTCATCTACTATCTTTCTGTCTGCCTTACCGGTCCATTCTCCTGCCTTTGTTTTGGTCACGAAACGCTTTCAAAAAACATTTCCTCCTCCAGCCGAAGTAGGACTTGCTGGGCCTAACTATTTCTTAGTTAGGCGCATAACGGCAGCATGACGCATCTGCGTTCATAATTGACAGGAAACTGTCCGAGCGATCGAAGAAGAAGAAAAAGAAGAAGAAGAAGAAGAAGAAGAAGAAGAAGAAGAAGAAGAAGAAACGCAATCGCAGCAGCCACTCACACATGTCCCAGCTCGTGCGCTATGGTGAAGGCAGCGCTCAGGCCGTTGTCCTCGATGATGGAGCAGCTCCTCAGGGGGTCACAGATGGTGCCCAGTTCAGCTAGACCTGGGGACAACAACCATACCACGAACGTAGTAGAGGGTCATTCCAAAAACACAAAAGTTGCAACCCACGAAATCGTTAATAAAAGTTTTATTAAAAACCCTTTCAACGCCAATGTCGCATTTTAGCACCACAATGTTTTTTAACACCCATGTCACTATAGGGCATCAAATCAGGGCCTGTTATCCAAATACCCTATTTTCTTAATTTTGGGAGGTAAGGATATGCTTAATGTTATATAATGCCACAGAGGAATTTGCAATACTGCAGATATTTTATTTCCTCTACCCAGCTAGGTTTAATGGTATTTTTGGCTGAAAAACGTCTGGCGGCGAAAGGGTTAACCCTTTCAACGCCAACCATTGTTCAGCTAAAAAATGTTCTGTCAAACTTACCAGGGCATGGTAACAATTGAGTATGCAATCCTCCAGATTCATTTAGGCCCGTGGCATGTTTAACACTAGGCTTATCCTTAATATATAAGAACAAAATGCCTTTGAATAATAGACCCTGATTATAATTATGCCTTGTAATGACATGGGTGTTAAATCAGTAATGGTGACGATCGGCTACACTGGCGATGAAAGGGTTAATAAAGCTTTTGATGTTTCGGGTATATAAAGAAGATTCAATGCCATGGAAAGTTCCAACAATTTGGGTTTTTTCAAACAAGCCAGGGAGAGCTTCAGGGAGTAACAGTTTCCGAGATGATTAACCCTTTCGCCGCCAACCATTTTTCAGCCAACAAATACCATTAAACTTAACTGGGAGTGGGTAGAGAAAATTTGTATCCGCAATATTGGGAATTCCTCTGTGACATGTATATAACATTAGGCCTGTCCTTACCTCGCAAAATTAAGAAAACAGGGTATTTGGATAACAGACCCTGATGTGATGCCTTTTAGTGACATGGGTGTTAACCCTTTCACCGCCAAAGTCGCATTTTAGCACCACATTGATTTAACACCTATGTCACTAAAAGGCATCAAATTGGGGTCTATTATCCACAGACCCTATTGTCTTAGTTTTGGGAAGTAAGGATAGACCTTATTTTATATACGTCACAGGAGAATCCCCAATACTGCAGATGGATTTTGTTTTCTACCCAGGTAAATTTAATGGAATGTTTTTGGTTGAAGTATGGCTGGCGGTGAAAGGATTAAACCATTGTGGTGCATAAATGCGACATTGGCGGTGAGAAGGGTTAATGTTCAGAAACGTCCCTTTTTGAGGGGCAAAAACACTTATTGCAGAAAATGCCAATTCTCTGCAAACTGTACCTAATAAATGCCAGTGTTTTTTGGCCCTGGAAATTGACAGCCAAGACTATATACCCTGACTTTTTGAGTGCGCATGTGAATGAGAATGAATGTCCGACTACAGTAAAAATTGAAACTGCAATCAAAGACATTGAAATTGCAAAACTGCTTTTGCACCTCAAAAAGGGTGTGGGGTTGGGTTTTTCTCTGAAAACGAGGTACCATGGAAACTATGAATTTCTGGACCACTAGGCTAGAACAAACCTGTTGTAATCTTTTCATGCATCGAATTGTCTTTCAAAACCAAAAAAACACAAAATGACAGCTTGATTAATACATTTGGTTTTACCGATTTTGTGAGTGCATTTTTAGTCACCCTGTCTGTCCACCATTTGACCCTCACCAAAGTACACATGAAACCGTTTCAAGCAACCACAAAAGCACTCTAGTCACTTGTCGTTGGAAAAGGAAGGGCTGCATAGCATCACAATAATTATGATATGCTTCAGTTCTGGCCATAAGTGGCCATATCCACAGGTAAGGGAGATCATTTGATGATAACAAAAAAAGAGCGAAGGGAGTGTCTCTTTCCTCAGCATATTATCTTCTCTTCTCTTACGGGCGAAAATGTGGATTTTGCCTCCATGGATTTGACAAAGATGGGATGGATTCAGCTACTGAACTACAGTGGAACCTCCCTTATAAGACCTTGAAAAAACATCCAAAAACGAGGTCTTAAATGGGAGGGAGTTGTATAAGGGAGGTAATTTTAATACTTAGAAAGAAAGGCAATGTCTCAGAGAAGTAGGTCGTACGTGGGAGGGAGTCTTATAAGGGAGGTTCCACTGTATATTTCACTCCATAAAG
>CM065687.1:8549304-8551804 GCA_017654935.2 Phymorhynchus buccinoides
TCTCTCTCTCTCTCTCTCTCTCTCTCTCTCTCTCTCTCTCTCTCTCTCCCTCTCTCTCTCTCGCGCACCCGTTCGTCGTTCCCCATTGTACTGTGGCCCAAGGCCGAAGCGCAATTAAAAACCTTTCAGTGTTCAGTGTTCAGTGTTCAGTGTTCTCTCTCTCTCTCTCTCTCTCTCCCCCCCCCACACACACAACAATAAACATCACTGATTGTCATCACCAAAACTATTTCCACCTCGTGTCTTGCGACCCACGTGACCCCTGACCCCTGACCCCAAACCTCTACGCCATTGTGTAGGCGTGTCGTCATCAATGACGTATATCTACGTCATCACAGCATCTTATCGCCTACACTGCACTGCTATGTGTGAGGCCAATACTTGTCGGATTTTGCTATATTTGGAACCTGGACCAGGAGAGAATGTGGTGTGGGTATTAGGTATTAGGTATTACGGTAGGTGCTATATAGTCACATAGGCATCTCTGGAGTCCTCTGGAGTCTGTGAGTGAGTAGACAGAGAGAGAGAGAGAGAGAGAGAGAGAGAGAGAGAGAGAGAGAGAGAGAGAGAGAGAGAGAGAGAGAGAGAGAGAGAGAGAGAGAGAGAGAGAGAGAGAGAGAGAGAGAGAGAGAGAGAGAGAGAGAGAGAGAGAGAGAGAGAGAGAGAGAGAGAGAGAGAGATGAAATGAACCTTTATTGTACAACGGTAAAAGTAAGAGAGAGGGAGGGAGAGAGAGAGAGAGAGGGAGAGACAGACAGACAGACAGACAGACAGACAGGGACACAAGACCTGCCACATTCACCAAGGTCAAAACCACATACCGCTCCACACGTACCCTCCCCATGGTAACTCAGTCACCATTGGACACACACAGACAGACAGACAGACAGACCAGAGCTCCCAGGGACCCCCATTTGGGGGTCTATGAAGCACTAAAATTCTACAGGACCCTATAAAAGAATGTGCAGGGGGTCCCAGGGACGCACTAGAAAAATTCTTTTCAGCAATCGCTATGCCACTGGGACCCTCTATCTCGCCTCTAGGACCCTCTATACTGTAAGTGAAGGAGTCCCTGGGACCCCTTGTTTTGCGGGACAATTTGGGAGCCCTGCAGACATAAACAGACAGACAGACACAGAGGGAAACACAAAACAAACCACACACAGACAGACAAAACAGACTCACCACGTTCATCAGTGTGAGGACATACTGCTCCACACCCTCCCCACGGTAACTCAGTCACCATTGGACACACACAGAGAGACAGACAGACATAAACAGACAGATAGACAGACAGACAAACAGACAAAGAAACATACTCACCACGTTCATGAGTGTGAGGACGTACTGCTCCACATCATCGCCGTGGTAGTCCACCATGTGGCTGTCAGCCACCACCAGGGTCTCCACGCGGTACTTCCGGGACACCCCCAGCACCGGAGAGCGCCTCTGTCTGCCACCACCACGACCACCGCTGGCTCCGGAAGAACGCTCCTGGGAGGGAGTATTCTCTTCGGGATGCTCCCTGGAGTAGGGAGTGTTCTCTTCAGAGTGCTCCTGGGATGGAGTATTCTCTTCAGAATGTTCCCAAGAGGGAGTAGTATCTTCCGAATGCTGCAAGGAGTAGGGAGTATTCTCTTCAGAATGCTCCCGGGAGGGAGTACTCTTTTCAGAATGTTCCCGGGAGGGAGTACTCTCTTCAGAACGCTCCTGGGATGGAGTGTTCTCTTCATAATGTTCCTGGGAGGGAGTACTCTCTTCAGAATGTTCCCAAGAGGAGGGAGTATTCTCTTTAGAATGTTCCCAGGAGGGAGCGTTTTCCTCAGAGGGGGTATTTTCTGTAGTCCTTGTGAAGCTAGAGTTCTGCTGCTGGCTCTCGTTGGGTGGAGGGTGAGAAGAGTCGGGTTTTAATCGCCCGTGTTTGAAATTTGCTGGAAAAACACCAAACAAACACAAAAACAGGTGGGGTTATGCTTTAAAAACTGTAGATGTGTGTGTGTGTGTATGTGTGTGTGTAAGAGAGAGAGAGAGAGAGAGAGAGAGAGAGAGAGAGAGAGAGAGAGAGAGAGAGAGAGAGAGAGAGAGAGAGAGAGAGAGAGAGAGAGAGAGAGAGAGAGAGAGAGAGAGAGAGAGAGAGAGAGAGAGAGAGAGAGTTAAACCACAAGAGTAGGTCGAACAAGGTGATGCTGCCAAATTGCGAAAACAAAAGTTGTAGATGCCACTGTATTTTCTTTTTCTTCTTCTTCTTCTTCTTCTTCTTCTTCTTCTTCTTCTTCTTCTTCTTCGGAACTCGGAAGTTTATTTGTACATTGGCCTTAGGCCACAATACAACATTGGGAGGAAGGGGAGAAGGGGCATGCCAAAATAATACGAAAAGTAAGGACAATAACTAACAACATTATTGTTTTTACAAAATCGAGCATATATCAGAGAGAGAGAGAGAGAGAGAGAGAGAGAGAGAGAGAGAGAGAGAGAGAGAGAGAGAGAGAGAGAGAGAGAG
>CM065687.1:8556804-8559304 GCA_017654935.2 Phymorhynchus buccinoides
AACAAGATGGGTGAATGATGACACGTGTACTCACACAACACACTTTTGCGAGGCCTTAGAGTCAAAACGGACTATCTCCAGCTAGTTCCATTGGCTCATTATTGAACTTCTTGCGAAAACTAATAACTTGCATTGAGAAAGATTGGCAATATTATGAAATGGGGATTATACTATTTATATTTCTCCAGACTTCTTTGAATACACGTTATTAGTTTTCGCAGCAAGCCCCCAAAACAAGTCAATGGATTGTCTGGAGGTAGTCCGTTTTGACTCTGAGGCTTCGAGTCTGTCAGGTTACTAGTGTTTCGCCCATGCAATAATAATAGGTGTCGGTATGATGAGTAAGTGTGTGTGTGTGTGTGTGTGTGTGTGTGTGTGTGTGTGTTGTGTGTGTGTGTGTGTGTGTGTGTGTGTGTGTGTGTGTGTGTGTGTGTGTGTGTGTGTGTGTGTGTGTGTGTGTGTATGAGTGTGTGTATGTATGTGTGTGTGTGTGTTTGTTGTGTGTGTGTGTGTGTGTGTGTGTGTGTGTGTGTGTGTGTGTGTGTGTGTGTGTGTGTGTGTATGTGTGTGTGTGTGTGTGTGTCAGTGTGTGTGTGTGTGTCAGTGTGTGTGTGTGTGCGTGTGTGCGTGTGCGTGTGCGTGCGTGCGAGACAAAGAAAATTAAAGGCGAACAAACAAGAATTCACTAGAAAACAACATACAATAATATGGCACAAACGCACGAGCTAGGGATGAGAACATTACGTGTGTGAGACCGTCTTTGTGATTACCCCGCCACGTGAGCAGCCACACCCCGACTCCGGAGGATAAGCACTATGATGAACGCATTCCACTGAAATCGAACGTGGGAAGGAAAAACCTATTAGTAATAGTATTAGTACTAACTTCGGCTTCAGTGTCCATCCCAGCTGCAGCTAAACATATAGGAAATGAGAAGGCGAGTAAACTGGAAGGAAGGAAGGAAGGAAGGAAGGAAGAAATATGAAACAGAAGGAAAGAATGAAGTCAGGAAAGCAACACGTTTGAGAAGAAAATTGAAAGCAGAGAGATTCGGATTCGGATTCGGAAGATTTATTCATGAAAGGACAAGGACCCTTATTAAGGAGGTGATTCACAATAAACAAATGGCATGATATATCCAAATAAACAAAATTACAATCAAGAACACAGAAAGCAGAGAGAGAGAGAGAGAGAGAGAGAGAGAGAGAGAGAGAGAGAGAGAGAGAGAGAGAGAGAGAGAGAGAGAGAGAGAGAGAGAGAGAGAGAGAGAGAGAGAGAGAGAGAGAGAGAGAGAGAGACAGAGAGAGAGAGAGAGGGGGGGAGAGAGAGAGAGGTGGGGGGGGAGACAGGGAGGGAGGGAGAGAGGGAGAGACAGAGAGGGAGAGAGAGACAGAGAGGGAGGGAGAGACAGAAAGACAGGCAGGCAGACAGATAGACAGAGACAGACAGACAGATCGACAGACAGAAAAAGACAGAGGAAGACGGAAAGACCAAAACGAACATGTAAATGTAAGACAATAAAAGGAAACTAAATGACAAGATTGACAACTAGAAATAAAACTTGAGACAGAAAAATGATGTTTATAGAAATGGAGAAGAAGAAATTAAAAAAACAAAAAACACAGCATCAGTAATAACAGGAAAGAACAGTGTGAAAACTCCATTGATCATCACCATACATGAATTGCATCACCATGTTCTATGAATTATACAGCTGACACCATGGTGTTTTGTAATACTGAACAGAAAGCATTCTGATATGTTGGCTACTGCGGCATTATCTACCTTGGCTAACGAGAGGTTTTTAATTCTGTTACATTGAACCTCTGCTTGTGCGTATGTGAGTATTTGTGTCTGTCTGTCTATCTGTCTGATTCTCCCCCTCTCCCTCCCTCTGTTTCATGTCTGTCTGTCTGAATCTCCCTCTCTCTTTCCCTCTGTTTTCTGTCTGTCCGATTCTCCCCCTCTCCCTCCCTCTGTTTCATGTCTGTCTGTCTGAATCTCCCTCTCTCTTTCCCTGTTTTCTGTCTGTCCGATTCTCCCCCTCTCCCTCCCTCTGTTTCATGTCTGTCTGTCTGAATCTCCCTCTCTCTTTCCCTCTGTTTTCTGTCTGTCCGATTCTCCCCCTCTCCCTCCCTCTGTTTCATGTTAGTCTGTCCGATTCTCCCTCTCTCTTTCCCTCTGTTTTCTGTCTTTCTGTCTGTCCGATTCTCCCTCTCTCTTTCCCTCTGTTTTCTGTCTTTCTGTCTGTCCGATTATCCCTCTCCCTCCTGTTGTCTGTCTGTCTGTCTGTCTGATTCTCCCTCTCTCTTTCCCTCTCTCTCTTTTCTGTCTTTATGTCTGTCTGATTCTCCCTCTCCCTCTCTCTGTTGTCTGTCTGTCTGTCTGTCTGATTCTCCCTCTCCCTCTCTCTGTTGTCTGTCTGTCTGTCTGTCTGTCTGATTCTCCCTCTCCCTCTCTCTGTTGTCTGTCTGTCTGATTCTCCCTCTCCCTCTCTCTG
>CM065687.1:8574304-8581804 GCA_017654935.2 Phymorhynchus buccinoides
ATATCTATCTTACTATCCTCCACATAGCTCCTAATGTTTGTTCCTGTTTCTATATAGTGATAGTCATATATATATCTTACTATCCATCCACATAGCTCCTAATGTGTGTTCCTGTTTCTATATAGTGATAGTCATATATCTATCTATCTTACTATCCTCCACATATCTCCTAATGTGTGTTCCTGTTTCTATATAGTGATAGTCATATATCTATCTATCTTACTATCCTCCACATATCTCCTAATGTGTGTTCCTGTTTCTATATAGTGATAGTCATATATCTATATTACTATCCTCCACATAGCTCCTAATGTGTGTTCCTGTTTCTATATAGTGATAGTCATATATCTGTCTGTCTTACTATCCCTCCACATATCTCCTCATGTGTGTTCCTGTTTCTATATAGTGATAGTCATATATCTATCTGTCTTACTATCCCTCCACATATCTCCTAATGTGTCTTACTATCCTCCACATATCTCCTAATGTTTGTTCCTGTTTCTATATAGTGATAGTCATATATCTGTCTGTCTTACTATCCCTCCACATATCTCCTAATGTTTGTTCCTGTTTCTATATAGTGTCTAGTCATATATCTGTCTGTCTTACTATACCCTCCACATATCTCCTAATGTTTGTTCCTGTTTCTATATAGTGATAGTCATATATCTGTCTGTCTTACTATCCCTCCACATATCTCCTAATGTGTGTTCCTGTTTCTATATAGTGATAGTCATATATCTATCTGTCTTACTATCCTCCACATAGCTCCTAATGTTTGTTCCTGTTTCGATATAGTGATAGTCATATATCTATCTGTCTTACTATCCCTCCACATATCTCCTCATGTGTGTTCCTGTTTCTATATAGTAATAGTCATATATCTATCTTACTATCCCTCCACATAGCTCCTAATGTTTGTCCTTGTTTCTATAGCTTGTACCCACGTGTCGTCATATCCGGCCACAAGGAGCCTGCCGTATTCTGGGAGACCGCCATCTTAGTCAGTAACTTTGTTTGAAAAATGCCAGATCGATGCTGTTTACACACAAATCTGACTAAGATGGCGACACTTCCGTTGGAAGGGTAGAGATGCGCACGCAGGTGGGGGGGAGCCATATAATGTTGTTCAATAATTGGTTAGGTCACATAATCGTACTAATTAGGACCGAAATTACTTGCTACTTATTAAACGCTGATGTCACGTTTTTTGGTGGGCTCTTTTCAAGAGTGTATACTATAATCTTTTTATGTTGATTTGTTGTCATAACACCCCAAAAAGCTACAAAAAATGTAACATAATAAATTATAATGAATGTGAGATAAAAAGGAGGCCTTTTTCTGTGCACCTATGATTAAAGAGTTGCATCCCCTAACTCCAGTCAAGGGGCAGGTCACTGTTTCATCGTGAAAACCAGAGTTATCTTTGGGGGAGAAAAATATCCCAGTTATCCTGCATGCCTATCATTAAGAGCAGGGTCGAGTTTCTCTAGACGACGATTGCTGCGCGCATAATCGTTACGTCAAAAGGGGTGTAAGAAACACTTTAGAAAACGTTTGCGGAAGAATATTACAAGCTCTTGTCTGATTGGTCAAATGTTTTTATTATTTTAAACTAACTTTAATGGACCAATCAACAACAAGAAATGCATTCACCCCCTACTAGTTCCGGATAGTTCACCGCTTGCTCGGTGTTTGGCAAGAACAAAACGCCACGCGAACTATCGGCAAACGAAGGGTGTTTCTTAGACCGTTTTTGCCGATTTGAGCGAGCGGAACGTAACGTTAGACCTTTTGAAACGGACCCCAGACGTCTGCCCGCTTCATTGCAGAATTCTTGTCATTACCTCACGTTATCTGCCCTTGCATTGCCTTCATCCTGCCCAACGTTATCAGTTTTGCACTAGTTTTACCGCAGTAAAGAAAGGAAATAGATGTATAAATGTGTGTGTGTGTGTGTGTGTGTGTGTGTGTGTGTGTGTGTGTGTGCGTGCGTTGTGTGCGTGTGCGTGCGCGTGTGTGTGTGTGTGTGTGTGTGTGTGTGTGTGTGTGTGTGTGTGTGTGTGTGTGTTGTGTCAGGGAGGGTGGGTGGGTGTAAGTCTGCCTTTCTTGTTTGTTCACGACTTGTTTTTAATTCTTTTTTTTTAATTTTTGGATGCGTTGCTCTTTGTATGTCATGTCTATGGTGGGTGGGTGAAAGGGAGGGGGGAGGAGGGGGGGGGGGAGGGGTGCTGACGTGTGCTTTTGCTTTATTTTTGTAAACTTTAAATCGCGTGAAATTGATTCTTATGCTTGTACTATGTACTGATTGGTTGTTTTTTTCTTTCCAAATTTATAAAGCGCTCTGAGGATGATGTGGGGTTGTTGGGTTTTTTTTATCGGAAGAGCGCTATGCAAGCTCCATATGTGATTATTAAGATAAACAGTCAGAAACCGAGACAGTTTTGAGCAGACAAAACTTAACCAAACACGAGTGTCGTTCTTTCCACCACAGTGAAAGACGCACTATTCCCCCTCCCCCCCTCTCTCTCTCTCTCTCTCGTCCTCTCTCTCTCTCTCTCTCTCTCTCTCTCTCTCTCTCTCTCTCTCTCTCTCTCTCTCTCTCTCTCTCATCAAAAATCTGCTGCGCCTCTCTCTCTCTCTCTCTGCTCTCTCTCTCTCTCTCCCTCTCTCTCTCTCTCTCTCTCTCTCTCTCTCTCTCTCTCTCTCTCTCTCTCTCTCTCTCTCTCTCTCTCTCTCTCTCTCTCTCTCTCTCTCTCTCTCTCTCTCTCTCTCTCTAACCAAGCGTGCACAATTACAGTGCAGCGGCATCTCGATTCACCTCGTTGACCAACCGTGTCATCACCATTCATGAAGTGCGCAGGCGCTTCACGCAAAACTAAAACAACGACAACAACACACAATAACACACGGCGTTGGGGGGTTAGCCAACATCGGGTGTTGTTAGTCCCCGAGCCGAAAGTTCGGGGAGCTATTGTTTTTGTCTGGTCCGTCCGTCCGTCCGGTGTCCGGCGTGCCTCCGTCCGTTCGGCTATTCGTCCGTTTTTCTCAAAAACTATTCAGTCTATCATCATCAAATTTGGTATACTAGTTTGCCAAGATGCCAGCTATCCACTGATGTATTTAGTTTTACATTAAGGTCAAGGTCGCGCCAGTTACAGGGTTCAAACCCCGAAACACATAATCGATAATATCTCGCGAAGTTTTGCATGTATTTTAATGCAGGTTTTTTTCACATTTCTTGATGAATGGTCTATAATTTTTGAGCAGACAAAACTTAAACAAACACGAGTGTATAGTTGTCATGAATTTGTTTGCTCTTTGTTTTACAGTGTGTGTCATCTACCCTCATCGCCCGCCTGAGCCTCCCCCTCTGATCCGCTGTCTGTTGGGTTTTTTAAATTCTTACTAGCGCAATGCCGAGTACCAGTAACGCCTAGTAACGGTAACGCCATGTACTGGTAACGCTGAGTACAGCAAATTTGAAGCGATTCGGTTAAGAAACGGCGGAGTTCTAAGGCCCCGTTTCCCGCAAAACTGAGAGTGATGCGCTCTCCCTAGTAACGGTAACGCCTAGTAACGGTAACGCCAAGTACTGGTAACACTGAGTACAGCAAATTTGAAGCGATTCGGTTAAGAAACGGCGGAGTTATAAGGCCCCATTTCCCGTTGGCGCTGCTCTGAGAGTGACGCTCTCTCCGCTTCTCTTCAAATTTTCTGCCAGGCTTTGCCCCGAGCACAGCAAGCCTGACAGCACATTTGAAGCGAATCGGCTAAGAAACGGCGGAGTTAGTTGTGAAAAGGTGAAGCGGCGTATATCGCGCGCGTTTATGAATCGAGTCGCTTTCGGATTGGCACATCGATAGTCACCGTCCCCGGTCATCTACCTGCCAAATGGGAAGGCAATCGGTCCAGAAATACCGGAGATACGGGCGCCGAGAGACCGGCGGATACGCGTTTCGCGCATTTGCCAAACCGCGCAAATGACACGGCCGCCTCGGTTTCCGTTGCCATCGCCCCGTTAGGGCTCACAGCAAATTTGAAGCGATTCGGAGGAAAAACGGCGGAGTTATAAGGCCCGTTTTGTGTTTCAGACAGACACACACACGGACACTTGGCTTTTTACTATATGATGGATAATTATTTAACTTATTCCTATTTCCACTTCCACTGCTTCTGTTCTGCTGCTGCTGCTGCTGCTGCTCCTACTAATACTGCTGCTGCTATTGCCGCTGTTCTTCTACTGCTGTTGCCGCTGTTCTTCTACTGCTGTTGCCGCTGCTGTCAATACTGCTGTTGCTGCTGCTGTCAATACTGCTGTTGCTGCTGTCAATACTGCTGTTGCTGCTGCTGTCAATACTGCTGTTGCTGCTGCTGTCAATACTGCTGCTGCTGTCAATACTGCTGTTGCTGCTGCTGTCAATACTGCTGTTGCTGCTGCTGTCAATACTGCTGTTGCTGCTGCTGTCAATACTGCTGTTGCTGCTGCTGTCAATACTGCTGTTGCTGCTGCTGTCAATACTGCTGTTGCTGCTGCTGTCAATACTGCTGTTGCTGCAACTTTGGCTTATTGCAGAACAGAAAAATAAGGCCGAGTTCACATTAGACGCGTAGGGTTCCGTACGGAAAACCCTAAATAAGTGAAAGAAAGAAGGACAAAAGTTTACGCACATAGTGAAAATTCTGACACGTGCGCAAATATTTTCCCTTCTTTGTTTCACTTATTTATGGATTGCGCACGGGTTTCCGCACGGGATATCCGCTTATGTGTGTACACGGCCTATTGCAACAAACTCCGCTGAATTAGGGTCATGAAGGTTGGGATATCATCTTCAGACAGCAATAACAGAATGCGTAAAAAGTAATGTTTCCATAAGGAGAAGAAAATGAACAGCGGTTCAATATTAATAAGGCAAGAATACAATAACCCGTCAGCGTGTTTTCCAAGAGTTCATGTTGCGCACAAATTTCCCCCTCCGCACCTTCAACTGAGCCAGCTGTCACCCTGCTCTCTCTCTCACACACACACACACACACACACACACACACACACACACGCACACACGCACACGCGCACACGCACGCACGCATACACGCACACGCACACGCACGCACACGCACGCACACGCACGCACACACACCACACACACAACACACACACACACACACACACACACACATCCATACATCAGCTATTGTTGTGCCAGCTGTTACTGTCTATTGGCTACAATGACAAACTGCCTTCAAGTTCAAGTGCATCTGACAATATAATCATCTGACAATATAGTGTAAACACCCCTTCGCTTCTTGTACCCATCCCGTGTCTTTCATCATCATCATCATCATCATCATCATCATAAAAACCGCTTTGGTGGTCCTCTTCCCATCATTATCTCCCTTAGACCATGATCATAGAGCAGCAAAGCCGCCATTGTTGGCTGGTCATCAACTTCCGGTTAGTGTCTCTCCTTACATACGTACATGTCTATTGTCTCTCAACCTGTATCACTATTCGCATACTCATCATCATATTATTGTGTGCGATGGTTTGTTATGCCTTGATGGGCTTTACGTCCTTTGTGTGGCGAGTTGCAGCCATGCGCATTGAATTCACGCGAGAGTATTGCCACTTTAACCCTTTCGCCGCCAGCCATTTTTCAGCCAAGAAATACCATTAACCCTTTCACCGCCAATGTCGCATTTTTGCACCACAATGGCTTAACACCCATGTCACTAAAAAGCATCAAATCAGGGCCTGTTATCTGAAGACCCTATTTTCGTAATTTTGGGAGGTAAGGATAGGCCTAATGTTATGCATGTCACAGAGGAATTCCCAATATTGCAGATATTATTTTGTCTCTACCCAGGTAGGCTTAATGGTATTGTTTGGCTAAAAACAATGGCTGGCGGCGAAAGGGTTAAACTGGAAAGAGAGAAAAAATCTGCAATATTGCAATTTCCTCTAAGACATGTATAACTTTTTGTTTAGTATTATGTACTGCGTGAACAGTACACACGTATAACATTACGCCTATCTTTACCTCCCAAAATTACGAAAAAAGATCTTCAGATAACATGCCCTGATTTTATACTTTATAGTGACAATGGGTGTCCAACCTTTTTTCTTTTTTTTTAAATTGTCTTTTTTGGCACATACACACCACATTTCAACAGTCATTGTTTACCAACATAGTTATGACTATATCTCCATTAAGGTACAATATAGTTCACTAAATTAAAAATACTGTTCACAAATGCCAATATCCACGATTAGAACTCCTTAAGCTATAAGGGTACATACAATTGAATTACTACACACACCTCTTTGTCTTATGTACACGTTAAGTACAGGTAACTCGTGCATCTGTTATTTTAATTCATCAGGTTTTTATATGTCAACCATGTTGGGTGAAACTGCGCAGCACGCATTTCCATGCAGTGTACAATATAATCTATTTTATAGTATGTTTTTAGTTCATGCATAAACGTAAAAACTCTTGGTTGATTTTTTATTAATTCTACATGCATAAACAAAATGCTTAGCTATCAAAAGAATATAATCAAATCCCTCATCGGTTTTTATTTTCCCATCATTACCAAATAGTACCAGTTCTGAGCTCAGCTTAAGTCTAAGACAATTTTCACACTTAATTATCATTAAAGCTTCAAAGTCCCTCTAAAAACTTTGCACACATTCACAGAACCATAGGTAGTGTTGTATCGTGTCGTTGTCTTTTTCACAGAAAGAACATTTATCATTTGCTAATGGGTGTCCAACCTTTGTGGTGCAACTTTGGCTTATTGCAGAACAGAAAAATAAGGCCGAGTTCACATTAGACGCGTAGGGTTCCGTACGGAAAACCCTAAATAAGTGAAAGAAAGAAGGACAAACGTTTACGCACATAGTTGGCGGTGAAAGGGTTAAGGATCCATCGCTGCTTATTGTTCCGTCGTTCATGCGTATTGCGGCCCGATGATGCAACAACATGCATCCAACCGAGAACACCAATAACTGCTTTATTGTATCGTCAATTATTGATCATCATTCTCTCTGGTGGTCGCATGTCTAGGGGGGCCTCTCAGCACCTGGAAGGCTGCAGCGAGGGTGCATCCATGTGAGGGGACTTATTAGTGGGTCGGGGTGGGGGGCGCTGGCTGGATGTGTGATGGTGTCCGAGTGCTGAACGTGTTGTAACCTGCTAGAGTTACGTGGTCAAGAATGCAAGGCCACGCCAATTCGGCACGGGATTTTTTCTGCACGGGTTGGGTTTTTTCTGCACGCTTCTGGCGCAGTTAATACACTCTCCACGAGGTTCAGAGAGAGAGAGAGAGAGAGAGAGAGAGAGAGAGAGAGAGAGAGAGAGAGAGAGAGAGGAGAGAGAGAGAGAGAGAGAGAGAGAGAGAGAGAGAGAGAGAGAGAGAGAGAGAGAGAGAGAGAGAGAGAGAGAGAGAGAGAGAGAGAGAGAGAGAGAGAGAGAGAGAGAGAGAGAGAGGTGCAGA
>CM065687.1:8594075-8601575 GCA_017654935.2 Phymorhynchus buccinoides
GCCCCCCCCCCCCCACAGTGGTCACCGAATGCCTCATCTTCTCTCTCTCTCTGCTCTCTCTCTCTCTCTCTCTGCCTCTCTGTCTGTCTGTCTGTTCCGTTGTGCGCATCTCCGATCCTCTCTCTGTGCACTGGCTCCCACTCCTCTCTCCGTCCTCGCCGTCTCTCTCTCTCTCCTCTCTCCTCTCTCTCTCTCTCCTCTCTCTCTCTACTCGCCCTGTCGCTCTCAATCCGGTCTCTCTCTCTCTGTCCCTCTCTCTCTCTCTCTCTCTCTCTCTCTCTCTCTCTCTCTCCTCTCTCTCTCTATCCCGCTCTCTCGCGCGTGCGCTCAGTGTTTGTCTCTCTTCTCTCTCTCTCTCCCTCTCTCGAGACCGAGAGAGAGCGAGAGAGAGAGAGAGAGAGAGAGAGAGAGAGAGAGAGAGAGAGAGAGATGAGAGAGGAGAGAGAGACAGCGAGATAGACAAGACGAGAGAGAGGAGAGACAGCGAGAGGAGAGAGAAGATAGAAAGACAAAATAATGGCGCGCGAAACAGGCCACCAGCGAAGAGCGATAACCCCGAGGGCGTCAATTAATAAACACTTTCGTTTCAGTAACTTTTCTGATCTAAGTTTTTTATGTTCAAAGCAAAAGTGCGACCTCAGTTTAGAAATTGCGCGCCGACTTTTGAGCGACGCGACGTTTACGGATCTGCGTGCTCAGTAAATGTTCGACCAATCAGCATCAAGATGGGCGAGCAGTTTTGATAAAACGCGCGCGCGTTTTTACTAATACACGGGCGCATTTTAGAAGCGGGTTTCGGGTATTTGGCTTTCCATAGTGTGTGTGTGCGCGCGCGCGCGCGTACGTGGAGGGTGGGTGACTCTTGACTTTGGCCCTTTGACAGTGTAATGTGTTTTTCTTTGGAGCCGCAAGAGACGTGAAGTTGATTTAGGGACAGCTGTGAACGAACACACACACACACACACACCTTGCTCTCACCTGCCTTCACTCTCACAGTTAGTTTGGGATCAGATTGTGATTAACTTGGTGCTTATTTAAACGCCCTTCTGTGTGTGTGTGTGTGTGTGTGTGTGTGTGTGTGTGTGTGTGAGTGTGAGTGTGTGTGTGTTTGTGTGTGTGTGTGTGTGTGTGTGTGTGTGTGTGTGTGTGTGTTGTGTGTGTGTGTGTGTGTGTGTGTGTGTGTGTGTGTGTGTGTGTGTGTGTGTGTGTGTGTTCCGTGGACAAATAGGGGTGGGGTTGAAGATGTGTATGGTGTTCAGTAAAAAGCACGGTGACATACTGTTTTTTTGTGTTCAGTAGAGACAATATACATTATTTCATCTATTATCAAAAAACAAAAATGATTTCATCGTTGAGTTTCTTTCTACAGGCATTTGAACAATAAAATTTAGGGAAATATGTGTCAATACGGCAACAATTTTCCTAAATTTCCTATTGACTAAATTAAATTTCCTTACCATTTGACATAGATTCTGATACTAAGTAGTTTGCAGTATCAGGCAAGATTCATTGAAAGTTTTTAATAACCTAAGTGTATAAAAGGTGTCCCGTTTTCAGTAGACCTGATTTTACTCGAAACTTGTCCACACACACACCCCACACACACACACATTTCGACCACGAATTACAAGAAAAGTAGCACGGTGACCCTGTGTTTTCTTTTCAGTTTTGACCTTAGAAGTATGTGTAGATGCTATGACACAACATATCACGATGCACGTCTCTCTAAAGCTGTGGAATTCAGTAGTCAAATTCATTTGACAGCAAGGCCACCACAGGGTGAGGCCAACTTATAATAAGAATTATCACGATATGGTCCGAAAATAAAGGTTGGGGTGGGGAGGGGGTGTGGCAGAGAGAGAGAGAGAGAGAGAGAGAGAGAGAGAGAGAGAGAGAGAGAGAGAGAGAGAGAGAGAGAGAGAGAGAGAGAGAGAGACAGACAGACAGACAGTTAAAGAGAATAGTTACTACATACAGTAGCCAAATTGATTTGACAGCAGAGGCCAGGTAAGGTCAAAGAGATTACTGGAGCTAAGAAACGGTGTGAGGCAAACTTATAGTAAGAAAGCATTACCATATGAGTCTTGATCATTTGTCATCGTGGGAAGTAAAAGGCGCGTATCCCCTTAAGATCAATTCTGGTGGACAAAGGTACACCTGTATACTTGCGTATATCCACTGACCTTTAAAACGGAAACGAAAAGGGTCAAACCAAACTGAAACACGCTTAAAACAAAATAAAAAATGTGTGTGTGGTGTGTGTGTGTGTGTGTGTGTGTGTGTGTGTGTGTGTGTGTGTGTGTGTGTGTGTGTGTTGTGTGTGTGTGTGTGTGTGTGTGTGTGTGTGTGTGTGTGTGTGTGTGTGTCAAGTCAAGTCAAGTCAAGTCAAGTCAAGTCAAGTCAAAATAATCTTTATTGAGGGTTAAAGAATGTGCGTGCGTGCGTGCGTGCGTGCGTGTGTGTGTGTATGTGTGTGTGTGTGTGTGTGTGTGTGTGTGTGTGTGTGTGTGTGTGTGTGTGTGTGTGCGTGTGTGCGTGCGTGTGCGTGTGTGTATGTGTGGTGTGTGTGTGTGTGTGTGTGTGTGATGTACGAACATGAAAGCAAACCAGGAAAGTCAAGCTTTTCATTGTAGAAACCAGCATAACCTTTTTGCGCACCAAAGTTACGAAAAACAGAAATAACCACAAACACATTTTAGACAAAAAATCGGCGGGGGGGGGGGGGGGGGGGGGGGGGGGGGGGGTGGATTCATTATGCAAAATGATTTTGAGACTTCTTCAATTTTCTATGCCATGTGCCTGGTCATGCTTGAGTATATTAGGTATTAAGTATTAGGTACACGGGCATCTCTGTGAAATTCGGGTTGCTCCCACCTGGAGAGCGCGTCGCAGCCAGAGGAGCGCCACCCATTTTTTTTTAATTGCATGCGATTTTTTGTGTGACTGATGAGGAAGGAAAGGGGGGGGGGGGGAGGTAAATTTGACCAAATGACAAACCCTTTCTTTGCCACTGGGTTTAACGTGTGCTAAGTGCATGGGCACACGGGACCTCGGTTTATCGTCTCATCCGAAAGACTCCACATTCAGACCGTAAGGCCTAGTGCAAAGTGAGAGGAAAAATCCCCTGTATCCAGGTTCGAACTCGGGTTTACGTGACACGAGGCGAACGCGTTACCACTCTACACTCTACTCTAAAATATGAAGAAGAAGAAAACCATCACCACAAAAATTAAAGTCTTGAACAGATTACAATTACAGAACAGAACACAAATGGACACACAAAAAACATTCTAAAGAAACAAGCGCGAAATCGCAATAGTTTGTGGCACGCGGTCTATTTTTACCACTCCAACCATGAGTCACCTCCCCTGGCTTTTCAATAATTTTAATCTGTAAACCAGAATGTTATCTCTGCACCATTTCGTAACTTTTTATATCTTTTGGAAAACATTTAAAACTATGTATCCTACTTATACTCATCGAAAGAAGCACCGCATACTCGTCGTGTCTGTTGTAGTGTCTGTATTACGTATGTTTATTATTTTGTACGCTTTTAAAATACATCATGTTAAAGAGCGGCCTCAATTTGAAGTGTAGCCTCGATTTGAAGTCGATTTTTACAAGATTTGAATTAAAAAAATCGGGACTTTACTGGTTTCGTACTGCCTCCGGGCATTGCCTCCAGTATTGTTCTCACCATATTTGTATTTACAAATGTCCCATATGTGTCTGAGTCAGACCAAGAGGACGTAAAACACCATTTTCGTCGTTCGTCGTCGTGTAGCCTCGATTGTCCCATATGTGCCCTGCCGGGCCGAGAGGACGTAAAACTCTATATTTCATTCATTCCTCGATTTGAAGTGCGACAATTTGTCCAAATGTGTGACAATTTTGGACCGACCGACCGACAAAGTGAGTTATAGGTTTGTGGCTTGACCCACAAACAAAAACACAAGAAGACCACACCATTTTTGAGCATGCCCGGTTGGAGTATGTGTGAGTACTGCAAGTACTCGCGTTGCCCCACTCTCCCTTACTGCTGTTAGGGGACCTTCTCTGTTCACTTATAATGTTATGTGGTAAGCGAATATCATAAAGAGCGGTGACCGATATTGTTGAGGTCAGGCTCCTGTGGGGATTCTGTTGATACATAAGACAGGCACTGACCCTGAAGACACCCAACTCTCCTGACGCTCACTACATTCACAATCATTCATAATTAGTTTATGTCTGTCTGTATCTGTCTGTCTGTCTGTCTGTCTATCTGTCTCTCTCTCTCTCTCTCTCTCTCTCTCTCTCTCTCTCCCTCTCTCTCTCTCTCTCTCTCTCTCTCTCTCTCTCACTCTCTCCCTCTCTCTCTCCCTCTCTCTCTCTCTCTCTCTCTCTCTCTCTCTCTCTCTCTCTCTCTCTCTCTCCCTCCCTCTCCCTCTCCCTCTCCAGGGCTGGGTGGGAAAAAAGCATGTAACTTGCTTATCTCATGTTCCCTGGTTAAATAAAATTCGTTTTCGGTTTCGTTCTCTCTCTCTCTCTCTCTCTCTCTCTCGCTCTCATCTGCTCTCTCTCTCTCTCTCTCTATCTGCTCTCTCTCTCTCTCTCTCTCTCTCTCTCTCTCTCTCTTCTCTCTCTCTCTCCTCTCTCTCTCTCTCTCTCTCTCTCTCTCTCTCGCTTGGCCTAAAAATCGCAATCCTTGCGTAATAAAGTTTTTCAAGTTTAAGTTCAAGGTTTCTCTCTCTCTCTCTCTGTCTCTCTCTCTCTCTCTGTCTCTCTCTCTCTCTCTCTCTCTCTATATCTATCTCTCTCTCTACTCTCACACACACACACACACACACACACACACACACACACACACAACACACACACACACACACACACACACACACACACACACACTCACTTTACAGAGAGAGAGATAAAAGAGAAAAATACTATACACTCTCAATGAACGTAGTACGTGTGCTTGTGCGTGAGTGTGCGTCGGTGTGTGTGTGTGGTGTTGGTGTGTGTGTGTGTGTGTGTGTGTGTGTGTGTGTGTGTGTGTGTGTGTGTATGTGTGTCTGTCTGTGTGTGTGTGTGTGTGTGTGTGTGTGTGTGTGCAGTGGGTGGTGTGTGTGTGTGTCTGTATGTCTGTATGTGTGTGTGTGGGGGGGGGGGGGGGGTGTAGGTGTGTTGTGTGTGTGAATGTGCATGCGTGTTACTGTTTGGGTTTCTTAGTGTTTGTGCACGTGCGTAGATGTGTTTGCGAATGCATAAAGTATGTGTATGAGTGTTGTCCTCTCTCTCTCTCTCTCTCTCTCTCTCTCTCTCTCTCTCTCTCTCTCTCTCTCTCTCTCTCTAATCTCTCTCTCTCTCTCTCTCTCTCTCTCTCTGCATAAACAGGTGTAAAGAAACGCGCGCGTTTTGGTATATATGCATATGTGCATGTGTGTTAATAGCGTGTCAATGCATGATTATGTGCGCGTATGTGCATGTATTTAGGTGTGTGTGTGTCCGTGTACGTGTGCATGCGTCTCTGTGTGTGCATGTGTATGCGCGCGCGCGCGCGCTCTCGCTCGCGCGGGCCCTGCCTACATATCCATTTTTGTAAATGCGTACGTGAATGGGCATGCGTGCGCTTGTACGCAAGCATTTTTGCCTCTCACTACGGTGCTCGGTTTCTCGCGAGCACACGTGCTAAAAAAAACATGCATGCACGTGCGAACGCGCGTGTGCATGTACGTGCGCTTGCTTGCTTTCGAACGTGCAAGTGCAATGCAAAAAGATTAGCCGTGACAGAAGAAAACCTCTGGTGCGGTAATCGGTGAACAGTAGTGAAACAGCAATACGATTAGCCCCAGTTGGCTGTCAGGGATGTTGGTGTTGGCAATGGCACAACCACGCATACCCCCTACTATACAGGCTTGTTTGGCTCACTCGTGTTAACGAAGTTAATGCGAAGTGAGTCTATAGTATGATAGGGAAATAGAAGACATACATTGTTCAAACTTTGCACACAAATAGATGTCTATGCAAGCTTTCAATCAATAATGATGTGAATAATTAAAAACTTAAGACAACGCTGCAAACAGATAACAAACAGATAACATTTTAGATTAGTGGGTTAGAGAGTATTCAACAGGCAACATCATGAGTTTAGCTCATTGGTAGAGTGTATGTCTGTCATGCCAATGGTTCCGGGAACGATTCTCGGCACGGACACTTTTTGTTTTGGTAATCCATTAACGATAGTTTCATTTGTAGTTTAAAATGTTATTGGCAACTTGTACTTTAGACACCCCCCCCTCTAATCCTTCTTTTGTTTGTTGTCCCCACATGTTCATGTTCGAAGGTGAGCCTTGAAGGGCGTTGCCTATTGTTTGCTTTTGCTCTAACAGATCTATTTACACTTCAACTTTCTTTCTTTTTCACACCGTACGTAACGTCTAGACAATATATAAAAACAGAAAAAGCTGAAAAAGAAGAAAAACTGGCGATAGTTGGCAAGGGGAGAGGATAGGGGCAGGGGGTGATGGATGGGCGGGGGATAGAGAAGGGGGGTGGGGGGTGTTGCAGAAAGAGTACGAATATGTCTGGAACAGTTATTGATGAGCTCAGCGGAATAAAACAAAACACGTTGCAGGTGATTTATTATAGCAGGTCAAACTGAAGGTGAACAATTTCACACTGCCGGAGGTTGAGTGATGTTTTCATCCAATCCATAGAGAGAGAACGAGAGATAGCAGGGGAGGAGAAGGGAGGGGAGGTTGAGAGAGGGAAGAGAGACAGGGCGCGGGACGAAGCTGTGGGGGAAGGAGGAGAAAGGAGGAGAGAGAGAGAGAGAACGAACGAGTGAAAGATGAGCAGAGAGTTCAGAGAGGAAAGAGATGACGAGACGAGCTTTGTTGAGCGGTACTCGAGAGAGAGAGAGAGAGACGATGTGGGGTAGTAGATAGGTAGATACAGACAGATAGACAGCGAGAGGCAGACATATATGCACGAAACAGAAAGACTGAGTGACTGGACTGATTGGGTGGATGGCTGATTGATTGATTGATGATTGATTGATTGATTGATTAGATGGACACACACCTAGACAGAGACACAGGGGACACACAAAAACAGACGGAGAGTCAGAGAGACACAGAGAGCAGCAAGGATAGAGAGATGAGAGAGAGAGAGAGATGAGAGAGATGAGAGAAGATGAGAGAGAGAGAGAGAGAGAGAGGAGAAGAGAGAGAGAGAGAGGGGGGGGGAGACGGAGAAGAGGAGAGAAGAGAGAGGGGGGGGGAGAGGGAGAATAAGAGGGGGGGGGGAGTAAGTGGAAGAGAAGAGAGAGAGAGTCGGAGGGAGGAGATGAGAGAGAGGGGCTGGGAGAGAGGCCGGGGAGCGAGAGGAGAGAGAAGAGAGAGTCGAGAGAGAGAGGGGGGGGAGAGCGATGAGAGAGAGAGAGAGAGAGAGCGAGAGAGATGAGAGAGAGACAGCAGAGGGCTCGAGAGAGATGAGAGAGAGAGAGTGAGACGAGGA
>CM065687.1:8611575-8616575 GCA_017654935.2 Phymorhynchus buccinoides
TGCGATTTTGGTGCGACTGATGAGGAGGGAAAGGGGGGGGGGGGGTACATTTTGACCAAATGACAACTTTTTCGTTGCAACTGGGACTAACGTGTGCTAAGTGCATGGGCACACGGGACCTCGGTTTATCGTCTCATCCGAAAGACTCCACGTTCAGACCGTAAGGCCTAGTGCAAAGTGAGAGGAAGAATCCCCTGTACCCAGGTTCGGACTCGTGCACATTAGTCTAAAATGACCCTGTTTCAGCATTTGTTTTGAATTTATTGCACGTATTTATTTCATTACTCGCCATGTTACATTGCCACACACAATGTGAAGCCATTCTGCCTACTGGTTCATGAGATACAGCTCGGACATGAAGGAAGGAAATTTCGGTTTTGTGAGTCTTCCTTGGCGGAGGTTTGCACTGGCGGTTCAAAATTCGGGATCTGAATAGGTTGTGACATGCTGATCAAGAATATAATATATGGTTGTGGGAGACCCTAGGCTTATTGTAGATCATGATATTCGCGAAAGGAAAAACTGTCACAAAAGGACTTAACAGGCGTGGTATGGGGTTTAAAGAACACTATGACACAATGATGCTGCGAACGAATATCAACACATGGTAGACTACGCTACAGACTATGGCTCCCCAACAGTGTCAAAAAGCGGATTTTCTTCTCTTTTTTTTAAAGAACCCCTCTTTCACAAAGTGTTCATTATTCAACTGCTTCCTTTTCGTTTCTTGTGTCATTTTAGGCCGGGTTCACATTAGACGCGTAAGTTCTGTACGGAAAACACTAAATAAGTGGAAGAAAGAAGGATAAAAGTTGACGCATCTAGGGGAAATTCGGACACGTGCGCAAATCTTTTCTCTTCTTTGATTCACTTGTTTATGGATTGCGCACGGGTTTCCGCATGGAATATCCGCTTATGTGTGTACACGGCGTAAAGGTAGGCCTAAGACTTGTTTTAAATTAATTTAGCAATTTGTTGGGTGGGTTTTTTTAAAATATCAGTGGAGAGTGCAAACCCAGAGAATGTTTGAAAGACATTATCGCAGTGATAGGCCTACATGTGCGTGACGGAATGAAAATGGGGTTTAACGTCCTCTCGGCTGTAAGCAGCGCATGTGAGACGAACCATCAACCAACCACCATTAACAACGTCATGTGTGACAGTTGCGACCACAGTCCTTTTATACTAAGTGAACTGAAAAGGGATTATAGTAGAAAGTTTGGATGAATGTAACAAATCAGCTTTCAAAACCCCGAACTATTTATTCCCGCGACTGATACGCGGTGCGCGTGTGTGTGTTCGTGCGTGTGCATGCGGCTTTTCGCGCGCATGTGTGTGTGCATGTGGGTGGGTGGGTGGGTGGGTGGGTGGGTGGGTGTGGGTGGGTGTGGGTGGGTGGGTGGGTGGATCTCATGCGTACTAAATCCATAGGATGGAAGTTCAGTTTAACGTCGCGTATCGGCTTTCGTCATGTACGACGGGCTGAACAAACCAACCAAGGTATAAACAAAAAATTATGTTCCTGAATCACTGTCTTAGCCAAAAGGCCGAGAAGCGATCAGAAATTTTAAAAAAACATAAATGCAATAAACACTTAAATAGGAAAGCACTGTTGAATAAAGGAAAAGGGAGCCGCGAGGCTTCTGAAAGCTACGCAATCAAGTAAGCTTCGATTTTCCATGATTGAGAAAAGTAGGTTCAATTGTTCTTCTAATCACCTTTTGTTGCACAAATTCAACACACTCGCGTTAACCTTTTCCAGCCGTGGCTGTGTTCCTTCTTCCTCTTCTAGTCAATCGCTCAGGCAGTTTCCCCCGTCAATTATGAGCGCCGATGCGTCATGCTGCCGTTATGCGCCCCTAAGTAAGACATAGTTAGGCCCAGCAAGTCCGACTTCGGCTGGGCTGTGTTCCTGGTTTCCACATATTTCCAATGTATCAGTGTTGAGATAAAAATATATTTAAACAAGGGCGTCGACGAGCGGCAGACATGTTCGTCACCAGCAATGCCACGCACTTGCAACACCCCGTAGCATAATTTTTTTTGTGTAGGCCAACGAAACTCTCTCTCTCTCTCTCTCTCTCTCTCTCTCTCTCTCTCTCTCTCTCTCTCTCTCTCTCTCTCTCTCTCTCTCTCTCTTTCTCTCTTTATCTCCACACAAAAGTTTAAGCGATTCTGTCAAGCCCTACCGATCTCTCGCTCCAGCGATCTTTTTTACCTTGATCTTGACCTTGATCGGTATGCCATCATCAGAACGGGCATAAGCCAAAGTACCTCCATGCCAAATTTGAAGACTCTAAGACAAACGGTGTGGGAGTTATGGCCCCTTAAAGAGTTTCGGTTTTCAAGGCCGTACGCCAAGGTCAAGGTCACGACGGCAACATTTTTTGCGCGGATGCCTTCCTCTCATGGTGACACACCACCACACAAAATTAGAAGCGATTCTGTCAACCCATTCGAAAGATACCATTGGGACAGACAGAGGGAGAAAAAAATGACCCTCCAATTGTTAGGCTCCAGCGATCTTTTTGACCTTGACCTTGACCTTGATCAGTATGCCATAATCAGAACGGGCATAAGCCAAACCAGCTTCATACTAAGTTTCAACATCCTATGTCGATCGGTGCCCGAGATATGGCTACAAATAGATTTTCGGGTTTCAAGGTCATACGTCAAGGTCAAGGTCACGACGGCAAAATGGTTTGCGCGGATCTCTTCCTATTAAGGTGGCACACCTCCACACAAAATTTGAAGCGATTCTGCCAACCCGTTCGGAAGATATCCTTGGGACAGACAGAAAAACAAAAAAACCAGCCCATCGCAAAGTCCGATCACCTATGGTGACGGCCAAAAAAAACCCTCTTATCTGACGCTTACGGGTTTCCATACAAGACAAGGAAGGGGAAAAAACAAATAAACATAAAAACACAAAAGAACTGTCTTGATTCGAAAGCATCAGCCACCCACGATGAATGAGCATATTACGGAGACGGAAGCGTCCCTTCCCCTCCTCCTCCCCCTCCCCCCCCCCCTCCCCTCCTCCCCCATTGTCAGTTCACATCAATGTTGTGGACATCCCCCAAGCTACTGATTTCCTGGCGACACTTACTCAGGTGGAAAACCATATACAAGGACACCCGGTCGACTGGAAAGAATAGGAAGTAAGGTGATGTGTGTGTGTGGAAAGATGAGAGGGGGGGGGGGGGGGGGGGGGGGGTTAGAGAATAAGGTGACAGGGGTGGGGTGGGGTCAAAGGAAGTTAAGGAAGGAAGGAAGGGTGTGGCATTAGGGGACATGAAAGTTTCGTCATCAAAGAACAGTTGGGAGAGAGAGAGAGAGAGAGAGGGGGAGAGGGAAAGAGAGAGAGAGAGAGAGAGAGGGGGGGGAGAGAGAGAGAGAGAGAGAGAGAGAGAGAGAGAGAGAGAGAGAGAGAGAGAGATCGGAGAGAGAGAGAGAGAGAGAGAAAGAAAGAGAATGAATGAAATGAATGAATGAACGAACGAAAGAATGAATGAATGAACGAAAGAATGAATGAATGAATGAATTTTATTTATTGAGGGTAATAGAATAAGCAAGGGAGACAGAGATAGAGACAGACAGAGACAGAGGACTGACAGACAGAGAGATACAGATCTTAAAAAAACACGAGGAAATTCTAGAAACAAAAACAAGAAGAAGAAAGGACACAAAATACAGAACGCGTGACTAACAGAGAGGAAAGGGATAAACTAACAAAACATAGCTTCATCATGATCATAAAGACAGGAATCTTCCATTTTCAACTACCGTATTTTACGGACCATAAGGCGCATCTGATTATACTATAAGCCGCACCCCCCAAAATAGGAATTGTTCAGAAATAATTAAGGGGAGTAATTTCATGGTGTGTGGGAGTGATCTTGCCTAATTCAATCGGTCAAACAGGGGAAGTCACTCTACATCACGTCTCGCAGCCTATCAACTCGTGTGTTTGAGCAGACATACAGCACTTAGAACACCGTGCGTCATTCTAAAAAAATTATGTCATTTATATTTTTACGTCACATTTTGCAAGTTTTATCAGTTTGTGGCCACTGGCCACCCCTAATCTTTCCATAGAAAAATGTTTGCAAGTCGCTGACTCACATCCTGCGGTTTCAAGCTTCGACGCCATTGTTGCATTGCTGCTATAGTATTTGACAGAGTAATGGAGATAAACAACTCTAATGTTCACGAAGTGCTCTCCCCTAGTTTTTTTTTCTTCTCCGAAAATCGTCTATAAACACAAAATTCAGATTTTGTTACTCTATTTTCGTACTATTATCATCAGTCACATTCTAAGGCGCAGGGGTCTCAGTCTGTGGAAAAAAAGTATCGCCTTACAGTCCGTAAAATACGGTACTGTCTACATGAACCTGATGAAATCCTAGTAGTTTCCTTCACTATATTTGTAGTCCCTCCGTACACGAATTTGATGAAAATAATATCTATGCTTTTGTATCAGACATTTTATAATGAGACTCGTGCAGAGGGGTCCACGTGACTATAGGGAACAAACAATAGTAGAAGTTTGTCATCGGATATCATTTAGACAGAAGTGGAGTGTTTCACGAGAATCATCCCTCACAGAAGTCGTCACAGTTGGATCGCAGTTGGATTGGAATAGCACGTGTGAGCCGGTGTCATGAGAAATAAGTACCTACCGTGAAATAAGTACCCTTCAAAAGCGCGCTAGAGCCATTCTTCTTTCATGTGATAAATAAGTCAACTATTATTTAAAATATAGATATTTATGTGCTCAATCTACACGGAAAGAACCGAGAAATAGAGCGGGAGGGTGTAAATCTACAGTTTTTGCCGATAAATCGATTTACAAAGCCATGTTATTTAGTTTCGTATTTTCCAAAATGGCGGACGATATAAACAACCATCCGTGCAAACAAATAATAATAAATATTAGAAAAAATATCCCTGACTTCTCAATGTTTAATGGCGAATCTTCTGTTCTTCCAGCATGCCAC
>CM065687.1:8624075-8631575 GCA_017654935.2 Phymorhynchus buccinoides
AGTGACGATCAGCCAACAGATGCTAAAACTACCCACTCACCCACCCCCGTGGGGATACCGGGGGGTCTTTTATATAAATAGTTCCCCCACCTTCTGGAAGTTCTGTGCTTGTAACTTCCTCTAATCTGTCGCTCTCTTTGACTCTGCCTTTTCCCTTTGCTTACTTTCATCTACTATCTTTCTGCCTTACCGATCCATTCTCCTGCCTTTTTTTTTTTCAAGAAACGCTTTCAAAAAAGATTCCCTCCAGCCGAAGTCGGACTTGGTGCCAGGCCTAACTATTTTTTTAGTCAGGCGCATAACGGCAGCATGACGCATCTGTGCTCATAATAGGCGGGAAACTGTCTGAGTGAAAGAAGAAGAAGAAGAAACAAAACTAAGTGGTTGGAGTAAAATTGATATCGGTTTTCCCTCAAGTCCCACTTCAGATAATCTGACTGAAGTGCAAAAACTAACACTGCGAGACAGACAGGTTAAGAGTGGTAGTAGATGACACATGATCCGTTACAAAGATAACAAACGATATGTTACACGTTACTGTCATACACGCGTATCTGTTACAATTAGTCAACATGGACGAATCTTTGAATCACCGCCAGCCATATTTCAGCCAAACATTTCCATTAAGTTTACCTGGGTAGAGAACAAAAATCCATCTGCAGTATTGGGGATTCTTCTGTGACATATATAAAATAAGGTCTATCCTTACTTCTCAAAACTAAGACAATAGGGTCTTTGGATAATAGACCCCAATTTGATGCCTTTTAGTGACATAGGTGTTAAATCACTGTGGTGCTAAAATGCGACTTTGGCGGTGAAAGGGTTTTAACGATCAAGAACATTGATAGCTTTACATTTCAATGCTTCTGGTGTTTTGACTCCTTGGAAGCTCTTGTTAATCTTATCACTCCGCTGAGTGGGGGAGCGGACAGTGTCAGTTCTGGGCTTGGTAGGTGATTATTGGGTAAAACCCGAGAGTGTAGTAAACGGCAATTCCGTGTTTTACTCGTGTTTCAGATAACTGTACATGGGAACGGTGTTCGTTTACTTTCTGTCTCGACCCTATCTTGCAAAAGATGGGTGGAAAGCAAGATACAAGCTAAAAGCATCCTGACCTACTCTCCAGCTTCGAGAGAGAGAAAAATAGAGATTTTACGCCTTCTGGGTCAAAAGACCATTTGGGACATTTGAAATTATACAGATTCCGGAGAAAAAGAGGATTTTTGAATGAAAAATATTTATTTTAAGTATTATGAAAGATTTTAAAGATTTTTGGTGTTTGAAAAAAGAATTTATATAAAATTTAGGAAAAACATTTTAGAAAAAAAAATTGAATTTTTTTTTTTAAGTTTTACTTTGAAAACAAGTTACATTTTTTGTGCAAGAGTCTAAGATTTATGTTTGTAATAAAATATTTGTTTTTAAAAGATATTTAGCTGTTTGCTTTTATATGTCTGGCAGATTGGAGGAGATCTATGATTAAAAAACCCCAGGGCTACAGTTAAAATCATGTTTTGTGCTCAAAAAAGCTTTATTATTAAAATCCTTTAAAAAGAGGCAAAGGCCTTCTTAGAATTTTTTACAATATTTACATTTAAGTCCGCTTTACAAGTTTAGTGACCAAGTGGTCATAGGACTTAATGGTTTAAAAAAACAAAACCAAGGTTTTATTGTTAAAAGATTGACCTATAACCAAAAACGAAGCAGTGTTAGAACTCTCCAGCTTTTAAAAACCGAATGGTTTATATAGCGTGAGAGGTGAGAATGAAAATGATGGAGAGGGGAAAGAATACAGACGCTTAAGAAAATCACGGGAGGGGGGGGGGGGAGGAGGGGGGCGCAGTGTAGGCCTAAATAGGAATGTTCCTATACATTTTAGGCCTAAATAGGAATGTTCCTATACATTTTAGGCCTAAATAGGAATGTTCCTATACATTTTAGGCCTAAATATGAATGTTCCTATACATTTTAGGCCTAAATAGGAATGTTCCTATACATTTCAGGCCTAAATAGGAATGTTCCTATACATTTCAGGCCTAAATCGGAATGTTCCTATACATTTCAGGCCTAAATAGGAATGTTCCTATACATTTCAGGCCTAAATCGGAATGTTCCTATACATTTCAGGCCTAATATCGGAATGTTCCTATACATTTCAGGCCTAAATCGGAATGTTCCTATACATTTCAGGCCTAAATAGGAATGTTCCTATACATTTTAGGCCTAAATAGGAATGTTCCTATACATTTTAGGCCTAAATAGGAATGTTCCTATACATTTTAGGCCTAAATAGGAATGTTCCTATACATTTTAGGCCTAAATAGGAATGTTCCTATACATTTTAGGCCTAAATAGGAATGTTCCTATACATTTTAGGCCTAAATAGGAATGTTCCTATACATTTTAGGCCTAAATATGAATGTTCCTATACATTTTAGGCCTAAATATGAATGTTCCTATACATTTTAGGCCTAAATAGGAATGTTCCTATACATTTTAGGCCTAAATAGGAATGTTCCTATACATTTCAGGCCTAAATAGGAATGTTCCTATACATTTTAGGCCTAAATAGGAATGTTCCTATACATTTTAGGCCTAAATAGGAATGTTCCTATACATTTCAGGCCTAAATAGGAATGTTCCTATACATTTCAGGCCTAAATAGGAATGTTCCTATACATTTTAGGCCTAAATCGGAATGTTCCTATACATTTCAGGCCTAAATAGGAATGTTCCTATACATTTTAGGCCTAAATAGGAATGTTCCTATACATTTTAGGCCTAAATAGGAATGTTCTTATACATTTTAGGCCTAAATAGGAATGTTCCTATACATTTTAGGCCTAAATAGGAATGTTCCTATACATTTTAGGCCTAAATAGGAATGTTCCTATACATTTTAGGCCTAAATAGGAATGTTCTTATACATTTTAGGCCTAAATAGGAATGTTCTTATACATTTTAGGCCTAAATAGGAATGTTCCTATACATTTTAGGCCTAAATAGGAATGTTCCTATACATTTTAGGCCTAAATAGGAATGTTCCTATACATTTTAGGCCTAAATAGGAATGTTCCTATACATTTTAGGCCTAAATAGGAATGTTCCTATACATTTTAGGCCTAAATAGGAATGTTCTTATACATTTTAGGCCTAAATAGGAATGTTCTTATACATTTTAGGCCTAAATAGGAATGTTCCTATACATTTTAGGCCTAAATAAGAATGTTCTTATACATTTTAGGCCTAAATAGGAATGTTCTTATACATTTTAGGCCTAAATAGGAATGTTCTTATACATTTTAGGCCTAAATAGGAATGTTCTTATACATTTTAGGCCTAAATAGGAATCAGTTTCCACCCAAATACAGGTGGAAATATTAGGATAACAAAAAATATATGTAAGTTTACTAACTTACCAAACTCTCTCTCTCTCTCTCTCTCTCTCTCTCTCTCTCTCTCTCTCTCTCTCGTTTCTTGTTTTCTTTTCTTTATTTCCTCTCTAGTGTAAACTATCTATACATGTAAGATGATTTATTTTATGTTTCTTAAAAAATCTTATGAACTGATTAAGTCGCCAGTTAGCCGCATGTTTTCTTTTGTTCATGGTTTGTGCTTCCGTGGCTTTGGAGCATTGTTTGCTAATGTCAATCAAATTCATTTTTCATTTCATTTTTTCATGTCATCTCTCTCTCTCTCTCTCTCTCTCTCTCTCTCTCTCTCTCTCTCTCTTTCTCTCTCTCTCTCTCTATCTCTATCTCTCTCTGTCACCCTCTCTCTCTCTCTCTCTCTCTCTCTCTCTCTCTCTCTCTCTCTCTCTCTCTCTCTCTCTCTCTCTCTCGCAGTCTTTGTATGTGTATGCTTATTTGCTGCTCGCGTTGGTGTTGTTTTTGTTTGTTTGTTTGTTTGTTTGTTTGTCCCAGTATAGTTTCCTTACACAACAAGGTGATTCATTAACATTGACGCTCCTGGAAATAAAAACCCCACAATACACAGTCAGTCAATGACTCTCCCTGTGTTTACCGTGGATCTGGTTACGACTACCAACACTTGGGGTGTTTCTTGCTCAGTGCAGCCCAGTCAGGCAGACAGGCAGAAAGAAGGGTGCACGTGTTGTTTGGTGTGGTTCAGTGGGTGCGACTAACTCAGGAAAAACAACGTGCGAAAAATAATGCGCACCCCCCTATAATTATAGAGGTGGGGGGAAAAACCGGTTTGAACCGAAAAACCGGTGCTAAACACATTCACGGTTCAAAAAACCGGTTCGAGTTGCTGTGAACCGTTTTTTTAACTGCTAACTGAAAGTAAGTTTTTCTTAGAATAACGCATTCTTTTCGAAAAACAACACTGATTCTCAGCGCAGAATGGGTGTTTTGCGAACCAAGAGTAGCTGTTTCTAGTTTGTGGTGGTGTATGGCTTCGACTTTGACTTTGACTTTGAGTGTTGAGTTGAGTGTGTATGTGTGTGTCATACGTCATAAGTTTCTTCATTGTGTATGTGTGCGCGTGCGTGCGCGTGTGGATATTATAACAAAGAAATATGTGTTTGCATAGGTAAAACTAGTGATACGTGTACTGGTTCAAAAAACCGGTTCGGATAGGGGAAACCGGTTTAAAACCGGTTCATGTTTTTGAACCGGTTCTCAACTCTACCTATAAACATGTCATCCCACAAACACATGGCTGGCAGACATAGGTCGCTTCTCCCGCCACAGGCTGGTGCTGCACATGCATCCATATTGTCGCCCGTAAAGGATATCAACAACTACTGTACTAACAAAATCATTAGTTCATACCGTTTATGCACGTTTCTTTACTAACAGGGTTATTAGCAGTTGGAATTCACTGCCAAATGATACTGCAACCGCAGGAACGCTCAATAGTTTTACAAACAAATTAGATCATTTTGGGGAAAGATTATTGTTTCCATACTAACATTACGATGGCTTGGAGTCAAAACGGACTATCTTTAGATAGTCCATTGACGTATTATTGGACTTATTACAAAACCTAATAACTTGTATCAAACAATGACTGCAGAAATATGCATGGGGTTATGCTTTTTATATTTCGGCAGTCTTTTTCTTATACAAGTTATTAGTTTTCGTGATATGTTCAATATTATGTCAATGGACTATCTAAAGATAGTCCGTTTTGACTCCAAGCCATCGACAATTTAATTAATTTAGTATTCAGTATTAATTAGTATGCAGATCAGTTTGCTTGTTTCATTGTATGTTGTACTCTAAAATTTAAAACAAAAAGTTTTAAATTGCGTTTCCTTATAAACTATAAGGAAATAGCAGGCTAAAGGCTAATTTAAAAAAAAGCCTATATGCCGTATATGATATGATAATAAGGGCAAAATAGGCGGCTCTTTCCGCCATCAGATTATCTTCTCTTACGGGCGAAAATGTGGATTTTTGCCCTACACCTTTACAGAGACATGGACATACGTTCACAAATTTTACAGGGACAAGACAGGGAATGAGAGAGACTGAGACATACTGACATACACAAGATGTTCAATGCTGCACTTGGTCATCTCCAAATATGGAAAGTGACGCCATGCGTGTGACAATGTCGGTGTTCAGCGAAACGTTTTAGAATGTGTATCTTTTAACCGTTCAATCTGAAATTAAACTGACTCTAGCCCTAACCCTAACCCATATCCCTAACCAAAACCTTAAACCGTCAAATACCAGAATGGAGCCAGAATGGTCAGTTCATTGACCGTGGGGCCTCAAGAGAAGAAGAAGAAGAAGAAGAAGAAGAAGAAGAAGAAGAAGAAGAAGAAGAAGAAGAAGAAGAAGATTAAGATTAAGATTATAGCCTCGTCGACAACAAAGGCCACGTCAGGGCTGTCACCATGTTACATCGTACCACGTATTAATAAGGGATAAAAACACATGGTAAAAACAACATTATTTTGTGAAGAAGAAGAAGAAGAAGAAGAAGAAGAAGAAGAAGAAGAATTGAGTGTTCTATGCTTGGAGATGACTTCTTCTTCTTCTCGTCAATCGGCCACCTTCATCAGGTTGAAGATTTTGCCGATATTGAAAAAAAAAAAAGAAGACGAAGGTCACGCGCAGCGCCAGGTCACCAAAGAATTTTGAAGAAAATAAATTAACTGATTTTAAATAAATGATACATGCTTAAGGGTGTGGGGGGGGGGAGGGGTAGAATACAAAGAAATGCAGACTCCCTAGTCTGACATGCCCAGCTTTAGTGGAGCTGCCGGACAGGCACAATGCTCTTCAGCCTCCAGCAAGCTGGGGACCTAGTCCGGCCCCAACCCAGCCTAATGCTGTACCAGGCCCAAGAGTAGTCTTCTTGAACGCCAAACATGGACAGACAGACAGACAGACAGACAGACGAGGAGTCGAACTGACCATGCCATCGCAGAGGTTGAGGGACACCATGGACTTGGCGTGGCCCGTGACGTGTCCGGCGTAGAAGCAGTGCAGGTGACCCACCTCCTCCAGCCACGAGCTGTTGCCGCTCACCCGCTGAATCACCAGCTTGGGCGACAGGAAATCCAGGGCCGGAACCAGCTCCAGCCGTAACCGTAACCTCCCTCCGCTTTCCCCGTGACCCCGTGACAGATCCGGTGCCGTAACGTAATAGACGAGGTCAGGGTTGTCGTCCTTGTTGTCGTTGTTGTCTTCGTCTGCAGGGGCGCGGTGGTGATGAGGTGGTGGTGGTGGTGTTGGTTCGTGGAAGATAGCAGGGTCTGATGGTTCGGAGGAGGCTGGTAAAGGATAGAAGACAATTTCACCTGTAAGGAAAAAACAGAAAGGGGTGTGTATATTTTTCAAGGATAAAGAATTCTTGACTGCTGTACTTTTTTTGATAATATTTTATAAGGTTGAATTTTTGTTTTTTAAGCAGAAGCTCAGGGTACGGACCCGTGTCTCACATTCTCCAGACTACGGGTACGGTGCTCAATCACGGGACGCATAAATTGTGCGCAAATGTCTTCAAAAACTAATAATATTAACTCTGACAAGAAGAAGAAGAAGAAGAAGAAGAAGAAGAAGAAAGAAGAAGAAGAAAAAAAAATGCCAAGGCGCTTTTGAAATGATTGGAAACCGCTGTTGACCCTCTTTGCGTCCTATCATTTCAACTCTGACCACCACAAAAAGGCCTGGCCAGCTGGGGCCCATCACGACGACAACCAGAGGAACCTTCATCCAACGACAACACCAGATGCAGACCTTTATCTGCATGAACCCTACAACAGAGCAGTCACCTGCCACGACCCGCCTTCCTCCACGACCTTCCCTCATCGCCATTGCATCGTCTTCATCCCCGCGAAGACCTCACCGACTTCAGGAATACCGTCCATAAGGGTCTCTGACCGATTGGACGCTAATCTCACCTTCTCTAACCTGTCGCACATCAAAGTGGCAGCCCTCTGGCGCAATGGCTGCAAAGAGGGCCAATAGGCCTACCGGAAATTCATGGAAAGTCAGCTCACCCAGCGCCTTGGTACCTTGA
>CM065687.1:8634075-8636575 GCA_017654935.2 Phymorhynchus buccinoides
ACTTATGATTAATTCTTTTATTAATATTTGCTACGAGTATAAGGCCTATTACAACACGCTTTCAACAAAACGCGAGCTTGCCAAAAAACAAAACCCCAACACAAATCAGACACGTGTTCTTCGAGGGCGTCTTCTTAGCAGAAACACGTGGTGTTTAATAAGAGTTACCAGGCAACGTGAAAGTCAAGGCCACGGCTCAAACAAACTTCATTGGCAGACAGTAGAGGTTTTTGGGTGTGTGTTTTTTTTAAATTCGGGGAAAAGAGAAGAAGTAATCAAGAACAAAATGAAAGAAAGAAAACCTATCGGGCCGAATGCCAGACGAACGCCTATCGGCTGCATGCAGAGTATAAAGTGTGTCCCAATTATCCCATTTTTCAGGACTGTCTGGGGGCCGTTTCACAAGGGCTAACGTTACGTAGCGTGAGCGCAAATCGGCAAAAACGGTACTAAGAAACACCTCTTTTGCCGACCGGTTTGCCAAAAACGTTTTGTGGCTACTCCCAAAGTATCTCGTGGCGAACTATCACGTGACTAGCATGGGGTGAATACATTTCTTGTTGTTGATTGGTCCATTAAAGTTTGGTTAAAATAATATAACAAAAATTGACCAATCAGACAAGAGCTTGTCATATTCTTCCGCAAACGTTTTCTAATGTGTTTCTTAGGCTCATTTTGGCGTAAGCGTTATTCGCGCGGCGACCGTTGTCTGGAGAAACTCGACCCAGGGTTCGGAGCTCCCTCGGGTGATGTTGGCCACAAACGGTGGAGGAAAGGGCTGCGATGGCATCACTTGGCTTCACTCCATCCAATGGTCTGATTCAAAAGTGCAAGAATTGTAAATTTATTAGTCCCCCAGCCGAAGGTTCGGGGAACTATGTTTTTGTCTGGTCCGTCCGTCCGTCCGTCCGTCCGTCCGGCGTCCGTCCGTCCGGCGTCCGTCCGTCCGGCGTCCGTCCGTCCGGCGTCCGTCCGTCCGGCGTCCGTCCGTCCGGCGTCCGTCCGTCCGACGTCCGTCCGGCCGGCCGGCTATTCGTCCGTTTTTCTCAAAAACTATTCAGTCTATCATCATCAAATTTGGTATACTAGTTTGCCAAGATGCAAGCTATCCACTGATGTATTTAGTTTTACATTAAGGTCAAGGTCGCGCCAGTTACGGGGTTCAAACCCCGAAACACATAATCGCTAATATCTCGCGAAGTTTTGCATGTATTTTAATGCAGTTTTTTTCACAACATTTCTTGATGAATGGTCTATAACACAGTTGTCATGAATTTTTCTGTGCGCGCGTGTGCGCATGATCGCGCGCGCTCAAATCACGGGTCCGAACCCCAAGGCTATATATAAAAAAAACTATTCAGTTACGTGCTGTTTTCATGCGTTCTTATGTAGTTACGTGCTGTTTCCATGCGTTTTTATGTATGTGTACAGCCGACACATTCCGATTTCGGAGTAGCTCGGCGATGCTGCGACCCCTTTGCAGCAGCTCGGCGTTGCACTTGTTCTCTTTTTGTTTTATAGAATTAGGTCTACTCATCAAAGTACACTTGATTTGCTTCATGATCTGGGACGGTATTCATGTCGAGATAGCATGCGACTTAGCATGATGCTAACTTAGAAGCTCTTCCAAAAGTCCTATTAAATCCTATAGGACATTGGAAGAGCTTCTAAGTTAGCATCATGCTAAGTCTCATGCTATCTCGACATGAATACCGTCCCAGGAAGTCTTTTGTTGTTGTAGTTGTTGTTGTTGTTTTTAAATGTGTGTAGACATTGCGTGAAGTGCCATCATGTTTATAAATGATCATCCTCGATCATTATCACTTTATGCCCCACATGGCCGAAAGGCCAAAGAGGGCGTAAAACATTATTATTTCCATTATCACTTTTTTTTTAAATAAATACATACGCGCACGTGCACACACACGGACACACCGGCACTCACTTTCACATTCACTTACACACACACACACACACACACACACACACACACACACACACACACACACACACACACACACACACACACACACACACACACACACACACCTTGCGTACGCACGCACGCGCGCACAGAGAGAGAGACAGAGACAGACAGACAGACAGACAGACAGAGAGAGACAGTCACAGAGAAAGAAGAGAGAGAAGGAGAGACAGAGACAGACTTTTGATGATTAACCAAGAAAAGACATACAGTTCGTCTTCTTCTTATTATTATTAGGGGAAGACGGGGTAAAAAGCGCATGGGCGGGTAAGAAGCCCACCCCAATTATCTCATGAAATGAAGCAAATTTCAGTCAAATTTGCCCATGAGACGAATGCTAGACATTAACGCTCGTCTCATGGGCAAAATGAGACTGAAATTTGCTTCATTTCATGAGATAATTGGGGTGGGCTTCTTACCCGCCCATGCGCTTTTTACCCCGTCTTCCCCTATCCTCCTACTCCAATTATTTCTCCCCCTTCTTCGTCATGCTTCTTTCTCTTCGAGTCTTCCTTT
>CM065687.1:8641575-8646575 GCA_017654935.2 Phymorhynchus buccinoides
ATTCCATATTTGACTAGTTTGGGGGGAGACATTACAGAATCACGGAGAACTATTGTTTAGGAAGGATGCTATCATATTTACAGAGTTAGAATTTAAGCCATAGAGAGTAAGTTTACTTAAGAGAAGAGTGTGATCAATCGTGTCAAAGGCTTTAGCAAAATCTACAAAAACTGCGCCAGTAAATAAATCATTATTGATGTTAAGATGAGAGAGAGAGAGAGAGAGAGAGAGAGAGAGAGAGAGAGAGAGAGAGAGAGAGAGAGAGAGAGAGAGAGAGAGAGAGAGAAGAGAGAGAGAGAGAGAGAGAGAGAGAGAGAGAGAGAGAGAGAGAGAGACTACAATGAAGTCTGAAGTAAACTTGCTTTTGTCTGTATCAAAAAGGTAGCTGCGGGGGCGTAGCAGCGTCGAAATAAAAAGAGGTCCGGCCATGAAACCGCAATATGATTCTGATCGCTTCTCGGCCTTTTGGCTAAGACAGTGATTCAGGAACATAAATTTTTGTTTATACCCTGGTTGGTTTGTTCAGCCCGTCGTACATGGCGAAAGCCGATACGCGACGTTAAACTGAACTTCCGAATCCGCCATGAGCCCATGACTATCTGCCTATCACCCACATCTCATACCTCAGTGGCGGATCAGTCAATTATGGAGGGGGGTGGTAGAAGAGTTCTTGTAGTGGAGTTTGTGGGTGGTGGGCGGGGTGAAGCGATATCGATAATTTGATTGTAGTAGTTTTGACTCTTCTGGGAGAATAGGCTAAAACTGTGGCATGGAATCATACTTCTCCGTGATTTTCTTCTTTTTTTTCTTTTTTCTTTTTTGAAAGTTAGGTCACATTGTGTCAAATATCTGATGTCGCTATGTATATATATATATCTCTTTCCTTTTCCTTCCTCACATTTTGCCTTCCTCCTCTGTATTGTCGCTCTCTCCCTCAAACCCAAATACTGTACAATAAGCATATATGCACATGACACGACCACACAAGCGAACTCACATGCGCACACACGCGCCTACACGCACGCAACCTCATCACAAATGCATACACGCACGCATGCGCACACACGCACCTTCAAACATGAAAGCAGCGCACACATGCGCGCGCGCACACATGCGCGCGCGCACACACGCGCACACACAAGCCCATTCACACGCACCCACAAGCACACACGCACACGCATACACGCGCACGCACACACACACACACACACACACACACACATACACACACACACACACATACACTCTGGCACGCGCACACAGACGCACACTCAGAAGCACCCTCACACATGCACGCACACCAGCACATCCACCCACACATGCACGCACCCTCACACACGCACACACAACCACGCGCACGCACATGCGCACACGCACACACGCACACTGATGCACCCTCACACACGCACGCATACCCACATACCCACACGCACACACATACTGGCACACCCATCCACCCACAAGCGCACCCACATGCACACTCACACACGCACCCCACACGAACACCCACACACCCGCACACACGCACACACACACCCGATCGAGCACACACACACACACACGCACACCTGCGCGAGCACACACACACACACACCACCACCCCCGCACACATCCGCACGCACACACACGATCACATGCATACACACACGCGCGTGCGCATACACGCACCCTCACCCTCACACACACTGCAGCTTTTTGTTGTTGCTTTTATGAGCTCTGATCTTGAGATCTTCACCTAGAGTACTGACGAGTCTGCGCTTTGGTTGGGTCAGAGCGCACCCACATCGTAGAGATTGTAAAGAAATCACGTCATGCTTGCATCATTTTTTCCAATGACGTTTATTTCTTCCCGCTACCATTTTTCAACCGAAAGAGACCAACTTTCATGGTTTCCTTTACGCATTTGGTGTGGGGTGAAAGTTGCTATGGTTACATATAAGTGTATATACATACAAATGCAACACCCGTATGTACAGTGCACACTGACCCGTACCGGTACGCAATGACCAATTTGTCACAGTCTTCAGAAATCGGTTTGTTTCTAGAAAACGGTTTCAGTTACAAAGCAGAGCGTTGATACAGTGGAAGCAGAAATATTTTAACAGACGCTGATGATCTAAATCTTTTCCAATATCGAGCAGGAGGCCCACACATTAACATCATATTACAATAATGCCTTAAGGGGTACGCAACCCCCTTCAGTACTATTGCCGCTTTTTCAGATGGAGCAGGCTGGTCATTTTTTTTCCATTTTTTTTTCAAGTTCTGATCAGTGTTATTACTTTCGTGTTCCTTTAAGTCTGCAGTATAATTTGTTCTTCTTCTTTTTTCTTCTCCCCCCCCCCTTTTTTAATGACATCTGAGGCATGGCAGGCCTATCGACCAATGAAGGGGCATTGATTGAGCCAGGGAGAGAGAGACACACACAGAGAGACACAGAGAGAGATTTCTGATTTAGTAGTAGTCGAGGAAGTGGTGGCAGTGTGTGTTTCCAGGCGAGCAGTGATGGAGTCGGTGCAGTGCGGTGAAGCATGGACTCTGCTTGTCCCTGAGGCCCAGGTACGTAATGCCCCGTGATGATGCCTCACACACCGTGCCACCCTCACGTGTGGGCCTCCTCGCCTGACGCGCTGCTGCCTTTAAAGACCCAGCAGATCACGTGTCAAAATCACGTGTTTCACGTGTTTTCCCTCAGACCCCACACGTCACGTGTCACATTCCCTCTTATACTAGGAAGATTTCTTAAGATTCCTTACTAGCTATAAGAGGGGAAACACTTGAAAACTGTGATTGTGACATGTGACGCGCGGGGTCTTTAAAGCTGGTAAGAAATCTTGTTTTGACCAGGTTTGACTCCCATACAAATGCCCCCAAATTGAAAATGAAACATAATTTTAAGGAGCAGCCTCAATTTGAAGTTGGGGGCATTTGTATGTGGGTCACAGCTACCCAGAAAAAAACCCAAGGGACTTAATCGTGGTGGGTCAGAGGGGCACCCTGACGGATGAGTTTTTGCAAGAAACATTTGTATGTGGGTCACAGCTACCCAGAAACCCCCCCAAGGGACTTGGACGCGAAATTATGTCCCTAGACTATTTGCGAACATTTCCTATTGCGCCTGGTTTGATGTATCTTGGAAGCTAAAGTTCAGATGACTATATAGAATCAACACTAGAAAAATATATTTAAATTCTGTTTATTGTATCTTTCTTCTTCTTCTTCTTCTTTTGCATTCCTATGCCATATTATTATGGCCATAATGGGTAAGGTATGTATGTGTCCGGTTTTCAGTTTTCACTGGTCTCCACGCTGCGTACAGCCGACACGTTCCGATTTCGGAGGAGCTCAAATGAGAAAAATTATCTGGAACATGGTTTTTTTAAGAAAAAGGCAGGAGAATGGGCCAATAAGTCAGAAAGATAGTACATGACAGAAAGCAACGGAAAAAGGCAGGAGAATGAGCCAATAAGTCAGAAAGATAGTACATGACAGAAAGCAACGGACAAAGGCAGGAGAATGGGCCAATAAGTCAGAAAGATAGTACATGACAGAAAGCAACGGGAAAAGGCAGGAGAATGAGCCAATAAGTCAGAAAGATAGTACATGACAGAAAGCAACGGAAAAAGGCAGGAGAATGGGCCAATAATTCAGAAAGATAGTACATGACAGAAAGCAACGGAAAAAGGCAGGAGAATGGGCCAATAATTCAGAAAGATAGTACATGACAGAAAGCAACGGGAAAAGGCAGGAGAATGGGCCAATAATTCAGAAAGATAGTACATGACAGAAAGCAACGGGAAAAGGCAGGAGAATGGGCCAACAAGTCAGAAAGATAGTACATGACAGAAAGCAACGGGAAAAGGCAGAGTCAAATATATCTTTGTTAAGAACGTTAGCTCTAATTTACATTTTTTTTTAAATATATTACAAAACTTCCATTATGTCTAATTTTCTCATCAACCATTTCAACAATTTCAATTAAAAAAAATTTTTAATGACTATGCAACGGGCGCAATGGACACAGGCGCAATTATGTATTAGGTACTTTATAGTCACAGAGGCGTCTGTGAAATTCGGGTTGCTCCCACCTGGAAAGAGTGTCGCAGCCAGAGGCGCGCTACCCAATTTTTTTTTTGGATTTTTTTTTTTGGCATGCGATCTTTGTGTGACTGATAAAGAAGGAAGGGGGGGGTTGACCAAATGACAACTTTTTCGTTGCCACTAGGTTTAACCTGTGGTAAGTGCATGGGCACACGGGACCTCGGTTTATCGTCTCATCCTAAAGACTCCACGCTCAGACCGCAAGGCCTAGTGCAGACTGAGAGGACAAAATCCCCTGTACCCAGTTTAGAACTCGGGTTTACTTGACACGAGGCGAACGCGATACCTCTATTGCCACTCTACATCTGAGAATAGGGGTAATTAGATTAGGCGCAATTGAGATGCACCGCTTTATGCTAGGGGGGCGGGACTTTGCTGGTAGATGAGGGGACTGGCACGTGCTAGAACATGTGTGGGGAATCGTGTTTACTTTATAACGAGACGCTTTAATTGAATCACTCTAATTAGTCCCCGAGCCGAAGGTTCGGGGAGCTATTGTTTTTGTCTGATCCGCCCGTCCGTCCGGTGTCCGTCCGGTGTCCGTCCGTCCGTCGTGCCTCCGTCCGTCCGGCTATTCGTCCGTTTTTCTAAAAACACTATTCGGTGTATCATCATCAAATTTGGTATACTAGTTTGCCAAGATGCAAGCTATCCACTGATGTATTTAGTTTTACATTAAGGTCAAGATCGCGCCAGTTACGGGGTTCAAACCCCGAAACACATAATCGCTAATATCTCGCGAAGTTTTGCATGTATTTCAATGCAGTTTTTTCCACAACATTTCTTGATGAATGGTCTATAACACAGTTGTCATGAATTTTTCTGTGCGCTCGTGTGCGCATGATCGCGCGCGCTCAAATCACGAGTCCGAACCCCAAGGCTATATATAACAAAAACTA
>CM065687.1:8651575-8714075 GCA_017654935.2 Phymorhynchus buccinoides
AGTAGGAATAGGCTACGTGCAAGCTTGTGTGCTACCTTCTCAATATGGGTCTGCCACTTCAGTTCTTCATCTATGATCACACCCAGGACGCGGTGCTCTTTTACTTGGTCAATGATGTTATCCTTTAAATAAACTTTGAGATTTAGAGGTTCGTTCTGATGTTTTTGTCTTGAAGTAATTACCATGCTTTTGGTTTTTGTAGGGTGGATGACCATCATGTTTTGGTCACACCAGGCAGAAACATCAGTTAAAGCTGTTTGTAATGAGGTTTGAATGGAGGATAAACAAGCTGCACTAGAGTGGAGGGAGGAGTCGTCAGCAAACAGATCGCATGAGACACTTTCATCTGATATTGAAAGGGGTAGGTCATTAATAAATAAACAGAACAGGAGGGGTCCTAAAACAGATCCTTGCGGCACACCAGTCTTAATTATCTTATTATATGAAACTGCACCATTACTTAGGACAAACTGTGTTCTGTTAGTAAGATAGGATGTAAAAAAAGAAACTGTATTTTCGTCTTGCAGGTATAGTGCTAGCTTTTTTAATAATATTTTATGATTCACAAGATCAAATGCCTTCTTAAAGTCAAGAAATACAGCACCTGTCATTTTGTTTCGGTTAATTGCTGAAAGCCATGTATCACAGAGACGAACTACGGCAGTTTGACAAGAATGGTGATGCCGAAAGCCAGATTGTAAAGGATGGAAAAGATTGTTGTCCTCAAGATACTGCATTATATGTTTATGAACATGTTTTTCAAGAGGTTTAGATAGAACTGTAAGAATAGAAATGGGTCTAAAGTTGTTTAGGTCAGAAACATCTTTGGATTTAGGCAGTGGTATAACTTTTGCTGATTTTAAACCAGGTGGTACTATGTTTTGTTCCAGGCATGTGTTATATATGAAGGTAAGAGGTTCTACTACGTAGGGAAGTGCAAGTTTTAAGAGAGAGCTACTGATTTTGTCTGGTCCCATAGATTTTTTATTTTTCAATTTTGCGATAAGGGAGCCAACTTCGTGAACAGCAAGTGAAGGTATTTTAAATGCATTACCAGGTTTTATGTTACTATTACAAAAGGTTTGAAGAGAGGACGAAGGACAGTATTCGTTTTCGGGGTGTGTTGGGTCAGGTACCCCTATAGAATCTGCTATGTGTATAAAGTGATTATTGAATGAGTCTGGCGACCAATTGAAGCTAGAGAGAGAGAGAGAGAGAGAGAGAGAGAGAGAGAGAGAGAGAGAGAGAGAGAGAGAGAGAGAGAGAGAGAGAGAGAGAGAGAGAGAGAGAGATTGATTGATTGATTGAATTTTATTTATAGAGGGTAATGGAGTAAGCAATAACATGCTTTTTTACAGAGAGAGAGAGAGAGAGAGAGATGGACAAGTCAGTGGATGCAGTAGGTGTAAAGAGTGCATGCTGTGGAGCGTGTGAGGAGGAGGGGTGAAGATCGCAGTAGGTCGTTTCCCACCTTTCCCGTGGGGATACCGGGGGGAATCGTTCGCTAAAAATAGTCCTCCCACCTTCTGGAAGTTCTGTGCTTGTAACTTCCACTAATCTGTCATTCTTTTTGACTATGGATTTTCTCTTTGGCTTTCCGTCATCTTTACCTTTCTGCCTTATTGGCCCGTTCTCCTGCCTTTTTTTTCCCCAAAAACAAATCTTCCCAATTGTCTCCTTTGAACTCCTCCGAAATCGGAATGTGTTGTCTTGCATGCAGCGGGGAGACCAGTGAAAACTGAAAACCGGACACATTACGTACCTTACCCATTATGGTCATATCAGTGGCCTGGGAACGCAGAAGAAGAAGAAACACCCCAACCCTTTCACCTACACTACAGATGGGGATCGTTGTGAACTCAACTCACTGCCTCTGTTACCATCCCACCTTCCACCTTTTCACCTTCCAGGTGAGACGTAAGGAAGTTGGCTTCATTCTTTGCAAGGTTGGTAGGCTGCGAAGTGATAACTCTTTGTGACATTGAGGCTTTTTGTTACAACTCAACTGCGCCTGTTTCAACATTACTCAATTGCGCCCTACCTGGGTATGTATGTACATCTGTTGCGTCTGGTTTCGTACAATCGATGTATCTTAGAAGTTAAACTTCAGGTGCGGTAATCAAGACTGCGTCTTAAACAATTTATACGGCTAGTAAGCTTAACATGCAAATTAACATAAATAGCCAATACCAGGGCCGGACCAAGTGATTTGTAAGGGGTGGTGGTGGTTCTGTTAGGGGTCCATGGACCTGCATAGGTCAATTGTGGGTACTGCTGGGGGGTGGGGGGCACAGGGGGCGAAGCCCTCGTAAAATTCTGCATTTCAGTGATTATTAAGGCAAAAAATGGAAAGCTAAAGAGAGAGAGAGAGAGAGAGAGAGAGAGAGAGAGAGAGAGAGAGAGAGAGAGAGAGAGAGAGAGAGAGAGAGAGAGAGAGAGAGTGTGTGTGTGTGTGTGTGTGTGTGTGTGTGTGTGTGTGTGTGTGTGTGTGTCTGTGTGTGTGTTCTTACCCCACCACTCCACCCTCCGAAAAAAGTCACCCCGTGATGAGAAAATAACCATAGTGGCGTCGTGTGTGTGTGTGTGTATCATCCCCCCGTAAATCAGTGATTTTATTAGACGATGTGTGTCAGTGTCAGTTGCCGCTTGCGGCATGCGAGTCTAGAACACACACACACACACACATTGATTGTACATACACCTGTATGCACACACTTTGATATACACACACACACACACACATGCGCAAATTCACATGCACGCAACCACTTTAAAATGCATAAACTTTTTTCTTTCTTTTCAGTCCCCTATCTAATATCACGAGAAGTGGATATGACGTTAAATTAAACACACACGCACACACGACACCACCGTTTCTCATAATTGACTCTTTTTTCTTTTTCTTGGGGGGGTGGGGGGGTGTGGCTGTGAATGTATTTTAGTACACTGGAGAGCACCAATGCTTTTTGCTGTTGTAGGAAATGCAGCCAATCTGTGACCAGCAATCATCACATTTTGAAGTGTTGAACCATAATTATTCATGTCAGGCCTCCTGACTTCGCCGCGGCCGCGATTCAAACAATAAAAAAATTATAGACGGAGAGAGAGAGGAGGGGGGGGGGGGGGGGGGGAGAGAGAGAGAGAGAGAGAGAGAGGGGGGGGGGGGGGTAGGCTTATCACGACATGAATTTCTTGACACAATCTTTTTAAAGAAATGTTGATAATAATGATGGTCATGAATGAAACATTACTAACAGTAGTGTTTTGTTAACGTAAAACAAAATGCCTGATATTTAACACAGTTTTATCGAGGTAAAAGCACGAAAAAGCCTCTTCAATCACCAACAAAGAACATGTAGGCCTATGCGAGAGTGCGCGAAGCTAATTTTTTATGCCGGATGTTGGTGTAGGTCACGCATGCGCATACAGCGATGCAAACAGGGCGCGCTGTGGGTTGTGTTGGTTGTGAAAAGAAAATCACTAGTGTGCGGAAAAATGAAGACATTTGACCGATTCATCTAAATGCAAGGGGTCTAACAATTGTATAGTTTGAAGGTATGATTGTTACTCTATTTAACGACAAAATATTGTTTCTTGTAAATGTCCTGATCTCCAATTTTCGTCTCCAGACAATGAAAATAATACCGCCACGGATTCCCGAGGAAACGCTGACACTGACAGATCGGGTCGGATCGTTGCTCTTGTGCATATATGGGATCCGTCTAGTTTTGCCATATGAATGAAGGGTGTTGATTTGTTTAAACGATTGTTAAGGATTTGAAGTTCATAAATCAATTGGCACTTATAAAATAAGGCCGTCGTTTTGATCACGATTGAGCTGTGGGCGCAAACGCGAATCAGCCATGTTGCATTTTCAACAATGAAGTTGCACTTAGTGCAGTGGATGGCTGTTTAGTGTTTAGTTCTCTGTTTCTGTTTATGTTAATATACGTCGACGCCACGTCTGACGATACATCGCGACGGAACTTGGAGGGCGCATGAACCTACTAGAAAACACAGAACGAGAAAGACCTACTCAGGGCTCCCCATTTTGTTTGACCATAGAGGTATTGTCACCCCCAGGAAGCAGCTATAGAGGGTCTCTTCACCCCCAGGGTGAACTTATAGAGGGTGAAAAATCAAAACAAAATAAGCATAAAGACATGTGGGTACTGTCAAAAAAATGTAAAGTATTGTATGCACAGGCACTGAGGCAGTATGAAGCATTACATGCCTGGCATTTCCGACACACAAATGTTACCAACACAGTCACACACAGCCACACTCACACACATCATTCAAGAATCAAGAACTTTAATCCTTTGCCCTATTTTGAGGCATTGAGGATGAAACAACAAAATTATAAAATTTCAAGCAAGGCATGACAATTTATGTTGAACATTCAATAGCACACACACACACACACACACACAGTGACACACACACACACACACACACGCACGCACACACACACACACACACACACACACACACACACACACACACACACACACACAAGCAAGCAGGCAAAGACAAACTTCTTGATAGGACTGCAGACAGAAAGGTAGCCTAATTAAGAGGAAGAGTGGGGAAGTAAAAGGGAAGGGGACTGTATAATGATGGGTACATGGCAGGGGTGGTAGACTGGGGATGTGTCAAAGGTCATTGAACTTGTAACCAGTCTAGAATGATCAAGTACTATCATGACCTGACCTTCACCTTGTGCTAATGCCTCTGAAGTGTTTCAAAAAGTGATGGAGGTGTTGTTTTTTTCTAACCCAATGCTTGTCCTGTCTATTTATGGAAGACGGGACCGGGGTTATGTGAGCGAATGGAGGGGGGGGGGGGGTAGAGAGAGAGAGAGAGAAAGAAAGATAGGGTGAGATGGGCGAACGCACTCGGCAGATTTATAGTGCGTCTCATAACCCTCGAGTAGTAATTATAGAGCGTTGTTCCACCCCCAGTACGAAGTTTTAATGCGTCTGTCACGCACATTTGACGCACAGACGCACATAATGGGGAGCCCTGCTACTGCTTACCCTGGGTTAAGGCCATTAACCCCCCCAGTTCAGCCGGAAGGGCCCAGGCCCCACTTCCAGAAGCAAGCAAGAAAATAGAAAGAAAAAACTAACAAAAACTAGTAGGCTAGTGCTAGTGGTCAGTAGAACTTGCAGGCTCAGATGGTGATCTGGTCAGCGCTGATGAAAATGCACTGACAGCCTGCAGTGACAGTGGCCTCACTTAGTTGGTTCCACTCCATGGCAGTCCGGATGAAGAAGGAGCTACGATGTTGCTCCGTTCTTGCTGTTCTCAAATTATTTCACCCCATGTTGACTAGTCTATTGCGAATCCGATTGACATTTTGGCAGTTCACTATGAGGGGCACAATATTGTCTCATGGAAACTGATTTTATTAGAGTTAGAGTGTCCTAGTTATCTTCAAGTCATACTCATTGGCGCTCGCTCACATTGATCACTGATTTTCTCATCACCCTGATCACAGGCGCTTGACATTCAGTCAGTGGTTGGAATCTCCCTTTGAGAACTTGAACTGTTGAAGATCATTTTAAGATCTCAATTTTTAAACTAAAAGCAAGCATTCAGGTTAACACAAACGACAGTATCGGAAAAAGTTTTAAACCTTTTTGAGGTTTTCACCCAACTTTTTGTTTTTTTGCCTCCAGGATCGTTCCCGCCATCTTTATATCTAATCTACTAATGTCCCATAATGTGTCTGTTCCAGACCGGAGGACGTTAAACAGATTTTCATTCAGACTGGACAGTGGACTGTTAACAATTAAAAAAGAATTCACAACTTGATCTAATGCATCTTGATGATTTCAGATTTGTGGTTTCAGGTTTTCCCTGAGACAGAATCAGGATGGTGTTAGAGGTGGACGTGAAGTCCTTCATCCAGAGCCTGCGGGCCACCAAGCCGCCCTACAAATGCCCCTACGACAACTGCGAGAAGCTCTACAAGAGCTACTCGGGGATGCAGCACCACCTGCTCCACTACGACCACGACAACCCCGAACCGGCGGGCCAGACCCCCAAGTCTGGCAGCAAGCCCCACAAGAAGAAAGGGGGGCACCACAAGCACCACCACCGCTCCACCGCCGCGCGGAGGTCCCCATCGCCCGTGGAGCGCATCTCCAGCCAGCCCCACACGCGGGAGACCCTGTCCTACAAGGAGTCCCAGCGCATGGTGGAGATCAGCCTGGGCGGGCGGACCTTCTGCGTGGACGTCTTCCAGCCGCTGGAGGTCATCTCCCAGGACGAGATCAACAACCAGAACAACGCGGAGAGGGAGGAGAAGGAGGAGAGGAGCCCCCAGAAGGCGGCCAAAGGGCAGGAGAACGGCAAGTCCCGCAAGGAGAACACGGCGGCCATGCCCAGCCAGCCGGCCAAGCTGCCGGAGATTCAGGTGAAGGTGCTGGACGACTACATCAGGCCCAAGGTGCCCCCCGCCCCTTCCTCCTCCTACTACCGCCACATCGAGAAAACCGCCGACGAGCTGGATGAAGAAGTCGAGTACGATATGGACGAGGAGGTCAGTTCAGTTGGGTGTTGTAATTTTTATTTTTGGTCTGGCAAGACTTGTATTAAATTACAATTTAGTCAATTACTGAATAAGTCAATTAGGCTCCAATGTCATATATTTCAACTAGTTGATTCCTGCTAACTCAAAAACACTGAATAATTCACAATAACTTTCTGGTTCCAGTTTAATCTTTATGAAAACTAAAGTAAAAGGTCTTTTTGACTAAAAAAATATTAGCTATTTCAAAATAACATTTCAGTCCCTTCATTTTTGACTTAAGCGATTTTCAATTTCACTGTATGACTTAACTTAAGTACATCTAGACTCAGACTCACTCAATGTTCTGGAATTCTTGATTTTATACTGTCTGTGTTGTCATGATGGATGAGAGACAAATTGGAATCTTTCTTAGGGAGCAGGGCGTTTAGAATTTAAAACGGCGTGTTGGTTGTTGTTTTCCCTTAAATATAACTTTCTAAATCTCGTCTCCAGGACCACGCATGGCTGGACATGATGAACGATCGGCGGAAGTCGAACCACGTGGGCGTGGTTTCCCAGGAGGCCTTTGAGACGCTGATGGACCGCTTCGAGAAGGAGGCCTTCTTCCAGAGCCAGACGGCGGGCAGGGACCAGGGCCCCTCCATCGACGAGGACGCTGTCTGCTCCATCTGCATGGACGGGGAGTGCCAGAACAGCAACGTGATCCTCTTCTGCGACATGTGCAACCTGGCTGTGCACCAGGAGTGCTACGGGGTGCCCTACATCCCCGAGGGGCAGTGGCTGTGCCGCCGCTGCCTCCAGTCCCCTTCCAGGGCCGTGGACTGCGTGCTCTGCCCCAACAAAGGCGGGGCTTTCAAGCAGACCGACGACGGGCGGTGGGCGCATGTGGTGTGTGCCCTGTGGGTCCCTGAAGTAGGCTTTGCCAACACCGTGTTCTTAGAGCCCATAGACTGCTTGGAGCGGATCCCCCCAGCGAGGAAAAAGCTCAACTGCTACGTGTGCAGGCAGAAAGGTTCGGGCGCGTGCATTCAGTGCCACAGGCCCAACTGCTACACAGCGTTTCACGTGACCTGTGCCCAGCAGGCGGGGCTGTACATGAAGATCGAGCCGGACAGCATGCCGGCCGGGGTGAAGAAGACGGCGCTGTGTGACGCTCACATGTCGCCGGACAGCGAGTGGACGCCCATGATGGTCAACACCGACAGCCCCGACCAGAAGACGGGACTGTCCCCTGAGGATGCTAAAGCTCTGCGACGCCAGAAAATGAAGCGAGCCAGGAAGATCCTGGAGAGCAGGAGAAAGGCCATTCCTGTGATTTCAATACCCACCATACCAGAAAACAGGTAAGCAGGGGACATTTGTTTGTGTACAATTTGTCTGTTGTGTGTGTGTGTTACTGCATGTGTGTGCGTGTGTCGTGTGTCGCTGTGTGTGTGTTACTGCATACTGTGTGTGTGTGCGTGCGTGTGTGTGTGTCACAGGAAAGATGAGTTTTTGTCGTTGTTGGAATAGATGGCAATTGGCGTTATAACATTAAATTAGCTTCTGTTCTTGATGTTAATTTCCCTAATTCCCTTTCCTATCAATTTAATGGCTTCCTACTCCCAGCCATGGACCATCACCACCACCCCACCTTATTTACCATATTTTTCGGACTATAACTATATAGTATAAGGCAATACTTTTGTCCAAGGCTCAGACCCCTGCGCCTTTTATAATGTGACTGATGAAATAGTAAGAAAAGATACTAAGGTGTAGTTATATAGTAAAAAAAAATCTGAAATTTGGGTAAAATTTGGGGGGTACGCCTTATAGTCCGAAAAATATGGTATCTATCCCCTTCTGACCTAGTACTGAATGTATTCTCTCATCCACTTCTCGCCAGCTGAAACTGAAAGTGAAAGAGCTATAAACTGGAAGTGGAACTTTTGCCGTACACTGTACTACTAGTACTACTAGAAAGCTTGTGCACAATCTCTAAGGATTCAAGTACACCATTTGGTTTTCCTCTTCCAGATTCTTCCTCGTTGGTTTGTTCAATGGCTCTAGTTCCAGTCCTCACTCTTTCTTTTTTTCTGTCTCCCTCTGTCTGTCTAGCCTGCGTGTGGCAAACATAGATCATGCCTTCTTCTAAGTTCTGTTTGACCAAGGGAAGTAAAACAAGCCACTAGATTAGAGTGATCTCTGGTCATGTGGCCAGAAGCGCTCATTCAGCGCTTCAAATTGTTTTCAGACTGCACGAAATGAGGGGTCACAGCCCTCTACGATTGCATTTTTGACTCAATTGCCAATGGCTAGTAAACCAAAACTTTTAGTCGCCAGCACATATTTTGGGAACAAACATCTTTTTTTTTTTTTTTTTTTTTTTCTTCTTCATCGCGTTGATCTTGTTTGTTAAAACCAACAGCAGCTGTTGACGTTTCCTCGTCAGTGTTGGCACCAAGCACGTATCGTCTGCTTTTTGAGTGTGCAGTCAGATATTCCCTCTTGAGAGTTACACATCCCGAACCAAAGTCTGTGTTACCAGCGCTGCTGTGAGCCTTAGCTTTGCAACGTTTGCACGTTGTTACATTAATTTTATCTCTGCATCATATAATCTTTATGATACACTGTATCATACAGCAACCACTCAAAAAATCTTTTAGCCATTTGTTGGAATTTTCGTGTTGGCTGCATTTTGCCTTGGCAAAGCTTCTGCACACGATGGGGTGTGAGTACTTTGTTAGAGGTAGATGGCTGTTCAGAATCTGATGAAACCCTACCTAAAATCATTTTGCTTATCATCGTGTTTGTCTGACTAATTACTGGTAGTTCTGCCTTGTTGGTTTATTGCAACAGCGAAAAAACGCAGATTTCTGTTCAGGTTGGTTTCTCTTTCAACTCGCCATTTTCCAAGAAAGTCACGGCTGCAGCAGTTGATAAAGAAAGTGTCTGCTACCATTGTCCGCGAAAGCAAAGCATTCTGATTGGCTACAGATAAGCGTGGGTCTGAGTTTAGCTGAGACAGCGATAGTGATACCTTTGCAGTCAAATGCACGCTTCATGCGTTGCCGACTCAACTAGCCTAGCCTAGGCCTACCTGCCTGCGGGAAATTCCCCGAAGAGCCTGGCGACTGTCAGTCAGATTTTGTACTGGCCATTGGCGATTGATTTACATAAATTTATTCAGTCGCCAGGACAAAATTTAAGTCGCCAATTGATGCGAGTGATTTACTCGCATTGTAGAGGGCTGCGGTCAACTTTCAAAATGACGGGCCACTTATGTGGCGTAATGATTTTTGTGGGTGCACATGTGTGTCTGAGTAGAAAATAAAGACAGTTTATCTAGCAAAATGACTTAAAGTTAGCTAGATACCTTTGGAAAAAGCCATAGCGGACAGCTTATGAAATTTAAAACTTTAGTTTCATTGTCTCAGGGAATTCTCAAGGAATGGGATGTGCCCTAAGGGCGCATCACAAGGTGTTCACATGCACCATTATTAACCTCTTCACTGCTCTGTTGACGATCATCAATGTCATTCGTCATGGATGATGTCATTGATTGATATGTCACAACTTTTGATGGCTTTTGGTTTAAGCAAGACAGGGAAGCTATATAATCTATACCATTTTCTTAAATTTAGTCTAGCTTGTCTCATTTAAATTTCATAATGAGAAAATCGATAATTTCTCAGTTTTCTTCTAGCAGTAGCAGTGAAGGGGTTTAAATTTTGGTCAATGACGCAGGCGCACCGACAATCTGAAGCTCTGGCTCGAGTCATTTAATACACTAACACTAGTAACAGCAACACCATTGCGGTTTCACTTTCAGACTGAGCGAGATCTCGTCGCTGGTGGATCTGTCCCAGAAGGATCAGTTTCTGCGCTGCATGCAGAGCTACTGGACCCTCAAGAGACAGTCGCGCTTCGGTGTGCCGCTGCTGAAGAGGCTGCAGTCCAACCACATGAACAGGAACAAGGATAGTGTGAGTGGTCCAGGAATTAAAGATCTGCCATTTAAAGTCCTGCTGATTTTATCGCCCGGCGCAAAACATGTAGACTTAAGTCGAAAGTCGTTACTTCACATGATTGAGAAATGGAATTAACACAATATTTTCTATCATTTCAGGTAAAATTGCATCATTTATTTTTCATTTAGCATGAATTCACCATCAGTGATTTATCTTTGCAAATTGTTTTCTTACAGCTATGTTAGATGATGCATCTTGCCTTGATCAGCTGGTAGGTAAATCCAACACAGCGACACTAAAGTTGACCAATTTTGACTTAAGATAGTTTAATTTCCGGGAGACGATATATTACGTATTCCTGCCTGGGAATTAAAGTAAACTAACAAAAAGTAACATCTCTCAAAATTGATCAATTTTAATGTGTTGGGCTTAATTGGTCAATTTTAATGTGTTGGGCTTAATTGGTCAATTTTAATGTGTTGGGCTTAACATTTGATCAATAATTGGTCAATTTTAATGTGTTGGGCTTACCATTTGATTAAGGCGAGGTGCATCTATTAACATCGTTGTCGATTGCTCAAGCAGTTTCCTTGCATTCGTCATATATGGATTCAGATGTGTCATGCTGCTGTTATGCTCCTAACTAAAGGAATACTTAGGCCCAACATGTCCGTGTTCGGCTTGGAGTTCTTTGCTAGAGTTCTAGAACAAGAGCAGGAGAATGAACCAGTATGGCAGAAAGATAGTAGTGAGTAAGCAAAAGGAAAAGACAGACTGTCACAGAGCTCAAGGAGAGCACACTTCGATGGCTTGGAGTTCTTTGCTAGAGTTCTAGAACAAGAGCAGGAGAATGAACCAGTATGGCAGAAAGATAGTAGTGAGTAAGGAAAAGACAGACTGTCACAGAGCTCAAGGAGAGCACACTTCGATGGCTTGGAGTTCTTTGCTAGAGTTCTAGAGTAAGAGCAGGAGAATGAACCAGTATGGCAGAAAGATAGCAGTGAGTAAGCAAAAGGAAAAGACAGACTGTCACAGAGCTCAAGGAGAGCACACTTCGATGGCTTAGAGTCAAAACGGACTATCTTTAGACAGTCCGTTGACTTATTATTGATGCTATTGCAAAACTAGGAACTTGTATTAAAACAGACTGCAAATAATGTAAAATGCTTTTTATATTTCTGCAGTCTTTTTAAGTCATTAGTTTTCACAATAAGTTCAATAATACGTCAATGAACTTATCTAAAGATAGTCCGTTTTGACTCCAAGCCATTGACATTGACCGATTAGTTACAAGCATAGAACTTCCAGATGGTATGGGAACTGTTTGTACGAAAGACTCCATGTAGTATCCCCACAGGGACTATCATCTGACAAAGCTGTAAATCACTAACTGACTAAATGACAATTTTCAAATAATACGACTCCATGACGTTGACACCATAGAAACAAAATTGACATAATATCGACCTGAAATATTCAGTTTTCTTTTTCTCCTGTGAAGCGACGTCTTACGGCTCCGAGATACCGGCACTTTAATTCCCGCCAGACGATTATGTTTCTTTCATATTTTTCATTATTTCAGTTCACAATCATGCAAGTTGATTTATTATTGCATCAATATTTCTGCAAACATTGACAACAGTGAAAACCAGGGTTTATGTGTACCGTGTTTTTCGGACTATAAGGCAGAAATATTATTATAATTATTATAAAGCAGAAATATTATTATACTTATTATAACTTAATATAAGGTGCACTCCCAAAATTATAATTTATATACAAAACTCAGATTTTGTTATTAAATTTTCTTACTATATTATCAATTATATTATAAGGCCCAGGGGTCTCAGTCTGGGGAAAAAACCATATCGCCTTATACTATAGTAACAAAAAAAATATGGTAATCTGTTTTATTCGCCTTATACTTTAGTTATAGTTTGAAAAATATGGTAAAAATAAATTTCTCGCCTTATACTAAAGTTATAGTCCAAAAACTACGGTAATATTTTAAAATTTTCTTTCCTTCATTGGTGATGGGTTAGGTTGAGTGTTTTTTTAAATTTTGTTCAGATAAAAAAAAAAGATTTTGTTTTGCTTTTTAAGTTGATGCACTCTGTGTTGTTTCAAGTTGCGTTAAAGCGCTCTGCGCGCCTATGCCCGATTTGTGGCAAGTGTTCGTTTTTTGGGCCGCAGAGGGGGGGTGGAGGGGGAGAGAAGGGGAGCGTGGAGAGGCAGGAGCAGCTGCAGTACTGGCAGCACATCCGGCAAAACTTGGAGAAGGCGCGGCTCCTCACGGAGCTGGTCAGGAAGAGAGAGAAGGTCAAGAGAGAGTGGGTGAGTGCACGCATGACATTTTAAGGTGTTGGGGGGGGGGGGGGGAGGGAGGAGGGGGGGGGGGGAGGGGAGGGGGGTGTCACATCCGCCAAAACCTGGAGAAGGCGCGGCTCCTCACCGAGCTGGTCAGGAAGAGAGAGAAGGTCAAGAGAGAGTGGGTGAGTGCACGCATGACATTTTAAGGTGTTGTGCGGTGTGGGGGGGGATAGAGGGAAGGGGGGGGGAGGGGACGGGGGTGTCACATCCGCCAAAACCTGGAGAAGGCACGACTCCTCACTGAAACGGTCAGGAAGAGAGAGAAGGTCAAGAGAGAGTGGGTGAGTGCACGCATGAGATTTTAAAGACCCACTGACCCACCAAGATTAAGTCCCTTGGGTTTTTTTCTGGGTAGCTGTGACCTGCATGCAAATACCCCCAAGTTCAAATTGAGGCTGCTCTTTAAAATGATGGTTCGTTTTGAATTTGTGGACATTTGTATAGGAGTCAAAGCTGGTCAAAACAAGATTTCTTACCTGCTATAAGAGGGAAAACACGTGAAGCATGTGATTTTGACACGCGATCTGGGGCGTCTTTAAGGTGTTGTGGTGGGGGGGAGGGGAGGGGAGGGGGGTGTCGCATCCGGCAAAACCTGGAGAAGGCGCGACTCCTCACTGAAACGGTCAGGAAGAGAGAGAAGGTCAAGAGAGAGTGGGTGAGGGCACACTGCGGACACAGAGCTTCAGACTGTTTTCAATCTTCATGGGTCACATGACCCCTGATTACAGAAAATGAGGGGTCAATTTCCAAAACAATGGGCCAATAATCAATGTGTTACTGTAGTACTACAGGTAAATTTTATTGCAGATTTCATGGGTCAGATGACCCCTTGCTGCACAAAATGAGGGGTCAAATCACCATGAATATGGGTCAGTGACCCGGGCCCACTGACAATCTGAAGCTCTGGGGACATGACCAGACTTGCTTAAATTGGGATTATCAGGGACTTCATTGGTTACTTTCTCTGCCGCTTTACTGGTGGAGGGCTTTTGGGGCAGTACTTTTACAGTGGCTTTATAAGTTTATTACATTTTAACCCTTTCACCGCCAAAGTCGCATTTTAGCACCACAGTGATTTAACACCTATGTCACTAAAAGGCATCAAATTGGGGTCTATAATCCAAAGACCCTATTGTCTTAGTTTTAGGAAGTAAGGATAGACCTTATTTTATATATGTTACAGAAGAATCCCCAACACTGCAGATGAATTATGTTCTCTACCCATGTAAATTTAATGGACATTTTTGGCTGAAATATGGCTGGCGGTGAAAGGTTAAAAGGTGCTTCAGTGGAACTGGTTCGTCAGATCAAGATATTCTTAATGCAAGCAGTACACCTAATTTTTGTCCTTTGCCGTTCTACGATCAGTCTTAACTCTTCTACTACCAAGTATTACTTAGACTGTTTACCGTTGCGCACCAAGTACTTTTTGCCGCTGCACTGATTTTCGCACACACTCACTTTAAAAATTCATTAAAAAAATACTCGCTCGAATCATCACTAAATTTACCTGTGTCGATCTGCTGCTGCAAACCCAAGATCGTTTCAACACTTTCGATGCTCTTTTTGATTCGCCTAAGCTCAGATTCTGCCACTTTTTCCACAGTAAATGCTTCGTCGGCACTATCGCCATCTTGTAGAGGTTCACGCCAAAAGTTGTCAGTTTCCATCGTCGAAAACGCAACGAAAATCGATTGAAAATTACAAAATTTAGCCTACAAATGAAGATGGCGGAAGGTTGTGCTTTCCCTGAGTGAACTGCGCATGTCACGGAAGTAAAGGATGTGATGTCACTTGATATAAATAGCGCAAAGGGGGACACCGGGGTTTCCCTAGTATCTGGCGGTCAAACCCGCCCGTGGCTAGCAACGGTATACGTTAAGTTAATTTTGTTTTTTAATTGACGGAAAAGCAATAATTTGAAATGTTCTTCTACCTTGGATCATTTCTTTTGATAATATAACACTTTTGGGCTCACTCGTGTCAACGAAGTGAGTCTATGTTCTCATGCTTCGGTTTTCCAGGTGTACTTGTTTGTCTCTGTGTGTTGTGTCTGTCCATCTGTGGTAACTTTAACATTGGCTTTTTCTCGGGAACTAGAAAGCGTACATTGTTCAAACTTTGCATACCTACGGATGTTTATGCAAGCTTTCAAAGAAAGATTATTTGCCTAATAAAATTCAACCAATGACCTTGACCTTTAACCTTCAACATGTAATTTTGGTCTTGGTCATATCTTTTACAGTTACGGTCCCCCAGTTTGGCATGTTGGTGTATTAGCTTAAGGTGATTAGGTATACAGAGTGACTTTTACCCTCTTAACCTTGACCTTTGACCTTGAACATCGTCATTTATTTGATTTTGTCATATTTTACATTATGGAACGCTAAGTATTGGTGACCTTGACCTTTGACCTTGGGTTTTTGTCTGTCGCATTATCACATGAACTGCTGTGAAGAATCGCTTAAAAGTTTGTATGGTGGTATACCACATCAGGCTGGTATGTCCAGTATATGCAGGATGACATTTACCCTATTAACTTTAACCTTGACCTTTGACCTTGAGCATCGTCAATTATTCGTTTTATTCCATATCTTTTACATTATGGCAGATATAGTGTCCAAATTTGGCAAGTAGGTAGACTAGCTTTAAGATCATATGGAATGCTAAGTATTGTTGACCTCAGTGACCTTGATGACCATGACCTTTGACTTTTGTCTGTCGCACTATCACATGAACTGCTGCGCAGAATCGCTTAAAATTTTGTACGGTGGTATACAAGCGTCCAATATAGAAATTGTGCCCTTTGACCTTGACCTATGGAGTGTGTTTGAAAGTAAACAATTATTCTGATGATTTTTTGCGATACGGAAGATAGAATTAGCACTGATTGTGTAATAATAACCATTATTACAGACCTGTTTACTCTACTGTTTTCCAGTAGTATTCTACTCAATTTGGACCTCTACTACTCTTCAAAATTGAAAATAATGCTCTAATTACTCATTTTCAGTGAAAATTGTTTGATGGTTTAATGAATAAAACTACGTCATTTTGAGCCCAAACTACTCATTTCAGCTGCCCAGACTACTCAAGACTTGTGTAGGGGGTAAACAGGTCTGTTATTATGATTATTATTTTGCAATGCAGAAGTGGTGCATGCGTTCCTAATTTTGCTGGTTTAGTCAAGGCACTGTTCAATGTATATATCCAGTGAATTTACAAAACCAGTAAATTTGCAAATTTCCTAAACTTTTCAGGGAATTTGCAAATTTCCTGTTTCACTCAGGGATTTTGCAAATTTCCTAAAATTTTCAGGAAATTTTCTGATTTGGAGGTCCAGGAAATTTGCAAATTTACTGAAATAACCATTTGAGACAATCAATTGCTATGTAAGCCAAGAAATTAAAAAAAATGTACTGAATTAGTGTGTGTGTCAAGTCAAGTCAAAACTTTATTTCAGATTGAACATTGAATAAGCAAATAAAATACTTTGTTTCATCATTGTATCTTCAGTAAAATTGAGAAACAAATGCATGCAAAACTTTTTATGAAATTTGCAAAATCCCTGAGTGAAAATGTTAGAAAATTTGCAAATTTACTGGTTATGTAAATTTACTGTAACATGCATACAGATGTGGGTGTGTTTTGCTGCGGTGTGCAGGTGAACGTGCGGTTGATGTGTTTCGAGTACGAGCTGCAGCCCTTTGTGGTGTTCCTGCGCAGCATTCTGCAGCAGCTGCAGGACATCGACATTGACGACATCTTTGCTGAGCCCGTGTCACTGGAGGAGGTCTGTCATGTGTGTGTGTGTGTGTGTGTCTCTCTCTCTCTCTCTCTCTCTGTATTATTATTGTTAGGTACTTTATTGTCACGGAGGCGTCTCTGTGAAATTCGGGTTGCTCCCACTGGAGCGCTTTGCAGCCAGAGGCGCGCCACCCAATTTCTTTCTTTTTTTTTGCATACGATTTTTATGTGACTGATGGGGGGGGGGGGGTGTAAATTTTGACCAAATGATAACTTTTTCGTTGCCACTGGGATTAGTGTGTGTGATGATTTACTGCTGTAGTTCCTGACTATTCTTGGTTGTTGACTGTACTAAAAAAAATAAAAAGAAGAAGAGAAAAGAAGGTGGTGTGGCCAAGTTTGGCAACACTTGGCAACAAGCCAACCACCACAGTATTCATTCAGCGAAGCACATCAGCTCAGCTTGATATTTCTTCTTCTTCGATCACTCAGACAGTTTCCTGTCAATTATGAGCGCAGAGGCGTCTTGCTGCCGTTATGCGCCTAAGTAAGAAATAGTTAGGCCCAGCTTGTCCGACTTCGGCTGGAGGAAATCTTTTTGAAAGTGGTTTCTTGAAAAAAGGGCAGGAGAATGGACCGGTAAGGCCTAAAGATAGTAGATGACAGTAAGCCAAGGGAAAAGGCAGAGTCAAAGAGAGTGATAGATTAGAGGAAGTTACAAGCACAGAACTTCCAGAAGGTGGGGGACTATTTATGCAAAAGACCCCCCACGGGGGGAGCTTAATATTATGCCACTACATTCACAAGATATTGCATGGACACAGGACAGACAAAAACATCAAGAAACAAGGCAGGATGCGTTTTTATTAACCTTGTAAATATGTTTTGCATGTGTGCTCTATGCCTTTAATCTTCTTTGCGATATTATAACCGTTCAATGTCTTTTATTGTATGTTTAATGTCAATGTCTATGTTACAATCGTGGCACCTGGACGCAATTTCTCTGTATAGAGATAATACAGATGTTTTGATTGATTTGATTTGAGGATCTTGAAAGAAGATTGAGCTAATTATAATTAACTGAACTGTGTTGGAACAGGTGCCAGACTACCTGAATATAGTGAAGCATCCGATGGACTTTTCCACCATGCGGTACAAGGTGGAGAGTCTGCAGTACACGTCGCTGGACCAGTTTGTCAGGGACTTTGACCTCATCGTCACCAACTGCATGGACTACAACGAGGATGACACTGTCTACTATGAGGCTGCCGAGAAGCTGAGGAAGGAGGTAAAGATTAAGATTAAAATTATAGCCCCGTCGACAACAAAGGCCATGTCAGGGCTGTCACCACGTTAAATCTTACCAGATATTAAAAAGGGATAAAAACACAAGGTAAAAACAAAATCAAAGTTTTTTGGTTAAAATACTTTTGTTAAGAAACATTAATCAATCACAAACTTAGCAAGTAAAAACATGACACGTCTAGAATTAAAAACATCACAGTAGCTTACATCAAGTGAAAAATATTAATGTCTTTCAAGTAATTAAAGATCGTGTCGGGCGGAACTTCACGGAACAACATTTTCATTGACTCCGCAGTGTAGTGTTTCCTTCTAATGTCGTATCAATCCCAGCAGTCCAAAAGGACATGACGAATGGAAATTGGAGAATCGCATGCTACACAGTAAGGTGGCTCCTCTCCTTTCAATAGAAAGGAATGCGTGTAGTATGTGTTTATGTAATCTACATAAAACCGTTTCTTCCGTCCGGTTGGAGGAAGGAGGCAAATAATGTGTGTGAGAGAGAGAGAATGTAAGGGCCTCTCTGTTGACTGCAACTGAATCCTCAAAGATCGAAAGGCAATTTGTGCATTTATTATTTCATTCCTAACTTATGAGCACAGAGGCTGCCGTTGTTAAATTTAGTGTGTTGTCTTCATTCAGCTTGTCAAAGTCTTTTTAAAGACGAATAATTGGTTTTATTCGCCGCATTTATTATTTATTTTATCTTCATGTGCTTGTGTGAGTGTAGCGTTTTGATGCTTTTTAGTTCAATAGTTCATTCCTAATCCTAACTTAATCAACTCTTCTAAAGCCATGGTTTTTTACGTTCTAGGTTGTCTGTTGCATCTCAACCGACAAGAGGGTGGTAACTATTTTTTCAGGTGTTCAGGGCAAGGGACAGGTGATATATGTGACGATGTAACACCTGTCCTTAACACTAACACCTGTGTTCATGGCAAGGGCATCATTCAGACCTGTTTACCCTCCCGGTTTTGCCAGAATTATCCCAGGAATTTGCAAAAATTCTAGGTAAAGTAATAAATTCCGGGTGAACGCTGAAAATCCCGTGATTTTGAAAAAACGTCTATTATTTGTTTCCGTTTGTATGAAAAGACGCAAGGGTTGACCGAAACCTTGGAGTTCTGAGACGCGATTTTTCATTGGTCCGTGGACCCCCCTCAACCAATGATAGTATTTCTTGTTGGCAGAGATTGTAGTTTTGCGCCAAACATGTCGTCAGGCAAGTCAACCGCAGGCGACAAGCGCCAAAAATCTTCGACAAACGACAGCAGTGATAGGGTGAAACGGCCAAAAGTGAAGCAGAAGTTTTCTCAAAAGTATTTGAAAGTGCCAGGAATAACAAGTTCGCGTTCACAGTGCGCTCGCAAGATACCTTTTAAATCGGTGTTTTATCGCGAGTCGTGTACCGATGTGAATTCTGTTTTTTTCCCCTCAAATTCCGTGTTTTTCTGTGGCAAATTCCATGTTGTTTATTATAAGGGTAATCAGGTCTGCATCATTGAGGCAGCTCGTCAACAGGTGATATTTGTGATGATGTAACACCTGTCTTTAACAGTAACACCTGTGTTTAGGGCAAGGGGGGCGTTGAGGCAGCTTGTCAACAGGTGATACATGTGACGATGTAACACCTGTCCTTGACAGTAACACCCGTGTTCTGTGTTCAGGGCAAGGGTGTCATCGAGGCAGCTCGTCAGCAGGTGGAGCAGGTGGGCTATGACATGGACACGGGCCTTCACCTGTCTCCCCCCTCCACGGCGGCCATCTTGGCCTCACACACCCCACGTAAAATAGAAGGAGGTAAGAAACAGTCCTTCACAGTTATTCAAGGTGCTTTTTTCTGCTTTTTTTAAAAGCGAATTCGCTGATTTGAGACGATCAAAATGCAAACATGATCAAGGACCTTCCCCATACAGGATCAGGGGTTAAAGTGTTCTAGTGCTAAGGGGTTAATGCTGGTTTACAGGGCCTAGTCCAGACATGGAGGTGATCAGGGACCTTCCCCTACAGAGTCAAGGGTTAACGTGTTCTAGTGCTAATGGGTTAATGCTGGTTTACAGGGCAAAGTCCAGACATGGAGGTTATCAAGGAGCTTCCCCTACAGAGTCAGGGGTTAACGTGTTCTAGTGCTAAGGGGTTAATGCTGGTTTACAGGGCAAAGTCCAGACATGGAGGTTATCAAGGAGCGTCCCCTACAGAGTCAGGGGTTAAAGTGTTCTAGCGATAAGGGGTTAATGCTGGTTTACAGGGCAAAGTCCAGACATGGAGGTTATCAAGAGTTATCAAGAGACTACAGAGTCAGGGGTTAAAGTGTTCTAGCGATAAGGGGTTAATGCTGGTTTACAGGGCAAAGTCCAGACATGGAGGTTATCAAGAGACATGGAGGTTATCAAGAGTTATCAAGAGACTACAGAGTCAGGGGTTGAAGTGTTCTAGCGATAAGGGGTTAACCCTTTCAACGTCAATGTCGCATTCATGCACCAGACTGATTTAACATCCACATCGCTGCAAGGCATGGAATTAGGATCTAGTTATCCAAGGACCTTGTGTTGTTCATTTTGGGAGACAAGGAAAGGTCTTGTTTGATACATGTCACAGAGGGATTGACAGTATTGCAGATGGCAACTTTTCTTTACCCTGGTAATTTTGACATAACATTTTTGCTGAAAAATTGCTGGCGGTGAAAGGGTTAATGCTGGTTTACAGGGCAAAGTCCAGACATGGAGGTGATCAAGGAGCTTCCCCTACAAGTTCAGGGGTTAATGTGTTCTAGTGCTAAGGGGTTAATGCTGGTTTACTGGGCAAAGTGGAGGTTATCAAGGAGCTTCCCCTACAGGATCAGGGGTTAAAGTGTTCTAGTGATAAGGGGTTAATGCTGGTTTACTGGGCAAAGTCCAGACATGGAGGTTATCAAGGAGCTTCCCCTACAGGATCAGGGGTTAAAGTGTTCTAGTGATAAGGGGTTAACCCTTGTACTGCCAATGTCGCATTTTAGCACCACAGCAATTTAACGCCTATGTTTCTAAAAGGCATCAAAGTGGGGTCTATTATCCAAAGACCCTATTGTCTTAGGTTTGGGAAGTAAGGATAGACCTTATTTGATATATGTCACAGAAGAATTCCAAGTACTACAGATGGATTTTGTTCTCTACCCAGGTAAATTTAATGGAAATTGTTGGCTGAAATATGGCTGGTGGTGAAAGGGTTAATGCTGGTTTACAGGGCAAAGTCCAGACATGGAGGTTATCAAGGAGCTTCCCCTTCAGGATCAGGAGCTGGCCTTACTGCAGCGACTGAAGCACATCACTAACAGCCTCACTGCAGGTGAATATGCAGAGCCTGCGTTGTCTATCCATGTATTCTATGTGTGTTTTGTCTGTTTCCAATCATTCTTTCTTAATACTGACATGATAGCATAGACTGAGAAGGACTTGCACTAGATGTACCTTTCTCGACAAATATGCTAAGCCACAACAAAAGTAACTGAATTAGTTACCATATTTTTCTGACTATTGGCCACTGCAACTAGGGTTATTAACGCCCTTGACGATAAGAGTTAAGCCCTTGTTGATGAGTATCCAAAAGGGCATTCACTCTTGCAAAAGGTGTTCTTTGCAGTGACCAATAAGGCAGCTCCTTATTATAAGGTGCACCCCCCAAATGTTACACAAAATTCAGATTTTGTTATATTTTGTTGCTCTATTGTTAGTCACATTATGTTAGTCTGGTGGGAAAAAGAAGTATCGCCTTATTCTTATAGGCTAATGTTGTGGGGTAACGCAGGGCGTCGGTTCAAGGCAGCGAGGACGGTTCGCAAACAGCTGATGATCGTTCGCCGCAAGCTGTCCATGAGGAAACGAGAGTCTTACACCACCCAGTCCGGTGCCAAGGAGGACTTGTCGGGTGAGACTACAGAGCATCTATAATAGTAGAGGTGCATGTGGGTGTGCCTGAAGCCTGAATCAGTGTTTCCCATAGGGGTGAAATGTGAGAGTCCCAGGGACTCCCTGTGCAAAATTGTAAGAGTCCTTTTCATATTTTTAAGAGTCCCCTAAGTATATGATAAAAAATGCTTTAACAAAAGCAAATACATGCTAAACACACATGCTACATGCACAGTGAACATACAGGCAAACACATGTGCATAACCTCTGGAAATGGAATAGGCTGACTACAGAGAGAGAGAGAGAGGGGGGGGGGAGACAAACAGATCGAGATATGGACAGAGAGACAGGCAGACAGACACACAAGCATACACACACACTTGCATATGCAGTAGGTCAGATTTGGTCAACGAAGAAATCAGACCTAAAAGTTGAAGCACTTCACTCTCGCGAACAAGCACTCAGATGTAAACAAAGATCGTTTTGGAATGACCGGACATGTCTGCTTTAGAAAGGAAAACCCCGGATGGTCAGAAACAAGACTGACAACCAGGAAAATCAAAGTAAACAGACTGACCGCTGTGGCACGAAGTGAAAATCGGGTTCGGAGTTTTGTATGGAAAAGTTGGGGTGGCTTGACCTAATTCCAATGATCCTACAAGTTGCAGACGATGTCTGATCGAGTCCGAAACAAGCAAACATATTCTTCTGCCCCTTTCCTATTTGTGGCTTCTTTTGGGGAGGCATGGCTGGCTTTAAACACGAATTGTTGTCAAAAGGCCGAGAACGATCTTGTTTAGCACTAGGCTAGAAGACTAGGTCACGCTGGAACTTTATTTGGTCTTCAAAATGTTGGATCGGAAAAGCTTTACCGAATGTGCAATGCCGCCATTTCTTCGTTTCGGCGTTCGTTTCGCCAGATATAACTTTTTAGTTCTGATTATGGTCCGAGGCCGCGGAAGAACTAAGTTTAGCAGACGACAGAATCCTTGAAGTTGTTGACTGCTTTGACGAAAAATCAATATGACCGACGCCAAAAATGAACCCTGCTGTCTCGGTCTGTTGAAAAAAGTGTGCGTCCCATGGGACGCCCAGAGCTGAAATCAAAGAGTCCCTCTGTGATTTTTGTGCTTCAGGGACGCACATATGTGCGTTATGGGAAACACTGCTGAATTCAGGCGATGCGATGCAGGTTCAGGCAGCAGAGTGCCTGAAGAAAGGGCTCTCTAACATGATATTGTTCTTGTGTACATTGCAGGGTTCGTGGGGTCCTTTCAGGTGCTTTAAAGTGCTGTGAAATTGATCGGTCATCAAAAGGCCTGTTAAGTCCTTTATATCAGCAAGGAGGTCCTTTCAAATCAGTCAAAGGTCCTTTTAAAATTGGTGCGGTCAGTGTAAATCCTTTAATCAGGCCAAAAAACAAAACTAAGTACCTTGTCATAAGAAATGAACTCAAAAAAATATATTAAATGAAATAAAATTTGCCAAAAATCGATCGCCTTCGTATCTTTCCAGCAGACGATCTAATTTTAATAGTCACTGTAAATCCGGTCACGTGCATGAGATTCGGCGAGATATCTTATGCGCCATGTTGAAATTCTTCCCACATGCGGCTGCTTCAGTGCTTGTTTTCAAGTAAAACGTGTAAAAATGCCTGGAAAGTGTTCGTTTTCAGGATCGTTGGCTGAGAGGACATTTATAAGGACTGGGTCCGAAAAGTGATGGACAACAAACATGCAGTTCGTTGTGCATATTGTGAAAAAAACATCAACATCTTGTCAATGGGAGAGTCGGTGCTGAAACAACATGCAAAGACTGAAAATCACAAGAAAGCTGAAAGAAGGCACAAGGCGGAATCGAGGTGCAATGTGACCGACTTTTTTTGCAAGCAGCAGAAGTACTACTGCAACAACAAATGAATCTGCTAAGCAAAAAAAAAAAAAAAGAATCTGCTCAGCCACAATCGGCGGCGTCTGGCTCTGCGCCCACCACGTCTGCAAGTACAACTACAAACAAGGTTTAAATAAGTCCTTTAAATAATTTTGCTGGTTCTTTAAAGGTCCTTTTAAGGTCCTTTTTTGGCACTCTTCCAAGTCCCCACGAACCATGCATTGGGTTTCGGCAAGAAAGTTCAGGCAAAAGTTTTGGTCACTGCATGCGCCCATGTAATAGACCCCCCTTGCCCCTATCACAACCCCACCCACCCACCCCCTTCATCATATGAAACCTTGCGTTATTTATTTGTGACATCTCTGAGGTAGATAGTTACTGTTGACTCTTCGTTCTATTGGCCACTGCAATAACCATGTTTTGCTAGAGTGATATGCCCTTGGTAGATGCTTAAGTACTGACCAAACAAGGACATAACTCGCCAATAACCCTATTTGAGGCCACTAAATGGCTGCCTTTCACAAGAGTGAATGCCTTTTTTAGTACTGACCATCACTCTCACTGTCAAGGGCGTTAATAACCCTAGTTGCAGTGGCCAATAGCCAGGATCTGAGTGTCATCAATGCCGTAGATATTCAATTTCATGACGATAAAGCAAATAAAAGAGTAATTGCCTTCTTTGTGCCCCTTTCCTACTAATTTATCTTTGCTACTGTTACAATGTAAAAAAAATAGTAGAAGGAAAAAAGTCACATTTTCTATCTGTTTCGTTTTGTGGTACATACAGTGAAACCCGTTTAGTACGAATTCCAGGGGAGAGGGACAATTTACTCGTTGTAAGCATTGCTCGTTCAAACCATTTTATCGATTTTGGCAACCCTGTTTATTAACACACGATAACATCAAAAACATAAAATCCACACACGCGCTTTAAGAGAAAGTTAAAATTTCCCGGAAGTCACAAGATCAGTGCGCAAAGAGTGAGTCCAGTGTCGTCTGCTTGCGCTGCAGACACCCAAGTTGTTATATCGGCCAATCAGAATGCCGCTTACATATCGAGGGGTCAGTCAAGATGGCGATGTTGTTGTCAGTGTGTACTCGTTCTAGCCAGGTAGTTGTGCAAGAAAGCTTGACTTTGGGATGGCGGTGTGGTTGCAAGTGCGTTCTCGTTCTAACCGCGTAGTTTTTGCATAAAAGCTTGACTTTGGGAGTCAATAAATTGTACGTTATATGCAAGTTGCTCGTTGTAGCGAGCTCGTTGTATGCAGAATTATTTAACAAGGAAAAAGAAGGCTTGTGGTCGGGAATTTTGAAACCACTCGTTAAACACGGGCTCTCGTTTAAACCGTACTCGTACTAAATGGGTTTCCCTGTATAGTTTTCAGTATTGATTCAAGTTGTCAAAGTTTGTTCAGTTTCTGCTTTCATACTTTTCTCTCCCCCCCCCCCCCCCCCCCCCCCCCCCCCCCCCCCCCCCCCCTTCTTCTCTCTCTCTCTCTCTGCACAAACATGCACACACAGTGACATTATGTCTTGTGAATTTATAAATGTTTGTAGCTTAGGCTTACTGAGACTAAGTGCGGGAACATCTAAAGCTAAGAGCTGTAAACAGTACTACCCCCTTGACTGCCACCAATGTGTTACGTACTGACCTGATGACATCACTGATGATGTCATCAGATGAAGAGGAATAACCCTGATATGCTGGCTTTTGCTCTAACATAATCAAGAGATTAATATCCCAACACCATTTTCTGAGATTGGCTCTATCAGTTGTCTTTTTCATGGCATGATTTGCCCAATTATTTTTTTCTTTAATTTTCTCTGGCAGTCAAGGGGTTAAGGGAAGACATTTCCGTTTCTGTGTTCCATTTCTCTCTGCAGCCAATTCAGAAATTCAGACTCTCTTTCTCTCCCTCTTTTACCCCCCCACCACCACACACACACACACACACACACACACACACATATACGTTATTGTTATTTTATCAGTGTCATATAAAACCTTGCATTGGTTTTAAAGGACAATAAACTTTGATTCTGATTCTGATTCTGATTCACACACACACACACACACACACACATATAATTATATACGTTATTGTTATTTTATCAGTGTCATATAAAACCTTGCATTGGTTTTAAAGGACAATAAACTTTGATTCTGATTCTGATTCTGATTCACACACGCACGCACACACACACACACATATAATTATATACGTTATTGTTATTTTATCAGTGTCATATAAAACCTTGCATTGGTTTTAAAGGGCAATAAACTTTGATTCTGATTCTGATTTTGATTCTGATTCACACACACACACACACACACACACACACACACACACACACACACAATTTCTCTATAAAATGTATCTTTATCCTAGCTGTGTAGTTTTTCTTATTGTCATGTTGCTGACGTAACCAATAACTTTGTTTTACGTCCTCCGGCCTGGCACAGGCACATAATATGAGACCTTTCTTAAAAATAAAGGTAGTGAGAACTGAAAAGAAGGGGAGGGAGAGGGAAAGGAGTGTTTCTAGAGCGTGAGCATGGGGTTTGAGGAGATGCCAAGGTGGTGTAACATTTTCAGACCTGTTTACTCTACTCTTTTTTAGTAGTATTCTACTCAATTTGGACCTCTACTACTCTTCAAAATTGAAAATAATGCTCTAATTACTCATTTTCAGTGAACATTGTTTGATGATTTAATGAATAAAACCACACACGTTTAGCCCAAACTACTTGTTTCAGCTATCCAGACTACTCAAGGCTTGTGTAGGGGGTACAGGCATGGTAGACCTGCGAATCGCGGAAAATCCGCGAAACAGTTTGAAACAAAAGTATAAAAAAATGCATTGAATTTGAAATAGCATGAAAAAGTAACATTTCTCTCATTTATTGAATTTTATTGAATTTTCTTCGGCCCCCTGGACCCCCGGCCATTTTCCTTGAAAACCACTTTGCCCCCACTACCGTGCCTGGGGGTAAACAGGTGTGCATTTTTGTTGCTGACGTTGGGCATTTGATACCTCTCTCCGCAGCCTCCTCAGAATCAGAGTCGGAAGAACACCCAGCACCGTCAGCTGCTGCTGCTGCCACCTCTCCTCCCAGGACCCCCTCCCCCCAGCCCCGCGATGCCTCCCCCCACAGCACTCCACCCTCCTCCAGGACTCCCCCCAGGGGAGTGGGGCGGGGGAGGGTCCGGGGAAGGGGCAGAGGGAGGGGAGGGCACGGGCGAGGTCGTCCGGACTTGGATGAAATGCCCAAGCTGCTGCCGAGTAAGTCACCATCTAAAGTTTTTGGGCTTGTTTATTGGTGTTATTCTTTGGGTGATCAATAGATATCTTCAGTGGCAAAGCAGTTCAGGGATTAACTCGTTCGCATCGCAACGATTTTGAATTATTAAAAAAAACTCACAAATCACTCCAGCCATACACACAAACAAAGCATGCGTAAACAAAAGGAGAAATGAAAGAAGATTACAGGTTTTTACTTCAGGTTTAGACATAGGGAAGTAGTAGATCAGACTTTTTTATATAGACTTTATGTAGAAAAACTCTTCACCGATTGGTTTCCTCACAACAAACCACTACAACAGCAAAGTCAGAGGCAAAATTGTGGTCTAAGGGAGTGAAGCGAGTTTAGAAGTGACCAAGGTATGGTGTGCACAGATTTACTTCCCTTGAAGCAGATGCACCAAATGGACAGCTGTCTATTAATTCCAGACATATATGGCCGGAATGACTTGAATGAGTTAATTACAGTCCTGGAAGCAAAAGATTTGTGAGAAGATTTACAGAGTTCAGTGAAATAGCTGTGAACACTAACCATGGCTGAGAGAAAACTGTTTCCTTGGATCAGAGGCTTTACGTTCTCTTGCCCAGTTTTAATTTTACTTTTAATTCCTTTTTGTAATTGGTTTTTTGCGAGAGTCATACACTTAATGATCAATACCTTTGTCGTACTTCTAGTCAAATGAAGCATCCTCAATACCCTAACATTGACAGGTTTGGGCCTTGGGACTATTCTGATGCCTGGCCTGGCCCAATATCTCATGAGTTAATTGCTCTCTACAGATGACAAGATGGGTCCTCCACAGACCATGTACGGTATAATATAACACACAGTATCATTGCTCTGTGTAGATGACAAGACGGCTCCTCCACAGACCATGTACGGTATAATATAACACACAGTATCATTGCTCTGGGCAGATGACAAGGCGGGTCCTCCATAGACCATGTACGGTATAATGTAACACACAGTATCATTGCTCTGGGCAGATGACAAGGCGGGTCCTCCACAGACCATGTACGGTATAATATAACACAGTATCATTGCTCTGGGCAGATGACAAGGCGGGTCCTCCACAGACCATGTACGGTATAATATAACACACAGTATCATTGCTCTGGGCAGATGACAAGGCGGGTCCTCCACAGACCATGTACGGTATAATATAACACACAGTATCATTGCTCTGGGCAGATGACAAGGCGGGTCCTCCATAGACCATGTACGGTATAATATAACACACAGTATCATTGCTCTGGGCAGATGACAAGGCGGGCCCCATCAGCAGGAGGTCCTCCACAGACCATGTACGGTATAATACAACAACACACAGTATCATTGCTCTGTGCAGATGACAAGGCGGGCCCCATCAGCAAGAGGTCCTCCACAGACCATGTACGGTATAATACAACACACAGTATCATTGCTCTGTGCAGATGACAAGGCGGGCCCCATCAGCAGGAGGTCCTCCGCAGACCATGTACGGTATAATACAACACACAGTATCATTGCTCTGTGCAGATGACAAGGCGGGCCCCATCAGCAAGAGGTCCTCCACAGACCAGCCCCCAGAGCTGAAAGCAGCCAACCCCCCCTCCCCTTCCCCCTCCCCCGCCGGTGTGAGCCGGCGCAGCGCCGTCCTCTTCTCCAAGAAGAAGAAGCACCCGCGCAACCCTCCCCCTCCCTCCATGCCCTCCAAGTCGCCCCCTCCTTCCCCTCCCAGCTCCCCCCCTCCCCCGCTGCGCAAACCCGGCCGACCCCCGAAGAGCAAGCCTGGCCAGCAGCCCGCGCCCCTGGAGCCCCTCCACGTGGACGTCTCCGAGCCCAGGTCCCCGGAGTCCACTCCCTCCAGAGGACCCGCCAGCCCCCTGGGACCCTTCTCCGCGGGGAGGAAGCGTTCCGCCAGCCTGGGGCAGACCTCGGACTCCGAGATGAAGTCGCCCACCCCCAAGAGGCCCACGAACGCTGAGCCGGGCCCGGAGCCTATCGGGGACGGGCCGGATGGGCCGGATCTGGCCCAGAGGGACAGTTTCAAGACGTACCGCAGTCGCACCATCAGGTCGTCGTCAGAGTCGGACACCACATCGGAGCTGAGCTCGGGGGACGAGTCGGACACCTCCACAGGGAGCTCCAGTAACCAGAGTCCCTCCGGTGAGTAGGCAGCGCAGGCAGAGTGAATGATAGGTCCTGTGTGTGTGTCGTGAATCCTGTCCAGTGTGTAGCTCTACGTTGTAGTGTTGGAAACCTGCTAGGTCAATGTATTAGCATGGGTGCAACTTTTCCTGGTATACAAGGATTTCCTGTTTTTGAATTTTACCAGAAAAGGAATTTCCTTTTTTTCAAATTTGTCAAACCAGATCTTTGTGTGTCTACTGTATTTTTCAAGTACTTTAAAATAAGCATTTGTATAAATTGTGGAAAAAGCAAACTAAAATACCTTCAAAAATCTTTTTTTTTTCTTCAGCTGCAGGGGGAGACCCCGACCTTTCAGGGTTTTTTCATTTTGTGTAGTTGCACCCATGTATTTGTGTATACTGTATGGGTAATTGTGTCTGCTTGTGAGTTTGATGTGTGTGTGTGTTCACAGTGCAGTTGTTTTATTTGAAAGGTTCCAGTGTGATTCTGATAATAATGAAGTTAATAATCCTGTGTGTGTTATGAATCCTGTCCAGTGTGTAGCTAGCTCTACATTGTACTTTGTAGTGTTGGAAACCTGCTATGACCTGTGTCAATCTATTAGTGTATACTGTATGGGTAATTGTGTCTGCTTGTGAGTTTGTGTGTATGTTCACAGTGCAGTTGTTTTATTTGAAAACTTCAAGGTTCCAGCGTGATTCTGATATTAAATAAAGTTAGGGACGAAAATGGTAGACTGGGGAACACTCACCAGGGTTTGGGTTCGGTGATCTAGGTAGAAAATAGAAGAAGCAAGCTTTCCGCTCGTAGAGCTTTCATCAGGCTGGATAAAGTGAATAATCCTGTCCTCTTGTTATTATTGTGTGGCTTCAGTGTAGAAAATCACCAGAAAGCTTCTCAGTTCTTCTATGTGGTTGGTTCTGTCCATGTTTTCTGTGATGTAGGGTGGGATTGTGGATTATCTGAAAGCTGTTCAAGTCCCTGTGATGTGAGTGTGTGACTAGTAATATTGTTGTACACTTGTTTTTGTGTGAGAATTGTTGGAAAAAGCTTTTCAAACCCAGTATGAATTGGAGAAAAAAAAATCTGTTTTACTGAGTGAGTTGAGAGTGGAATTCTTTTTATTGAAGCTGACTGGTCCCTGCGTCAGTGTATGTGTTTGGATGAATCCTATCCGTGTGGTGTGTGCCGTGCGAGTTTAGATTGCAATTGTTTGAAAGCTTTCAGATCCCTGGCTCTGCTCTATAATGGTCTTGTCTGTGTGGTGTCATTCGTGTTGCAATATGATCTTAATGGTTAAATGTCATCCACTTAATATTATTACTTCGTCAAATGTTAAGAATTGCCCCTTCCAGATAGTTTCAGTTAGGGTTAGGAATAGGGTTAGGGATAGGTTTAGGGTCAGTTAAGTGCCAATCTCATAGCATACCATCATTTTTTTTCATTTTGTGTGTGGATTTAGACGGTTTCAGGTTAGGGTTAGGAATAGGGTTTGGGATAGGTTTAGGGTTAGTTTAGTGTCAAATTCACAAAATAATAAAAGTTAATGATTAAGCTGACCCTAAGCCTATCTATGACCCTATCCCAAACCCTATTCCTTACTCTAACCCTAACCTGAAACCATCTGAAATGAATGGAAGGGGCAGAGGAGGGGGCTTTTCTTAACATTTGCCAAATTGTTACTTCTGTGTTTGTCCTGTTCTGTTACATAGTTTTTCCCTCTTTTTTCCCCCGTTAGTATGTTTCATGTTTCATGGTGTTTGGAGACATTGAATTATTGAATACCAGCTTTCTGCCTGCTTTGGGGGGCATTATACTGAGCACTACTATATATTTGGTTGGCCAAGGGTTATTTTCGAGAACTGTTTTACTTTTAGGCGTTTGTTTGTTCTGTTCTCTTACACCAAGTTGTTGAATGTGGTGATTGGAAAATCGTGTTAAGTTGTTCAAAAAGTATTTTTCTTTCTGTTTTGTTTTGGAAACGGGCTAGTTTTGGGTTAAAGGGTTAAATTAAAATGAATGGTTGGCAGTGTGGCGGTGTAAAATGAAAGCCATTTTATGCATTTATTTTTAGTCCCTGAGCCGAAGGTTCGGGAACTATTGTTTCTGTCTGGTCCGTCCGGTGTCCGTCCGTCCGGTGTCCGTCCAGCTATTCGTCTGTTTTTCTCAAAAACTATTCAGTCTATCATCATCAAATTTGGTATACTAGTTTGCCAAGATGCAGCTATCCACTGATGTATTTAGTTTTACATTAAGGTCAAGGTCGCGCCAGTTACGGGGTTCAAACCCCAAAACACATAATCGCGAAGTTTGGCATGTATTTCAATGCAGTTTTTTTCACATTTCTTTTTCACATAACACAGTTGTCATGAATTTTTCTGTGCGTATGATCGCGCGCGCTCAAATCACGGGTCCAAACCCCAAGGCTATATATCAAAAACTATTCAGTTACGTACTGTTTTGATGCGTTTTTATGTAGTTACGTGCTGTTTTGATGCGTTTTTATGTATGTGTACAGCCGACACATTCCGATTTCGGAGTAGCTCGGCGATTTTGCGAGGGGACTTTGCAGCCGCTCGGCGTTGCACTTGCTTAGATCTATTATTCTGCAAAACATGTGTGTGAACAATCTTATCCATAATCCAATAACCTATATTTGTGATGCACACTGTCAGCTTATTATCTCTGCCACCTCTAGTTTTTTTCTATTGTGCACACAGTGTTTACTGCAGAGTGGTATTGGAATCATGATTATTTATATGTATTGGCTTAGACTGTCCTGTTTGATCAGGACACCTAGAGGAGACGTGCGGATGTTTTGAAGTCAGTGTGTTTGTGTGCGTGCACATGTATGCGTGCGTTTCTGTGTACGCTCAATCTAGTAATTCTTTAATTTGCGACTGTCCCCAAACAAGCTGAATGTATCAATGACTCAAGTTGTTAAAAATCATGATTTATTTTTAAGGAGACTTTTTAATCGTTAAAAAGCTATAATAGTACAAGTATATGAGTCCAAAAGTAGTAATGTTATTTGATTAATTGTGATGGCCCAGATTAAACTTGACGGTGACTGTGGACTGCAGACTGCAGATGTTTGTCCCTGTTCTTGACTCTTGACCCTGACCTTGACTCTTGACCCTGGCCTGGCTTTATGACTGAAATCACCAATGAAACGTTTATCAGCAATGACAGTCATTGATTGATTGATTGATTTAATTTAAAGTCTGTTCACACAATGGTGATATTAGACTATTAAAAAAAAAGAGAAAAAAAAGTGTGAATGCAATGCCACAGCTGTGCATAGATTTTAGTGTGACAGCATTCTACACCCTTGTTATAAATTTAAAATCGTATTATTCATTTATTTTCGTCATCCATACACAAAATGGAAATGTCTGAAATATGGAATATCAACATATTACTATCAGTATCACAGCCATTCACAAGCAGGAAACAGATGTCACAAAACGGTTTTTTTGATACAATGATAGGATTATAGCATGGAAGTTGGAACATTTGTTGTTCTTGTTGTTGTTTTTCAAAAAGAAGGAAGAATATCAAGGAAGTCAACATTTGATAGGATTATAGCATGGAACATTTGTAATTTTGTTGTTGTGTTTTTCAAAAAGAAGGAAGAATATCAAGGAAGTCAACACTGTAGAATTTGTTTATCTGTTGACCTCTTTAGCAAAGCTGTCTTCTAAAATGTGGTTTTAATGCAGTTTTAAAAGGTTAGGTGGGTCACTACGATAGAACAGTATTTCAAGCTTCAAAGTAATCAGACATCTCCTTCACGCACACTCTAAGTGCAAAATGCAAGGAAGCGACATTGAAAGTGGTGATACAAAGTCAGCATGTCTGAATCGATTGGGGGGGGGGTGGGGGGGGGGGGGGTATTCATGTATACATACAAACTTTGAATGTTTGAATCAAAGACTGACATAAAGATCCACAACAGTTTCTGAGGGGCTTTGCCAACAGAAAAGAACACTCATAGCTTACACCATGGTTGTTAGGGAAGCAGATAAAGCCAAACTACTTGCTGCAATTTCCCCTAATTCTCTCCCCTCCCCAAAATGTAACCCCCCCCCCACACACACACACCTTTATCCCAAAGTTTGATACTGATCATTTCTGTTCTGTACACTTCAAGTATTGATGCATCAACCATTTTGAATTTGCTTTGTTTGCTGTGCAGTAGTACTTGGACCTTTTTAGAATTTTGTCACTTGGTTAAAATTCTTTTTGTTCCAGAAAATTTGCCGCTTTTTTTCCCCATCTCATTTTTTTCTTCATCTTCAGTTGCACCAGTTGTTATAAATATTTATTAGCCATTAGAAGCAGTTTCGTGTGTAGTTTTCCCCCCAATATTATATGCGCAAATTTAAATAAAATGGTTTGATTTTCTGCTTGCTTTTATCGCTTTGGGCAAGGCTGGTTTGGCACTAGCACTTTTTTCTTTAGATTTGATTTATATCAAGGCACCTTAGCCATATCAGTACTCAATGTTTAACCTTCTTGCGTTTATTCTGGCCCAAACCGGCCAGTAGGAAGTTGCCTCTGGATTGAATGAAAATGTGATTAACGTGCTCCGGTCTGGAACAGACACATATGGGACATTAGTAGATGATGGGAACAATCCTGGAGGCAGTGCAACACCAGTACTATCCCAAATGTTTAACAATACAGATGTTGATAAGAGTTAACCTCTGGATTAAGTTGCCCTCTACCACTTGTAGCTTGGAGACCCCTCTAATGGCATTTCCATTACACGCACTAAATTCTGGCTCGTTATACCAGGCATGGTAATTTTCAGAGAATTATCTGAATTCAGAGAAACGTGAGTGCAGTAAATCAACTGTCACAGTGTCAGAAAGTGTTTTAACCCTTTCGCCGCCAGTCAATTTTTAGCCAACAAATGCCATTAGACTGAACAGGGTAGAAATAAAAATGTATCTCTGCAGTTATTGGGAATTTCTCTGTGAAATGCATATCTGCAGTATTGGGAATTTCTCTGTGAAATGCATATCTGCAGTTATTGGGAATTTATCTGTGAAATGCATATCTGCAGTATTGGGAATTTATCTGTGAAATGCATATCTGCAGTTATTGGGAATTTATCTGTGAAATGCATATCTGCAGTATTGGGAATTTCTCTGTGAAATGCATATCTGCAGTATTGGGAATTTCTCTGTGAAATGCATATCTGCAGTATTGGGAATTTCTCTGTGAAATGCATATCTGCAGTTATTGGGAATTTCTCTGTGAAATGCATATCTGCAGTTATTGGGAATTTATCTGTGAAATGCATATCTGCAGTATTGGGAATTTATCTGTGAAATGCATATCTGCAGTTATTGGGAATTTCTCTGTGAAATGCATATCTGCAATATTGGGAATTCTTCTGTGACATGTATAACATTAGGCCTATCCTTACCTCCAAAAATTAAGAAAATAAGGTCTTCAGATAACAGGCCCTGATTTGATGCCTTTTAGTGACAATGGGTGTTATTACTGTTAAACAATTGTGGTGCATAAATGCGACATTGGCGGTGAAAGGGTTAAGCTTGAGGAAATGCCCTTTCTCCAGGTTTGAACAGTTTTACATATTCACCTTCAAGAGCAATTGCCCCCTGATCACCATAAAGGGCTTTTAATCTATTGATTAGACCAAGAGAAACATCTCCCGAAACCCTGTAATGTTTTCAGAGAAAAATGCTTTTCCTCGATTACCATGCCTGTTACACCAAGAGAAACAGCTCCCGAAACCCTGTAATGTTTTCAGAGAAAAATGCTTTTCCTCCATTACCATGCCTGTTACACCAAGAGAAACAGCTCCCGAAACCCTGTAATGTTTTCAGAGAAAAATGCTTTTCCTCCATTACCATGCCTGTATAAACGCACTATGATTGAAGGAGCTTTTCACTTGCAGTGATGCGATGGTAACTGTATGGTGCTCTGTGTGCTTCAAAAGACAGATTTTCCCGAATAATGTGTGACAGAATGTGAACACTAAGAAGTTGTTTTTTTCTGTAGCAAATGCAAGAGGGTTAATAATGTTTCAGTTTATAGGTATGTGATTTGGGTGTGTGGAATTTGGAGTGAAAGCATATTGTGTTTGACTTTTCTTGTGGTTTCAGTATTATTGGGAAAGGTCATGCACACCAGCTGCTTGATTAGCACTAGCAGGATACACAGCTACAGTGAATTAATTGAATTGTTCAGTAGAACAGTATTAATTGTTCAGTAGGACAGTATTAATTGTTCAGTAGGACAGTATTAAGTGTTCAGTAGGACAGTATTAATTGTTCAGTAGGACAGTATTAATTGTTCAGTAGGACAGTATTAAGTGTTCAGTAGGACAGTATTAAGTGTTCAGTAGGACAGTATTAATTGTTCAGTAGGACAGTATTAATTGTTCAGTAGGACAGTATTAAGTGTTCAGTAGGACAGTATTAAGTGTTCAGTAGGACAGTATTAAGTGTTCAGTAGGACAGTATTAAGTGTTCAGTAGGACAGTATTAAGTGTTCAGTAGGACAGTATTAATTGTTCAGTAGGACAGTATTAAGTGTTCAGTAGGACAGTATTAATTGTTCAGTAGGACAGTATTAATTGTTCAGTAGGACAGTATTAAGTGTTCAGTAGGACAGTATTAATTGTTCAGTAGGACAGTATTAATTGTTCAGTAGGACAGTATTAAGTGTTCAGTAGGACAGTATTAAGTGTTCAGTAGGACAGTATTAATTGTTCAGTAGGACAGTATTAATTGTTCAGTAGGACAGTATTAAGTGTTCAGTAGGACAGTATTAAGTGTTCAGTAGGACAGTATTAAGTGTTCAGTAGGACAGTATTAAGTGTTCAGTAGGACAGTTTGTCCATTTTTTCTGTAATCTAGGTCCCATGTTTTTCTATTAGCATACTTTTGGTTTTGTCTGAACTCAAACATTCTCACTATCATACATTATCTCTGAGCTCCCCACTGTGCCCTCCCCCACCACTTCCTCTCTCCCCCCCCCCTCTCCCCCCCCCCCTCTCTCTCTCTCTCTCTCTCTCTCTCTCTGTACCACAGCTTTCTTTTACTAAGTCTGTCTGAATTGTGAGGAGGAGAGGGAGGGGGAGGGGGGGTATCGCCTTGCAAGTTGCATGTATACATATTATGTGTGCATCAGCAGGGGCCTAGCCCAATGATCCACTGTCATTACGTCTAAATGTTCTAACAATTTTCATTCCAAAGTAAATGGTTTGGGTTGGGGACGTGTGTGTTCTTACTGCACTGGCTGAAGACACCCCCCCCCCCCCCCCCCTCCAGCTCTTCTATTCATTTTGTTTTTCTTTCTCCAAAGTGTATACAATTACTTCTACAGTGGTGACCACTAAGGAAGACGAAGAAGGGGTGGAGAGGCCAGATTAAAAAGAAAAGGAAAAAAAAATGCAGACATATAGTGATATACTATAGTGATACAGACGCACAATATGATATCACTATACTAATACTATAGTGATATATGATAATAATACCAAAAGTGAGAAACTGATGCAAGATGACTTTTTTTTTTACCCCAATTTTAGTGGAGGCATGCAGCATTTCACGCTGACAGCAAATGTATGCTTCAGCAGTAACCACACTGTGCTAACTGGATACTTCAGACGGATGGGTTTGGGTTGCACCTTGCAATGGGCATGCTCCATTAATGCTGTTGGCGTATCAAAAAGTAAATTAGAGAGAAACATCACACGCTTCTCATCATTACTAATCCTATGATCATTATTTTCATTGTGATGATTAAGGTAGCTTAAGTACATTGTGATATTTGTGTATCTATGTTGGCCACTGCAGACCTGTTTACCTTTACGATTTTGCCGTAATTTTTTACGAAGCAAAAGTCAAATTACGACAATTACGGCAGCAACAAAAAAATAACGGAAAACAAACCACCACTACAGTTGCGTCGGCAAGCGATGCTTTTAAAACAATGCGGTGAAAAGTCATTCCCGTTCCCAGCATACAATGCGCGTCAATTTCTTTTCATTCTGTTTCAAGATGGCGTCAAAGCGACCGCGTGGTGAGAGTTCTAGGTCAGATGATCCAAAGTCTGATGGAAAGACACCAAAGAAAAGGCAAAGACATGGTTTAAAAAACGTTTTTAAAGTTCTCCCAGTGCACTATTGCATGCATATAATTGTGTAATTACAAATAGTTTTCTTGTTAATCGGGCTTTGTGAAGAAAAACAATCGGACGCGCATTGGATTACAGTTCTTTTTTCAAAATTACTATTTTTTGCTTCAGAAATTACAAATTTGCAAAATAGGGATAAACAGGTCTGCCACTGCAACTAGGGTTATTAACGCACTTGACAGCGAGAGTTAAGCCCTTGTTGGTCAGTATCCAAAAGGGAATTCACTCTTGCAAAAGGCAGCCATTCAGTGGCCTCAAATAGGGTTATTGGCGAGAGTTATGCCCCAAGCATCTACCAAGGGCATTCACTCTTGCAAAAGGTGGTCGATATATATAGTTCTCCTTTTTTGTTGTTGTGTTATAAAAGGGTTTACTCCATGTTTCTCTTGTTCACTGGGAAGCTTGAGTTCCCTTATGCAGTGAAAAATATATATATTATTTTTAGGTGAGAATTATAATATATATATGGTCGGTGAAATTTAAAAACCTTGTATCTCAATTTTGGTAGTTTTGAGAAAAATGAATTTAAAAAAAAAAATTAACTGCGTTGACCACAATTGATTAACTATGATGAATATGTTGTTCAAGACATTGTAAGCTTAGTCCTGCATTTCGTTAAAATTGCTTTAAAAAAATGTTTTAGACTTGAATTTAGTTGAAAAGAACGAAAATACCAGGTTTTCCCTTAACTAGATCTGAATTTGGGACTTACGAGTTTTTCTTCTATTTTCACAACCTCATTCACCCCGGATAGAAAGTCGTTAGAAATTCAAGCTTTTGATGGAAGGTGGCACAGGCAGGAAAAATGAGAGAGCTGACTATGTAACCCCCCAAAATCGAGATGCACGAGGTTTTTTAATTTCACAGACGATATTTCATTATCATTCAGGACAGGGCTGTCATTTTTATGTTTCCCTGCTCTAGAGCTGTCTTCTTGCTGAAATTACACAAATCAAATCTGAATTGCTTTTTTTGGTTGCTATTTTTCATATATTATACCAACACTTACTCAAAATTACTGCTATTTTCATGGGGTTTTCTTTTCTTTCTCTGGTCCAGTTGTGTTTGTGTTGCGTTTATATACTTACTGTTGGTATGACTTTTATGTAGTTTGTTAGTGGCTTTTTTTAAGTTTTGATTTTGCTCTTTGTGTTCCATTTTACCTGAAGTATTGTGTGTGCATCTCATTCATTGCTAGGCTTGTTGATGAAATATGCATTTGATGGTTTTGATTATGCATTTATTTCATACTTTTGCTGTAGTTTGTGGTTGTATTTTTTAGCGTGTTATTTTGGTTACTTTTTACTGTTGTTGATACTAAATCCAAAATGCTGCATTTATGTTGAAGCTTGTTTGGGGAGTCTGCTGCATAAAGGTCTTATTTCTTATAGAATTCTAACAGAAACAAGTCTCTTATGCAAGCACCCCTCATTATTTTATGATGAATTTTAAATATTAATGGCTGCCCGCTGACACTTATTCAGTTTAGTTCTGTGTTTTTGTCATTCGCAAATTTGATTTAATTGTGTGTTTGTGTACTCCACAATTCAAATCAGTTCTGTTTTTTTCTCATCTGCAGATTTGACTTAGTTCTGTGTTTTTGTCAAATGCAAATTTTATTCGAATTTGTGTTTTTTGTAGTGTACTCAATTTGATTAGATCCGTGTTTTCGCATTCGGCAACTTGATTCCTTTGTGTGTGTGTTTGTACTCCACAATTTGACTTAGTTGTGGTTTTTTTTGTATTCTGCAAATTTGATTCTAGTTTGCATTTTTTTTGTACTCCACAGTTTGACCTATTAGTTGTGTGTGTTTGTGTTTTTCTGTACTCTGCTCCCACCCATAAACCTTGTGGTTGCTGCTGTTGGTTGTGTGTTGGTGATTGATACGTTACGTTACGCTGTGCTTGCCGCCCCACCCACCCACCTACCTACATTGGTCTGTGCTGTGCTGTGCTGTGCCGTCCCCCCGCCATGCCCCGGTGTGTAGATGCTTGCTCAGAGGCTGACACACAACACACCCTGTGGCTTTTCGGCCCTAAAGAAATGAGCCAGGAGGCACTAGGCCTGCCTCCTCCCCCCGCGGTGGCCTCCTCCTCCTCCCCCGCTGCTTCTCCGCCCGCGGCTGACTCTAACGCGTCTCCAGGTGAGCCTTCCGCCGTACTCCGCCCTCCCTTGCTCCTGCTACTCTGGGCTCTCCTTCAGGGCTGTTGTTGCTACTGTGACTCTTCCCTCTGCCTTGTCCCACACTACTTCTTCATCCGGTATTGGGGTTTGCTCTCAGTCCCCCCCCCCCCCTCCACCCCCACCCCCCAATAATTCTTCTACTGTTACTCTCAGGTCTTCTCTGTATCTTTTCCCTTTGGCTCCTGTGTGGTGTACAGTTTGTGGCTGTGGAGGTGGGGGGTTGTTTTAGCTTCAGTTGTGTGCATGTTTTTCTTTGTGTGAATGTCTTGTGTAATTATTTGGGGGATGGCTTGTGTTTCGTTATATACATGTTTTCCTTTGGTGTGTGTGTATGTTGTGTGGTTATTGCTTTGATGGGATTGCCTGTGCCTGTCTGGTGATGTTGCCGTTATTTCTCAAGCTTCATTTTGTCCACTACCACCCCCCCCACCCCTATCTTTCTACCTCACCCTCTCTTCTCCCCTAACCCCCCCCCCCCCCCATCTCCCAGTCCCACCCGGATAATGTACAACATAGAATTGAAGTGAATAAAGTAAAAATCTGATGATTGTATTTCTAGCTTTTTATACACCTAAAAAATAAAAGTAAATAATAATAAATAAATCTTCTATAGCGCTATTCTCCTGACACAGCAGGACTCACCGCACTTTACATGAAAAAAAAAGGAATAAAAAAAGTAAGTTTACCCCACGCACACAACAGATATTCAAAATACATGTACTTAAAATTATTTAGAAAAACATCACTTTATGAGTTTATTGCACTCACACAACTCACATTTAAGATACCTACATAAAACACAAATAATTTTTAATAAAAAATAAAAATAAAATAAAAATCTTTACAGGGTTGACTGACAGTGGATGGACAGACAGAAATGAACAGAGATATTTTCTGAAAACAACCTCAGAACCCTACCCCCTCTCCCTCTCCCCATTTTCAACCTCTTTATGTATTTAAGACAGGGGGGGGGGGGGGGGGGGTTATAGGGAAGGGTGGTGTTTGAGGGAATGATCAATGAATGAAGAGATGTTCTGCATGATGAGAGTTGTGTGTCGCATGTTGTGTTTCCTGTCACTTTCTTTAACTTAAGATTGTTTCCTGTTGTTGTTGTTTTACTTTATGATCTAGTAGTATTTTTCCTCTTTCTTGCTCGAGTTTTGAAAATGAAGATATTTTTTTTTTATTTTTTTTTTAAATCACTGACTTATTTCTGTTCAGTTTGGAATGTTTTTAGTCCCCTAACGGAAAGCATGGTTTGTTTGTTTCCTGCACTTTCCTTAAACATCACATTTCAGCATGTGTGCATGCTCTTCTTCTTCTCTTTTCTCTGCTGTGTTATTGCACCATCTCTCCTTCTGAAAATTAAGTCAGCAAACGTAATAATAAGGAATCCCCATAGCAGTGTCTTAAATTAAAATGCACTTTCTTGAATTATTCAATTAGTACAAGGTCTAAGGGTAGTTCTTTTCTTTGTCAGATTTTGAGTTGAAGTGGAAAGCAGAACATTTTTGCAACAGAATAGAAATATTTGACATTGGATGCTTGTTTGTGAATGTCATTATCAAGCAGTGCTTGCGTTAAGTTAAAGACTAGTTTCTTAAATTTGTTTAAAACTAATAAAAGTCATTGGTTCCCCCACAAAAAAAAAAGTCTTTTAATAGTTTACACATTTGAATCACAGGTGCCTTGCCTGATCAAGGGCTAAACAACGATTGTTATATTGGATAATGGTGGACACGTTTTTTTCACAATAAAATAGTTTTGCTTGGTAATGGTATTTATCTCATAAGGCAAAATAAAAGTTGTGGTTAAGGTAACATGGCCCCCAAAAATAGGGTAGATAGGTAGGCCCGAACTTTTATTTTTTATTTTTTATTATTTTTATAAGGTCAAAATTGACTAAGCGCACAATTCAAGAGCTCTCTCTCTCTCTCTCTCTCTCTCTCTCTCTCTCTCTCTCTCTCTCTCTCTCTCTCTCTCTCTCTCTCTCTCTCTCTCTCTCTCTCTCTCTCTCCCTTTCCTACATCCGGATGAATGTCCCGGAAAACATCCACGAGCGTGTAAGATGCTTTGAAAGTGCAAATCACCCTCGTATTTTCAGAAATATGAGCGCATGGCTCCATTGAAATGGCAAATGACACCATTATGCAACGACACGTGGACGTTCAGCGCGTTAGAACTTACGTCTCTCTCTCTGGGTTTTTTTTTTGGACAAGGCCCAAAACAATCAGGGTCTGCTAAAAAAAAATAGGGTACGTAGGTCGGGATACTGTAACCACAACTATTTTTGTGTGTGGCCTAATGCAAATTACATGCCTAATGACTTTCTGGGAAGGATTTAGGATTTTAAGGCGGTTTTTTTAATTGTACATGGGTAGGTACACCACTACATGTTTTCTCCAAGAGGAAGCACATTATCCTTTTTCTTTCTTTCTTTCTCTGGACACACACCTGTATTGATGTAACTTGGATAGTACCTCAGGCTTAAAACTATATACCTGCCACAAAAATGTAGGCTGTGTTCTGACGTTTTCACTCTTAGGTCTCTATCTTGCACTAATGGTAATAGTACTGATACTGACAGACTATTTTAGTTCTAGCCACTCTGTCACAGTATTCTGGTGCGTTTCTAATCTAAACATTTTCTGTAGAGTCGACATCACAGGGCTTCTGATCTTTTTCCCTCTTCAGGGGTACGCTCACCCCCTGTTTGGAATTTTAACGGGTATTTTCACCCACAGTTGCAAATTTTAAAGGGTAAAGGCGAAAACATGGGAGAAGCTCCATCGCCTGCAAATCCACCCCATGCACAATGAGCTTTCAATGATTTGGGCTTTCTGCGCGATCCAGTAGAAGTTTAGATCTAGCCTGGACAGCTTGTGGCAGAAAGGACTAACAGACGATTGAAATACGAAGAACGTATTTAACTTACTGACTCGGATAAGTAACGGTTGTGTTCACGCCCGTGTCATCATTTTAGTGCGTCATCTCACCCCCTAAATGAGATTTTAAAAGATAACGCACAGTTTCAGATTCTAGGGGGTGATTTCAGAGCTCTAGTGCATAAATATGCACAATCTGTGCGTTTTCAGAAGCCCTGCATCATCACAGAGGACTAACAATGCATTGCACATCCTTCACCATCTCTCAGTAACTCTCACCTTTTTTTTTCACCCCTCACCTCACTGACCCCCCTTCTTCACTCCGTTTTCGTTTCCGTTTTGTTGTCACTTGATCATTTGTTCATCATCATGTTTATTACTGTCAGTTGAGTGTTTTGTTTCCATCATGCGTTTTAGTTTGTGGAGTGTCACATCCCTAAGTGTCACTGTCCCTCCCACACAGCACCCCCACAATCGCAGCACCTGTCCCTTGGTCTCCTACGCCCCTTTCTCTCTCTGCCACCCCCCTTTCTCTCCCTTCTCTCTCTGCTGTTGGAATGAGGCTCGGGTCCCGGCGAGGAGGGCAGGTCCCTGTCATGTCCAGGTGATTGGGAAAGGCCAGGTGCGGTGCGGTCCCAGGTATTTACCCGTGTAGTCTGGGGAGTGGGTGTACCGGGCGGTGTCCCTTCTCTGCCGCTTTGTGTCTCTTTTGTAGCTGCTTTGGTTGGCTTGGGTACGCACTGACTTTGAGGAAACGGGCCGCTTCCTAAACCACAGTGTACACGTGTCTCCTTCAGTCTGTTGTTGCGTTGCCTTGGCTGGATTTTGTTTGATTGTTGCGCTGTTCAGCTTTCTAGTTGATGTTTTTTTCTGCCGCTGCTGCTTTTTTTGTGTTTTCTTCCTTTTGTTGCCCGTTCTTTGATTAGAAGTCTGATAGTTTTATTGTTGCACTGAGAATGGCTGTTTGTTTGAACAATGGCAAGATAGTCCGTCGTGACTCGGGCAAAACTGAATGCACTCGATTAGTGCTCTGCCCTGCATCTTTTGGTTCTGAAGCGTTTTACCGCATGGCTTTTTGTGTATATTCAGCTTTTCAACATTTTTGTTGCCCCAACAATCTTAGCTGGCATTAAATGCTGCAGTTCCTTGGTGCTACTACAATATGCACAGAACAAAATCTTGGGAAGAAAACTTTGTACACCATCTAGCTTGTAGCTTTGGTCCAACTTTGAAGTATGCATTATAAACGTACATAATGAGCTAACACTTGTAGCTTCAGCACATCCATTAACACGCCACTAATGACGATTTATTATTCAAGATCTTTTTCTCTCCCAAGCCTTCAGCATTTTGTAAAATCAGGATAAAACTTGCAACTAAGTAAGACTGGCTTGACATGGTTTAAAGCAAAGCTTACCATCAACCAAGCATTCTGTGGTGGTCCTTGGTTCATGTTTAGGTTGAAAACTGGAGTCCTGCACATGCTTAGTGGCCCGTTCAGCACATTGTTTCTTCTGGGCCGCAGACTCCGCCAACACTTTACTTTTGAGTTTATCGTGAGAAAAATCTAGTGTGAAGGAGTTGAGGCGAGGCAGTCAGTGTCTGCTAAAGGAAGGAAGGGTCAGGTGTTCCCTGTGAGAAAGGGAGGCGGGTGGTGTCGGAGAGGAGGAGAGAGTGGATTGTGTCCTCTGGCTGAGCTGTGCTGGCTGGTTTACCTTGTAGGTCGCGGGCGGCGGTCCCCTAGCGTGGACTATGAGGACCTCATCGCTCTGGAGCCCCTGGACCTGGTGTGGGCCAAGTGCCGGGGATACCCCTGGTACCCCGCCCTGGTGAGTAGCCCCCCTGCCCTCCCCACAGTTCTTTAAACCCCTGGTACCCCGCCCTGGTGAGTAGCCCCCCTGCCCTCCCCACAGTTCTTTAAACCCCTGGTACCCCGCCCTGGTGAGTAGCCCCCCTGCCCTCCCCACAGTTCTTTAAACCCCTGGTACCCCGCCCTGGTGAGTAGCCCCCCTGCCCTCCCCACAGTTCTTTAAACCCCTGGTACCCCGCCCTGGTGAGTAGCCCCCCTGCCCTCCCCACAGTTCTTTAAACCCCTGGTACCCCGCCCTGGTGAGTAGCCCCCCTGCCCTCCCCACAGTTCTTTAAACCCCTGGTACCCCGCCCTGGTGAGTAGCCCCCCTGCCCTCCCCACAGTTCTTTAAACCCCTGGTACCCCGCCCTGGTGAGTAGCCCTCCTGCCCTCCCCACAGTTCTTTAAACCCCTGGTACCCCGCCCTGGTGAGTAGCCCTCCTGCCCTCCCCACAGTTCTTTAAACCCCTGGTACCCCGCCCTGGTGAGTAGCCCTCCTGCCCTCCCCACAGTTCTTTAAACCCCTGGTACCCCGCCCTGGTGAGTAGCCCTCCTGCCCTCCCCACAGTTCTTTAAACCCCTGGTACCCCGCCCTGGTGAGTAGCCCTCCTGCCCTCCCCACAGTTCTTTAACCCCCTGGTACCCCGCCCTGGTGAGTAGCCCTCCTGCCCTCCCCACAGTTCTTTAAACCCCTGGTACCCCGCCCTGGTGAGTAGCCCCCCTGCCCTCCCCACAGTTCTTTAAACCCCTGGTACCCCGCCCTGGTGAGTAGCCCTCCTGCCCTCCCCACAGTTCTTTAAACCCCTGGTACCCCGCCCTGGTGAGTAGCCCTCCTGCCCTCCCCACAGTTCTTTAAACCCCTGGTACCCCGCCCTGGTGAGTAGCCCTCCTGCCCTCCCCACAGTTCTTTAAACCCCTGGTACCCCGCCCTGGTGAGTAGCCCTCCTGCCCTCCCCACAGTTCTTTAAACCCCTGGTACCCCGCCCTGGTGAGTAGCCCTCCTGCCCTCCCCACAGTTCTTTAAACCCCTGGTACCCCGCCCTGGTGAGTAGCCCCCCTGCCCTCCCCACAGTTCTTTAAACCCCTGGTACCCCGCCCTGGTGAGTAGCCCCCCTGCCCTCCCCACAGTTCTTTAAACCCCTGGTACCCCGCCCTGGTGAGTAGCCCTCCTGCCCTCCCCACAGTTCTTTAAACCCCTGGTACCCTGCCCTGGTGAGTAGCCCCCCTGCCCTCCCCACAGTTCTTTAAACCCCTGGTACCCCGCCCTGGTGAGTAGCCCTCCTGCCCTCCCCACAGTTCTTTAAACCCCTGGTACCCTGCCCTGGTGAGTAGCCCCCCTGCCCTCCCCACAGTTCTTTAAACCCCTGGTACCCCGCCCTGGTGAGTAGCCCCCCTGCCCTCCCCACAGTTCTTTAAACCCCTGGTACCCCGCCCTGGTGAGTAGCCCTCCTGCCCTCCCCACAGTTCTTTAAACCCCTGGTACCCCGCCCTGGTGAGTAGCCCCCCTGCCCTCCCCACAGTTCTTTAAACCCCTGGTACCCCGCCCTGGTGAGTAGCCCTCCTGCCCTCCCCACAGTTCTTTAAACCCCTGGTACCCCGCCCTGGTGAGTAGCCCCCCTGCCCTCCCCACAGTTCTTTAAACCCCTGGTACCCCGCCCTGGTGAGTAGCCCTCCTGCCCTCCCCACAGTTCTTTAAACCCCTGGTACCCCGCCCTGGTGAGTAGCCCTCCTGCCCTCCCCAGTTCTTTAACCCCCTGGTACCCTGCCCTGGTGAGTAGCCCTCCTGCCCTCCCCAGTTCTTTAACCCCCTGGTACCCCGCCCTGGTGAGTAGCCCTCCTGCCCTCCCCACAGTTCTTTAACCCTCTTGCATTTATTGCGCCCAAGACAGCCCAGCCGGACGTTGTCTCTGTGTATTCAAGCCGCCTAAAACTGCCCGTAGCTTGGCCCCACTCTGAGACCCCCTCTGATGGCATTTTCATCACGCACTAAGTTCTGGCTTGTTATGCACACACTATGAAGGAGCTTCTCACTTGCAATGATGTGATAGTAAATGTATGATGCTCTGTGTGCTTCAAAAACAGATTTTCCAGAAAATGTGGGAAAGAAGAATCTAAATACTAGAACAAGTTTTGTCTGTAACAAATGTGAATGCAAGAGGGTTAAATCCCTGGTACCCCTCCCTGCAACCCTTCTTTAAACCCCTGGTACCCTGCCCTGGTGGTGAGTAGCTCTCCTGCCCTCCCCTCCCACAGCACGCCCCAACCCAACCCTTCTTTTAACCCCCTGGTACCCCGCCATGGTAAGTAGCCCTCCTGCCCTCCCCTCTCACAACACGCCCCAACCCAACCCTTCTTTTAAACCCCTGGTACCCCGCCATGGTGAGTAGCCCTCTCCCCCAACCCCCCCCCCCCCCCCCCCCAACCCAACCCTTCTTTAAACCCCTGGTACCCCGCCATGGTGAGTAGCTCTCCTCTCCCACAACCGCTCCCCCCCCCAACCCAACCCTTCTTTAAACCCCTGGTACCCTGCCCTGGTGAGTAGCTCTCCTGCCCTCCCCTCCCACAGCACGCCCCAACCCAACCCTTCTTTAAACCCCTGGTACCCTGCCCTGGTGGTGAGTAGCCCTCCTGCCCTCCCCTCCCACAACACGCCCCAACCCAACCCTTTAACCCTTTCACTGCCAGCCATATTTCAGCCAAAAATGTCAAGTTTACCTGGGTAGAGAACAAAATCTATCTGCAGTATTGGGGATTCTCCTGTGGCATATATAAAATAAGGTCTATCCTTACTTCCCAAAACTAAGACAATAGGGTCTTTGGATAATGGACCACAATTTGATGCCTTTTAGTCACATAGATGTTAAATCACTGTGGTGCTAAAATGTGACATTGGCGGTGAAAGGGTTAAACCCCTGGTACCCCGCCCTGGTGAGCAGCCCTCATGCCCTCCCTTCCCACAACACGCCCCAACCCATCCAAGGCCCTTCTTCCGAGTTCCACTGGTCTTTGAAACCCTTTCCCCTCAGATTCATTTCTTTATAGATGGCTTAGAATACAACCCAACCCAAGCTATGCCCTTTCTCCAGTCCCCACTGTTCTTTACACACACACACACACGCACACGCACACACACACACACACACACACACACACCCCCCTCCCCAGATTGGCTTGTTTCCATGTTACCATTACGCCATTGGTTTGTTTCTGTACACGTCACCCTACCCCGTGGTTTAGAACTTTATCAGATGCAGCATTGGCTTATGTTTGTTGTTTATATCTTGTTTTTTTAGTTCCCTATCCCCAGTTCCCCACATTTAAAAGCAACACCCTTCTCAATCCCACCATTTTTTTTTAGACCCCTCAGCAGACCTGTTTACTCTACTCTTTTCGAGTAGTATTCTACTCTATTTGGACCTCTACTACTCTTCAAAACTGAAAATAATGCTCTTTAATTCTGGATTACTACTCATTTTCAGTTAACATTATTTGATGGTTTAATGAATAAAATTTCACATTTTGCACCAAAACTCATTTCAGCTATTCAGACTACTCGAGAGTTGTGTAGGGGGTAAACAGGTCTGTCCCTGCCTCGCGTGTTTGTTTTTGTACGGACCAGATCTATTATTGACCTATTTTTGTTGTCAAAATGTCTTCTCTTTTTTTTGGGGGGGGTTCATTTTCTCCCCTCTCTCTCCCCTCTCTTCCTCCTCTCTTATTGCTTCAGATTCCTTTAAGCCAGTGTTTTAGTGTTGTGGGTTTGAGCGTAAAAACATGTAGACTAGGCTAGACACAGATTGTTGCATTGGAATTTGGTTTGTGTTGTTTTTTCCTTGATTTTTGTTCGTATTTATAAGCAGGCATCAGAATTGTCAGAGGATCAGACTCAGAGGATTAAGAATTTATGACAGGATTGGCTTCTCTTATCAGAGGTTTTGTCTTTTTATTCAGTGTTATCTTTTATGTTAAATAGTATTTTACAGTGATTGTTCACTATATTAAGCCTTTTTGGTGATGTTGTGAACTGGTTTCAGTGTTGTCCCTCTTCAGTCAAGGGCCTTGATGGCCCTTTTACCGTGGTTTTCAGAGGATTGGACTTCAGACTGTTCTGATGCCTGATAAGAATAGTATTTAAGAAGAATGTTTGGTTTGAATCCTGATATAGATTTAAAGGAGGGGGGGACCAAATACACTATGGTGAATTAAGTTTATACTATTGACAGTGATGAACATTTTATGGCATCTGAAAGGACAATCTGTCCTGGCTTCAGACTTTTTATGGGACACAGTGTCATCATGTGCCTTTTATTTCTTAGAAGGGAGTTTCCACTGTATTGAGAGGGAGAAAAGATATGTTAACCCTTTCACCGCCAACGTCGCATTTTTGCACCACAATGGTTTAACACCCATGTCACTAAAAGGCATCAAATCAGGACCTGTTATCTGAAGACCCTATTTTCGTAATTTTGGGAGGTAAGGATAGGCCTAAGAGGAATTCACACTATTGCAGATTTTTTTGTTCTCTACCCAGGTAAATGGTATTTTTTGGCTAAAACATGGCTGGCGGTGAAAGGGTTAAATGTATCACATTTTAGTCATTTGTGTTATGGAGGCTTCAAAATAGATTGAAAGCTGTTTCCTAGCCTTTGCCTCGTAGGCTGGGAATAACATTGGGAATGTTCAGTGTTTTACCAAACTTCTTCTATTTACATCTTTTGACAAAAAGTGATCAATAATCACAACTAGCCATGCTACATGGAAAGGAGACTCATGTATTTTTCAACAGTCGATACCCAGCTAAAAATACAGGCTTTTGCCCATTTTTATTTTGAAGCTTCAGTAATGTTTTGAAACATCACTGTGCATTCCTGGTTTTCTCAATCAGTTTCAGCTTTTACACAACAAACAGTTCAAGCTGCACACATGCTAAAACTATTTGCAGTGTCCAAATCTGATGTCAATGTTTCCAAAAGGAAGGAAAGAAAGTTTGTATTCGTCAAGCACAGCCCCACACAGCAACAACGGAGAGAAAAATATCAAGAGAAGCTATAACCCTCCGTTATTCACTTATTGGAAGGATTTTTTGGCTTTATTTTTTCTCTTGAATTTCATAGATTTTTGTTGGTTATTGGCAGCCCTAATGAAGGATTGTTTTGTTGGTTTTCAGAAACCCATGTTCTTTTTTTCTCCTGGTTTTGTTTCTTTGGGTTGTGGTATCCTGTTTCTTATTCTTACATTCAGGCTTCTTGTGTATTGTCTCGGTGTGGTTCTTCATGGTTTCTTTTGGTGTCCCACATTTTCTTGTGTTCAGTATGGCCCTGTGAGTTTCCTCCTTTTTTTGTGGCTCAGCTGTCGGTGGTTGGTTGGAAGTTTCAGCTCTGTCGCTCACTCAGTGCCACTAGGGGGGAGTTGTTTTCTTTTGAACATTTCCCTGGTGCCTTCATTCATCCTCGTGTTGTCAAATTCCCTATGGTGTCTGTCATTACTCTGCATACTTTGTTGCATTTGTATTTGCTTCAAGTCCTCCATGCCCCAAAAGTGGTCAAAGGATTAAACGATCTTTGAATCATTTCCATTCTGTTTAAATCATAGTAATTTATAAATGTACAACCTCTGTGCTGTTGTTCTTGTTGTTTTGTTTCTTTTGTTGTTGTTTTAAACACATTTCTATCATGAGTTTACTTATTGACACCTTTTTTTTTCTGTTTGTTTCATAACTCATTTTTCATTGACATGTTTTCTGTTTGATCCGATTCTAATTTTACATTTTCATGTTAATACCACCATTGATTAATGAAATTTTGATCACTTATGCAAAATAGGTTATTTCTTAAGACACTGTAAAGTCTTGTCCCCTCGCTTCATTTCTCTTCACCCCAGTCCTCTACATTTTCCCCCCCCCCCCCCCCCCCCCCCCCCCCCCCCCCCCCCCCCCCCCCCCCCCCCCCCCCCCTGTTCCCCCTTAACCCAATGATTTCCAACTTTCCCTGTTGCCGCCTGCTTTGCCTTTACTACAGTCACAGTGTAACCATCAGCACCCATAGATGAACACTACGCCTTCACAATGTACTTAGGTAGCAGTAGTCAGGTCACTGGCATTTAGAGCTTAGGGCTGAAAGATAACGCTCTTTATTAAATTTACTTATATGTTATAAATAAGTACTATAAATTAAAAAAATTGTAGAACAACTCGGTGGGGGGTGGGGGGGTCGATTGAATTTCGTCATTTAAAAAAAGCGTGCGTGTTGCTCAGAGAAAAGCGTGTTCAGAGTTTGAATTTCTGTGATTATTGTGTGTGAACTGAAATCTCCGACAAAGACCAACAGTACAACAAATGGTATGTCTTTTTTTCATGATGTCATCTGTTGTAGGTGAGGAAGGTGGGGTGGAGGACTGCTGTGGTTCTTTCTTTTCCACATCCATGCTCTTCCTCTCCACACACATAAACCCATTTCCTTTTTTCTTCCAATTTTATCACACACACACACACCATCCATTCTCCCACAAATCTTTGTAAATGCCAGGACTCATTCCTGGTGTGAAAATGGAGATCGTTGTTTGTCTTCCATCTTATGCTCCTTACCTCACTTTTTTTTTGTTATAAAAAAAGGTGTGCTTCCTTCTTTTTTTTTTTAAATGCAGAAAACAGTTTTCCTGCCAACAGTTTTTCTACCAGTTCAGTTCAGTTTCTCACCCCTAAAACATTCTATAATTTGAGGATGCCAGCATTTCTACCCCACTTTCCCTTGCTACTGTCTTTTGCTCTCTGGAAAGAACAGGCTGCTGGTGTTGATGATAGTGGGATGTTTAGAGTGGAGTTGTGCTGTTGTCCATCAGATCATCAACCCCAAGATGCCCAAGACAGGCTATTTCCACAACGGAGTGCCCATCCCAGTGCCGCCAGACGACGTTCTGGAGCTGCCAAGACGTCAAGATGACACCTATCTGGTCCTCTTCTTTGACACCAAACGCACATGGTGAGTTACAGTGATGATGATAGTGATGATGACGATGATAATGATTATAGTGATGATGATGATTATAGTGATGACGATGATGATGTCATTCTGGAACTGCCAAGACGACAAGATGACACCTATCTGGTCCTCTTCTTTGACATCAAACGAACATGGTGAGTTATTAAGATAATAATAGTGATAAGAATGCAAATGATGTAGTTGTCAAACCTTGAATTTAAAAAAATCAAGCGTTGTTACAGACAGTGGTTATTCTGACACATACTGGAACCTGTTAGTGAAGTAAGTACATGTGACCCGGACAGTACCAAGTAATGTAATACACACATTCACATGACTGCAACTACACAAAATGAAAAAACCCTGAAAGGCCGGGGTCCAGGGGTAATGTCCCCTGCAGCTGAAGCAAAAATTGATTTATGAAGGTATTTTAGTTTGCTTTTTCAACAGTTTATGCAAATGTTTATTTTAAAGTGTTTCAAAAATACAGTAGACACACAAAGATCTTGTTTGACAATTATTTTTTTTAAAAAGGAACATCCTTTTCAGGTAAAATTCAAAAACAGGAAATCCTTGTATACCAGGAAAAGTGGCACCCATGGATGCATTCATATGTAATATTGTCAGTTTGTGTTGCTACAGGCAGACACGCAAGCTTGAACCCCTACGAGTGAAGTCTGACCAGGACAAGCTATGAAATATTGATAATATTAATGATATCATTAATTTATATCATTACAGGCAGTGAGTGACTACCTTGACATAAACTAGAAACCTACGAGTGAAGTCTGACCAGGACAAGCTATGAAATATTGATAATATTGATGATATCATTACTGGCAGTGAGTGACTACCTTGACATAAACTAGAAACCCTACGAGTGAAGTCTGACCAGGACAAGCTATGAAATATTGATAATATTGATGATATCATTAGGCAGTGATATCATTACAGGCAGTGAAGTCTGACCAGGACAAGCTATGACATATTGCTAGATATCATTACTTTATATCTACAGGCAGTGAGTGACTACCTTGACAAACTAGAAACCTACGAGTGAAGTCTGACCAGGACAAGCTATGAAATATTGATGATATCATTACTTTATATCATTACAGGCAGTGAGTGACTACCTTGACATAAACTAGAAACCTACGAGTGAAGTCTGACCAGGACAAGCTATGAAATATTGATGATATCATTACTTTATATCATTACAGGCAGTGGTTACCTCGTCACAAGCTAGAGCCCCTAGGGGTGAAGTCTGACTTAGACAAGGCCAAACTATGAAATATTGATATCATTACTTTATGTAATTTCAGGCAGTGGTTACCTCGTCACAAGCTAGAGCCTCTAGGGGTGAAGTCTGACTTAGACAAGGCCAAACTATGAAATATTGATATCATTACTTTATGTAATTTCAGGCAGTGGTTACCTCGTCACAAGCTAGAGCCTCTAGGGGTGAAGTCTGACTTAGACAAGGCCAAACTATGAAATATTGATATCATTACTTTATGTAATTTCAGGCAGTGGTTACCTCGTCACAAGCTAGAGCCTCTAGGGGTGAAGTCTGAGACAAGGCCAAACTATGAAATATTGATATCATTACTTTATGTAAAGGCAGTGGTTACCTCGTCACAAGCTAGAACCCCTAGGGGTGAAGTCTGACTTAGACAAGGCCAAACTATGAAATATTGATATCATTACTTTATGTAATTTCAGGCAGTGGTTACCTCGTCACAAGCTAGAAGTCTAGGGGTGAAGTCTGAGGACAAGGCCAAACTATGAAATATTGATATCATTACTTGCTGTCATTTCAGGCAGTGGTTACCTCGTCACAAGCTAGAACCCCTAGGGGTGAAGTCTGACTTAGACAAGGCCAAGCTGATGGAGAACAAGAAGCACAACGTGAGGAAGGCCGTGCAGAAGGCCTACGAGAAGGCCATCATCCACCGCTGCAAAGTCAATGGAGACCCAAACCCCCTGTCAGGGGACTCCAGCTCTGAGGGGGACTGAGCCTTATTTACCGAAAGATTGGGGGGTTAAAAAGTAGTTGTTCTTGGAGAGGAAGGAATTAAATCACAGAGGGGGGCTGAACCCTCAATATGGAAAGATTGGGGGGTTAAAAAGTAGTTGTTCTTGGAGAGGAAGGAATTAAATCAAAGAGGGGGTCTGAACCCTCAATATGGAAAGATTGGGGGGTTAAAATGTTAAAGGGGTGTTTTCCAGTGTGAGAAAATAAAATAAAATCTTTTGAAGAAAGTGCAGTAATCCTTAGATAGCTGTGATGATTGACTTCAAGTCAAGAGAACGTGAGGGGTCCAAAAGGTAGTCTTCAGACTGCTGTCTCTCTCTCTGAGAAGAAGAAGAAAGGCGTCTTTCTCACAGAGTGTGTGTGTATGTAGGTATGTGTGTGTGTGCGTATGTATCAGCATTTGTTCTTGTGGTTTGGGCACCGCTGCCATGTTTAAACTGTTTTTGACTTCAGAAAGATTAATAAATCGAAAATTTGTGTCTTTTAAAGTGAGCCCCGGGTGTTGTGGAGTTTTGATCTAATCACAGAGAGAGACAGACAGCAATCTGAAGATATATTCTTGGGGGAAAGTGTGATTATCTTTAGATAGCTCTGAAGACTGACTTCAAGGTGCAGAAAGCTAGGGGTATGTTAAACTAAGAGAGTCGGCGATTGGGGGGAAAGTGTGATTTTTCTTATCTTGATGTCTGTGCTAGGGGCTGAGGAGATCAAAAGTTACGGTGCAATGGAGATAGCTGTTTGTCTTTCGTCTTTTGCCTCTCACCCCTCAGAGTTGTTTTTTGTTTGTTTTGGCTTTCTTATTGTGTAATAATTTTGTGTTTTTTGCTTCATTCTTACTCTCATCTCATACGGATTGTGTTAATCTGACATTGTGATCAACTAACTACCTTAGATAGTTTATTCTAAGACAAGAAAAATAGTTCAGTGTTGAGTATGGAAGATTAACCTTTATACTAACTTTTTTTTTTTTGCTTTTTTTTTAGCTCTCTTATCTCATACAGATTGTGTTAATCTAACATTGTGATCAACTAACTACCTTAGATAGTTTATTCTAAGACGAGAAAAATAGTTCACTGTTGAGTATAGAAGATTAACCTTTATGTTTATAGTTTCTTTCTTCGTTGTGCTTGTCTTTCCTTGTTTTCTTGACTCAGGAGATTTTCTTTTTCTTTCTTGAATTCTCTTATTGATGGACTATTTCATATTTGAGTACAGTCAAACCTCTATTTCAAGACTTCAAAAAAGTCATACAAAAATGGGTCTTAAATTGGAGGGGTCTTATAACAGAGGTCAATTTTTATATAGTAAGCTACATTAATCCGTTCCCCAAAAATCGGTCTTAAATGAGAGGAAGTCTTTTGTTTGACTATTTGAAACCAAGTTATTTTTTCGTATTTCGTATATTCTAGTCACAGAGACTTATCTTTGAAATTCGGGCTGCTCTCCCCGGGAGAGCGCGTCACCGCAAGTGCAGCGCCTACCCAATTTAAAACAAAAATTGGCACAAGGTGAGGAGGGTGTGTGGGCACACTTGGAAAACCTAGCTATCAATTTGGCCATTCCAGGCAGCGTGATTTCTCCCTCAGTCCCTGTTCTTACCAACTTTCAACTGACTTGGGATTTTTACGTGCGTAAAGCGCACGGGTCAGACTAGCTTTAAGTCCCCATCCGAAGGACTGGACATTCAGTTCGATTTTCCTGTCAAACTAGAAAGAAAGGGCAAGGCCGGGATTCAAACCTGGGTCAGTCACGCATTACATTTGGCAGGCGAACGTCTTAGCCACTCTGCCTCCTTTCTCCCTGGTGAGAGTGAATAGTCTCTGTTGCAAATGGATACAGTATGAGAGAGAGGGAGAGAGAGAAGGAAGGAAAGGTGACTAAGTACAACTTGTGCAAAAGAGAATAACAACCTAGGAGAGATTAGTGTGTTCATGTTGATGATAGGGATAATAGGAGTGAATGTTGAAATCATCAGAGTATGTGTGAACATACTGCTATCGACACTGCCAAGACAAACCTGCAGATATGTATGAATACACTGCCAAGACAAACCTGCAGATATGTATGAATACACTGCCAAGACAAACCTGCAGATATGTATGAATACACTGCCAAGACAAACCTTTAGATATGTATGAATACACTGCCAAGACAAACCTTTAGATATGTATGAATGTTACTGCTGAATGTACATTGGTGTCATACTTTATTGTACAGCTTGTGTGTCCCCTGGTTTACTGTGTTGTAAGCCAGTGTAAAATGATTGTACAGACAGTGTGGATCAACTAGTCATGCTGTAAATGCCCCATGTGTGTGTTGCCTTCGACAAGACACCATTAACCATTCCAACAAACGCCTCCTTTTCCCCACTGTTGCGTTAGATTTCGTCCACTTTGTTCAACACTATATTCCCAAAATTACAATCTCCATAATGTTAACCCTTTCACCGCCAGCCATATTTAAGCCAAAAATGTCCATTAAATTTACCTGGGTAGAGAGCAAAATCCATCTGCAGTATTGGGGATTCTTCTGTGACATATAAAATAAGGTTTGTCATTACTCCCCAAAACTAATAATAATAATAATAACAGTACATTTATATAGCGCTTTACCTCAGATGAGCCCAAAGCGCTTTACAATCAATTATTCATCAACAGATAACAAAACAAAACAAAACAAAAAAAACATTCAAGAGTGACACCAACCACCAACAGTGCATATACAAAGCAACTATCTCTCTCTCTCTAACACACACGCACACGCACACGCACACGCACACGCACACGCACACACACACACACACGCACACACAAACACACACACATAAACACACAATTATTGACGCCAACTCATTCATACCCCATTCGGTAAGCCACAGCAACTGAGCCGCATGGACTGACCACATACACCAACACGCATACACAAACACCCTCACACACAACGTACGCACGCAGACAGACACACAGACACGCACACAAACACACACATGCGTGCATACACAACCCACAAAACCAAAATACACACAAGCACACATTCATACTCACACACACACACACACACACACAACACACACACACTCACACTCACACACACACAAACACCCTCACACACAACGTACGCACGCAGACAGACACACAGACACGCACACAAACACACACATGCGTGCATACACAACCCACAAAACCAAAATACACACAAGCACACATTCATACTCACACACACACACACACACACACACACACAACACACACACACACACACACACACACACACACACACACACACACACACACGCACCACAAAACACAGCACAAACCTCTTAAATCAATCTTCCCTCACGTGCACACAACGGTAGACAACTGATCAAATATTTAGGGCGCAGCAGGAAAAAGATGGGTTTTAAGAGAGGTTTTGAATGAGGAGACTGAGTTGGAGTGTCGGAGAGGAGAAGGCAGAGAATTCCACAGAGATGGTGCTTGACAAGAAAAAGAACGTTGGCCAGCAGATTTGAGACGGATGGAGGGAATGGAAAGGAGACGAGAATCAGAAGACGAACGTAGTTGGCGAGCTGGGACATACAGATGAAGAAGATCAGAGAGATACTGGGGAGCTTGATCATTCAGTGACTTGAAGGCAAGGAGGAGAATTTTGTAGTCAATACGTGATTGAACTGGGAGCCAATGTAGGGAACGAAGAACCGGAGTGGGGTCTTTGGATAATAGACCCCAATTTGATGCCTTTTAGTGGCATAGGTGTTAAATCACTGTGGTGCTAAAATGCGACTTTGGCGGTGAAAGGGTTAAAAAGACAATATTAGGCAGCAACAGTTTTAACTGACATTTAAATGGCAAGGCAGTGGTGAAAAAGTCACTGTTGACAGAGCGGTAGAACATGGTACAATGAGCGATTGTTTCAGTCATGGTTGTAATGTAGTTTAAATTACCCATCATGTTCATAAGAATTGTGTCAATGCGAGTGTAAATAAACAGTAGAAAGTCTGATCAATTTTTTAAACATTAAAGTTATATGCAGAATGTTTACCAGTTTTATTTTTTGGAGGAGCGAAGATTGTAGAATTTGTGTCTGTTATTCATTTTGTAGATTCATTTATTGAAGAAGTTTACTGCTATTAGTTTTAATTGTCTTATGTTTAATGATTTCTTTCCTGATTTAGTTCTTAACCCCTTCCCTGCCCAGTCCCCTGTCTGATAAGTGGTGTGTGATGTCATTGAGGATGTCATAACTTTTGATGTTATAGTCCTGGAAGGATGGTTTTTGGTTTAGACAAGTCAGGAAGGATATATCTCTAGGCCATTTTCTCAGATTGAGTCTAACGGGTCTCATATTTTATAATAAGAAAATCTATTATTTATCTGTTTTCCTCTGGCAGTGAAGGGGTTAAAGGCTTCTGCTGCTTGAATCGTGCATTTCTATAGGTTACCTAGCCGAAGTTAACGGAGGCCGATTTAATTTTTAGAGACACAGATATTGATTGTAAAGATTCTTATTTTCTATGTTGGAAGCTAATCTTATGTGATAGATGATAAAATGCGTCGCCGTGGTCGTTGATTTAACAGAAGAATTAATTGTGCAGAGACTGGGAATTATTTGTACAGAATGTGGGCAACATAATACATTGTTTCACTGATTTAGATGAAGTGATTTTTTTTGGGTACCAATTTTGTTTTGTCTTTGGTTTTTCTATTTGCCAGTGAAACGTCTTATGTGTGCACTGGTGATTGCGAAATGACATTGAAAGGCTCTAGAGTACTAACAGGTCTGCGCATTGGTGATTGCGAAATGACATTGAAAGGCTCTAGAGTACTAACAGGTCTGCGCATTGGTGATTGCGAAATGACATTGAAAGGCTCTAGAGTACTAACGGGTCTGCGCATTGGTGATTGCGAAATGACATTGAAAGGCTCTAGAGTACTAACAGGTCTGCGCATTGGTGATTGCGAAATGACATTGAAAGGCTCTAGAGTACTAACGGGTCTGCGCATTGGTTGGGTACGTGCGTAACCCCCCTTGGAATCGTAGAGATCGTAAAGAAATCACGTCATGCTTGCGTCATTTTAAAGGGTACGCAACCCCCTTTGGTACTCTATGTAGGTTTTAATATCCATAAAAGTAAAGTATCTGGGCCTGTATTCACGTTGAGATAGCATGAGACTTAGCATGATGCTAACTTAGAAGCTCTTCCAATGTCCTATAGGATTTAATAGGACTTTTGGAAGAGCTTCTAAGTTAGCATGATGCTAAGTCTCATGCTATCTCAACGTGAATACAGGCCCTGGGGAATAGAGTTAAAGGTTCTATGATGTGGTTTGTTGTCTGGGTTTTTTTTAAAACCTAAAAAACTTTGCTCTGTGTGTGTGTACAGTCTGAGTCATTTTTCACCAATCCAGGTGAACCAAATGTATTGAATTGATACCTCTTTAATGTTCCTTTGGGTGCTGGTCCTTTGCTCTAGTAAATGTTTTTGTTTGTTTTTATAGCAAATGTGTTACAGAGTGTTTCAGTGATGTAATGATTTGATTTTAAATCTGTGTTATTTTGTGGAGATTCAACCAAACCATTGGTTCATAATAGCTGAGACATCTGTTACATGTGTTGTGTGTCCTTGTCTTATGAATGAATGCCCAAGATGTGATTTGTTATGATGTATAAGTAAAAATGACTGAAGAAATGTGAATTATAGTTATATAAACAACGTGTTGCTCTGTGTGTGTGAAATGACTTTTTTTTTAAATGTGGGGTGAAATGGTGAAGGTGTGTGATTGACAGATGTACTATGAGGAGGATGAGGAGAAACTTGCATAAATGTGGATATATTATAAAATAAAATAGAAAAATGCTACCACCACTGTCTTCACGTGTGTTATTAACACTGCATTTTGCATGCGATTTTTGTGTGACTGATGAGGAAGGGGGGGGGGGGGGGGGGGGGGGGGGGGGGAGTTTTGACCAAATGACAACTTTTTCATTGCCACTGGGATTAATGTGTGCTAAGTGCATGGGCACACGGGACCTTGGTTTATCGTCTCATCCGAAAGACTCCACGTTCAGACCGTAAGGCCTAGTGCAAAATGAGAGGAAAAATCCCCTGTACCCAGGTTCGAACTCGGGTTTGCTGACGGTCATATTGATGCGTTAGCCTTAAATCGGGGCCAACAATAAAGTGAGAGTGAGTACTGCAGGAGAGTTGGTTTTCTATTGTGACGGAAAATCAATTCTAACTCCGAATGTGAGGCTTTGCACGCGCCCTTAGTGCTACAGCATTAGGACTTTGTTGACCCTAAGGCCTGGTACACCGTACATCCGGATTTTCTGCGCGGAAATAATCAATAAGTAAAAGAAAGAAGCATGGATGCTCCTGCTTTCAGGATGTCCTGAAGTTCAGGATGTTTTATTGCCTGGATCTGGAGTCGCTGGATTATGAGAATTTGAGAAGATGCATTTTGCTGGTTATAGAGGTCATGAAGTTAAACTAGAAATGAAAGTGCAACGAGAACCTGTCAGTTACATTGGAAACTGTTGTTTCCCTTCAGCTTCCAGGGGGCACTGCCCCAGGAGGGGTGCTGTCCCTGCACTCCACCAGGGCCTAGGCGGCCCCTGGACCCCTGCCTTGCAGGATTTTTGAAATTTCCGAGGAGTACCCATGAAGAAGGAAACAAATATACGGATTAGGGAAAATTCTGACAAGTGCGTATCTTTTTTCCCTTCTTTCTTTTACTTATCTACGGATTGTGCATAGGGGCATCCGCATGTATGTGTACACGGCCTTACTCCACCTGCAAAATCAACTATGCTGTCCTAAAACCCGCCTGGCCAAGAGTGAGCCTGTCCCTAGGCCAGGGTAAGCATCTCCACTATAGACAAGATTTAGTATATTCAAGTCATAGAGACTTATCTCTGTAAAATTCGGGCTGCTCCCACCTGGAAAGAGTGTTACCGCAAGCGCAACACCACCCATTCTTTTGGGATGGAGGGGGGGAGGGGTCGAACTTAGGAAACCTAGCTATCAATTTGGTTATACCACACAGGATTTCTCCCTGCTCTTACCAACGTTTTACTGCTGTGGTATTTGTTTTTGTGTGCATAAAGCGCACGGGTCACACTAGCTTTAAGTCCCCATCCGAAGGACTCAACGTTCAGTTCGATTTTCCCGTCGACCAAGCAAGAAAGGGCGAGGCCTGGATTCGAACCCGAGACATACAGATTAAAAAACCACCTGAAACAGACTGCAACGTCACTGGAACATTATGCATACAACAAACAAACAACACACAAGTGTAAAGTGACGTTATTTTATTTACAAGAGACCTACAAAACAACTGGATATTTCTGCAAACACGTCTTCAGCAACATAGACACACGAGGAAAAAGGAACGAAAAACAATACTTCCCTACAATCCAATCTGTGAATCACAGATTGAAAGACAGAGAAGACTTTGAAAGACAGATTGAAATCACTAGAGAGATAGACAGACACACACAGAGAAACACAGAGAAAGAAACACACAGAGAGACAAAGAAAGAAACATGGGAGAGACAGACAGAGAGAAAGAGAGACTCCAGACAGAAAGAGACAGACAGTCACACAGTGAAAGAAAGACAAAGAAAAAAAAAGGGAAACAGAGACAGAAAAAAAAAGAGATTGAATACAGAGAGACACAGAGACGGGGGCACACAGAGAAAGAGATACGGAGAGACAGACAGACAGAGAGAAAGACAAACAGAAAAAGACAGAGAGGGAAAACAGCCTGAATTTATTTTGCCACATGAGGTTTTAATAGCCACTGCTTATCTTGTAACGTCAGTCATTCCTACACGCAATATGTAGATCTAGTCTACATCAAAAGCCATTCATGGGCCCATCAATAAATAATGTCCTTACAGTTGTAAAACAGCAGCTAAGCAGTGAATTTACCCGAAACTTTTACATTTATGTAAACAGACCTGCCAACCCCCTAACAGACCAAAGAGGAATATTTGTAGCAGGAAAGAGGAATTTTTGGGAGCTAAGAGGAATTTTGACGCGGCATCTTACCTTTCGCGTGTAAACATAATTTGAAGCAAGCAATTTTCATCCTTGTGAACTTGTCTTGTTTAAAACTAGTCATGTCTGGAAGTGTCACAACTATTCATAACACAATAGAAGCTTTTGGCTTGTTCCTCTGTCCTTTTTATTTGGGCAGACCAAGACGGTTGGTCAGGTCAGGTAGTTAGGACATTAGGCCTCGCGGCCTCTTCACTGTCCTGTCATTTTTGTTTGAACTTTTGCACAACTGAGTGGTTTTTATATTTTGATTTCGGGAAATCTGCCTTTTAGTCATGCTCATATTGTAGTTTTGATATGTTGGTGTATTTATCAAGGAGGTTTTGTGTTAGATTATGTGCAGGAAGAGTACTCCAAAACTTTGTTACTCTGTTAGAAAATTAAAAAAATTCTAGTCTTAGTTCGGCTATACTGGGTTAGTATTTTTAAATCACTGTTACGGGTTCTTGAGTCAGTTGTTAGCTGGAACAAAGATTTATTAGTATTGTTATCACTGTGAAAAAATGTGTACGTGTTTACGCAGTGTTTTGGAGTTCCAGTTTTTGCGTTATCATGATTCCACTATATGTGATTCTGAGAGTGTAGCTCTGTCATGTAGGCCTAGTCTCAGACCTCTCTGCCCCTGCTCAGACCAGTAAGGAACTCTATAGCATCCTCATCCTCATAATCATTGATCCGCCTCCTTTTCATCAATCAATAAGAAAAGCACTCTAAACATGCCCTGCTCTCACGGTGACCTCAGTTTCTATTACCAATCCAGTTTATGTTCTTGGGGCGTTCGGGTCAAAGTCAGGGGGATCAGTGTGTTCTTGGGAGCCGTCGATGGACAGACGTTGTGGCGCCCGCGGAGGAGGAACCTCACTCACGCTGGCTCCACGACTAAGACATTATTGTCGTCAGTAGGGGGCTTAGTAGGTGGTGTCCTGCGTACGTTGACTCAGAACAGTCTCCACTGAACTCCACCAAAGCAGAGATGAAGAGACTTTCTACATCTCTGACCAAAGTGATGCAGCAGTTGTGCAGTGTCTCCTCTGGTGGTTGCCTCCTGATGGCCTAACATAGATTCGCTCCCCTTGGACTGCTTATTTCGGATCCCGCTACCTGATAAGACAGGGTGTGGCTGCGAGTTGGGACTTGGAATGAGCGGCGTCGGAGCAATGGGATAACAAACAAAAAAACACCAGAAATCTATTCATCATTTCTTATGC
>CM065687.1:8719075-8735256 GCA_017654935.2 Phymorhynchus buccinoides
ACACACACACACACACACACACACACACACACACACACACACACACCAGAGAGAGAGAGAGAGAGAGAGAGAGAGAGAGAGAGAGAGAGAGAGAGAGAGAGAGAGAGAGAGAGAGAGAGAGAGAGAGAGAGAGAGAGAGAGAGAGAGAGAGAGAGAGAGAGAGAGAGAGAATACGAATACGAATGTTTTTATTGAGGGTAAAACAGATAGGCTGGGTAGCTTTTTTTTACACCATTGCCATCAAGCAAATAAACAACAATTACTGAAGAAAATGATGAACAGAAAAATAAACAATCAAGAGAGAGAGAGAGACATACAGACAGACAAGACAGACAGACAGACAGAGACAACGAACAGGCCCTCGGCCCCATTCCAATGTAAAGCTGGTCTTACAGAACTAGAAGCACAAAAAGAGGAGGGGGGAATGGTGGGTTATTCACGTTAATCAGAAACGTTCTCATTCATTGTGATTTATTTGTAACGGGGCAACACTTGTGAAATGATACCAAAATGATGCCATTATGACAAACGTGAACCATTTACCAGGGATTAGTGATATAAATTAAACAAACAAGGTTTTTTTCACACGCAACCAGCAAGTTTTGTAAAAGGATGAGGTTTATGTCGTTACACTATTTTTCCTAAAATGAATTGCTACACCAGAGATCATGCTGTTGTTTGGTCAAACAAGCTACGCATTAGAGGTAGTACAATTGGGAGATGTTTTGCTCTCTGTCTTGCTAACAGCTACGCACAAACACATTTGAAAGCGAGCTCCCAAGAGAGAGAGAGAGAGAGGGACAGAGAGAGAGAGAGGGAGAGAGAGAGAGAGAGAGAGAGAGAGAGAGAGAGAGAGAGAGAGAGAGAGAGAGAGAGAGAGAGAGAGAGAGAGAGAGAGAGAAATCCATGAGATGACGTTCTGATTCATTTAGTTGTGTGTTTTTTATCCTATTGATTTGGTAAATTGTTAATTAGGCTTAGAACCTTCAGTGATGACAATACAAAGCAAACATTTATTTAAAAAGTTTTTTTTTTTTTTTTTTTTTTTTTTTTGGGGGGAACCGCATTGTCAAATAATCAATAGGTCATTGTGCTGTAATTAGAACAAAAAGCTATTGCTGGTGACCAGAGCAGCATATAAATAAATATGTACAATAATTGGTAATTTTGACGTGCGCACATACACACAGACACACACGCGTGCACGCGCACGCACACACACACACACACACACACGCACGCACACACACACACACGCACGCACGTACACACACCACACACACACACGCAAGCACGCACACACACGCATGTACGCACACACGTGTGCAAAAACTCACTGAGAGAAAGACAGACAGAAAGAGAGAACGAACGAACGAACGAACGAATCTTTTTTTAATGTTGGAAAAGAATAAGCACAGTACATGCTTGTCTACATCTCGCCAACAACAAAGAAGAAAATATTAGAAGAGAAAAAAAATCAGTTCAATACATGAATGACAAATATTTGTAAACACCAATTATCCACACAGCCACACACACAACTTCACACGCACGCACGCACGCACGCACGCACTCAAGCACGCACGCACGCACACGCACGCACACGCACACGCACGCAACACGCACACGCACACGCACAGCGCACGCACACGTCACACACGCACACGCACGCACGCACACACACACACACACACACACACACACACACACACACACACACACACACACACACACACACACACACACACACACACACACACACACACCACACACACACACACACACACACACACACACACACACACACACACACACACACACACACACACACACACACACACACACACACACTGTACCAAACCGTATCGTAAAAAGGCACCAACAAAATCACTAGATGCAAAGCACACACACAAAAAAGACAATATTATTTACTAGCATCAAAACGCAGTGTTTTGTCTTGCTCGGGTTGTTTGAGGAATAGGGTTGTGATTAGGTTGGGGCTATGGCTATATGAAACGGAAAGAGTGTGTACAGAATATTGACCGCTGATGACTCTTCCGACGTTTGCACTGCCACTGTGTACTATACGCGAGATACATCCCAACGCATGGGACTTCGGCTGTCTGTCCGATCTCTTCCGAAATAGTATAGGCTACATTTTGCAAATTTGACGGTTAGGGTGCACTTTCGGTTCGGGGAATGCCCATTTGCATGAAGTTATATCTCATATGCGTAGATTGCATTTTTTAAAATAGAGGCAAGCTTTCCGACTCATTATTTCAAGATGGCGGCCAAGATGGCCGACTAGTCACCTAGATATAACAGGCTTTCTTTTTTTTCTTCTGGGAGTTTATAGTCCCTACCACGCTTTCGCGTATCTGGGGACTATTGATACAAAATAAATAAAGATTTTATAATAGCCATTGCATAAAAGGGGGAGGATGGGGGCTTTAGGTCGGTTAAAATAGTATATATTTATTGTGTATGTTCTGAAGTAGGCTTACAACACATCAAAAGCCTTAGCGCACGTACACAGTACATCCGGATTTTCCGCGAAGAAATAATCAATCAGTAAAAGGAAGAAGGAACAAAAATTTACGGATTAGGGGAAACACGGACATGTCCGTATTTTTTTTTTTCATTCTTTCTTTTACTTATTGATTATTTCCGTGCGGAAAATCCGGTTGTACTGTGTACGAGCCCTTAGTACTCTGGTCGTCACTGGCTTGCTGCTGTTAAGTTGCATATTACTATTACAGCAAAATTGGTTATAAGAAAATCGAAAGGAGATAGTTTTTTGTTTTCTTATATCCGATTTTTCTTATTTCCGTGTTGAATGGGGGGAAGGGAAAAAATAAAAGAGAAAAAGAGAGAAAAGTAAAATAAAGACAAACAGAAACATAAAACGAAGATAAATCCTTTTACCTCATTTGGTGCATAAAAAAAGGAAAAACGGCAAAAGAAAGGGAAAAAAGAAAGAAAGAACAGAACTGAAAATTAAAAACAAAAATGAAGGCAGACGTGGTGTGAGTTGCATGATGAGCAAGCAAGATAGTGGAGATCAGATGAATGATTGGGTGTGGTGTGAGAGTAACATATTTGTTTAAATGTAAATTTCTGGTTCATGTTTTTAATTAATATTCTAATTTTACTTACTTTACATGGTGGAAGACAATTTTCCATTTGCGTTTGTACAATGCCAATGGACAATAAAGAAACTTGTGACTTATGATTTATGACTCATGTTTGACATCATAAAATCAAAATAAAGCAAAACTCGGTTATAAGAAAATCGAAGGGAGATTTCTTTTTGCTTCTTATATCCGAGTTTTCCTTTATCCGAAAATCGGATATAAGAAAACATTTTGAAGTTTTTTTTCCTTATAACCAAGTTGAATGGGGGAAAGGGAAAAAGAGAAAAAAAAAGAAAGACAGAAAAACAAAACGAAGAGAAAATCCTTTCTCCTAATTTTGTGCATGTTTTACATCATAAAATCAAAATAGCCTACTAAGAAGATTTAAAGGTGCCTACAACCACTCAATTAACAAGCTTTTTTCCTGTTTTTACTGTTTTCAAATGCGTACCCCTTCACCTTTCTTGCATGGAACTATTACCATTTACTGTCCACCCATGGGGCTTTTCATCAATCGTTTGCTTTTGCTTATGTTGATTTTTGTCCACATATTCAGTTATTTGTATTTTTCTTCTTGAAGAAATGTGGATTGCCTTTTCTTCTCAGCCATTGCTACTGAAAATAAAAGGCTGGACAGTCTCACTACCACCAACACAAAAGTACAGGCACTCATATGTTTTCTTCTGCTCAACATTTATTTTGCACAGAATACTGAAGGAAAGTATGAAAAAAGGAACAAAAAGAACTCAATTGGTCTTGCAATCAAGTGCCTGTACTGTTTAGACTGTCTGTGACGCAATTGGTCTGACCTAAGCTTTCATTTTTTAGAAAGACTTCAATTATTCTTGGAACATCCTTTCAGTTCAGGTCTAACTCACGTTTAAGAAAATGTTGTCAATGGCAATTCCCTTATAAGAAAATAGAACTCGCTTATAAGAAAATGAACTGCAAACCAACTCTCTTGTATGACACGTGAAAATTGCCTAATTGTACATATTTATTTCTATGTTGCTTTTGTCTCCAGCAAGTTTTCATCGGATGGGAGAAGGAATTTGCTTGATTATAAACGAGTTTTCTTATCAACGAGTTTCTTATATCCGAGTTTTGATAAGAAAGAATTGAAAGAAGGATTTCGGCCGGGAACATTTTTTTGCTTGATTATAAGCGAGTTTCTTATAAGCGGATTCGGCTGTAGTTGCCTTTTGGGCCCGGGCACTGTAGCCTACATTACGAGGTAGGTTGAAATAGAGACAGGTGGGAACAGTGCAATGCTGGTGTCACTTTGTGGTGCTGATTTTCTGTGAGACGTTTAACGCAGTCCACTAAAGTCCCACCGCATGTCGTGCACCATGCAGCACTTCAACAGTGGTGGAGAACACCACCTCCTTGGCGGAGTCAGCAAAAGGCCATTTGCTCCCCTCTCTCTCTCTCTCTCTCTCTCTCTCTCTCTCTCTCTCTCTCTCTCTCTCTCTCTCTCTCTCTCTCTCTCTCTCTCTCTCTCTCCCCCTCTCTATCTATCTCTGCGTATTGGCACCTGTGTTTTCGCACACAACACAAGAGACTGTATGCATGTTTTGGTATATTTATAGGGCATACTGTATCTTAAAAAAATTATAGGGTATACTGTATATTATTGTGTATTATAGGGTATACTGTATATTATTGTGTATTATAGGGTATACTGTATATTATTGTGTATTATAGGGTATACTGTATATTATTGTGCGTTATAGGGTATACTGTATATTATTGTGTTTTATAGGGTATGCTGTATATTATTGTGTATTATAGGGTATACTGTATATTATTGTGTTTTATAGGGTATACTGTATATTATTGTGTTTTATAGGGTATACTGTATATTATTGTGTATTATAGGGTATACTGTATATTATTGTGTTTTATAGGGTATGCTGTATATTATTGTGTATTATAGGGTATACTGTATATTATTGTGCGTTATAGGGTATACTGTATATTATTGTGTTTTATAGGGTATGCTGTATATTATTGTGTATTATAGGGTATACTGTATATTATTGTGCGTTATAGGGTATACTGTATATTATTGTGTTTTATAGGGTATACTGTATATTATTGTTTATTGTCGTTTGCATTCATGATGTTTTGTAACCCCATCAGAAGGGGCTTCTCTCTCTCTCTCTCTCTCTCTCTCTCTCTCTCTCTCTCTCTCTCTCTCTCTCTCTCTCTCTCTCTCTCTCTCCTCTCTCTCTCTCTCTCTCTCTCTCTCTCTCTCTCTCTCTCTCTCTCGCTCTCTCTCTGTTTGATGTTGTTATTGTTGTGTTACTATATAGGGTTGTGATTTGCATGCTTGGTATTGCTTTGGCTGTGCTCGTTTTCCTTTTTCCTTTACTTTTTTTAAATGGTTTTTTTCCCCATATGGCTGGAAGTAAAAAAAGCATGTTATTGCTTATTCTATTACCATTATGCATCCATTCCTTTCCCTCTTTGTGGTAACTTAACTTTTAATTGTTATTTTCACGAAAATAAAGATGCATTTCAAAGAAAGTAATGCATCTTTACATTAGGCCCCCATTCTCTGCTGAAAGCAACAACTTTATTTCAGCCCGGATTTCCCGAATAGCAGTTGTCTTTTGCTGTCTTAATTCCACAGGGCTATAGTTAGGGTGCATGTTTTCTAGAAATTGTTGCCGTTTTTGTTATTACTGTTGCTGCTGCTATTTTCTAGCTTGTTGTTGCCAAGCTTGCTTTTCAGCCCCAGACGATACTTCACACACCAGAAGTCTGTCTGTTTTACTACTTCTATCACAAGGTGCTTCTGGACTGTGGAATAGTTTCTGTTATATACTTGTAGACTTATGAATAAATATGATTCAAGTACTTTAAAAAAAAATCTTTTTCGAACTGCTCCTGTTGAATTACGAATAGCATAGCATAGCATCAAAAGTTGAATTTTTAAAACTTTTTTGCTTCGACCTTTCTCAAACTTCGTAGCCTTTTTTGTTTGTGGCTCAAGCCACAAACCTATAACTCACTTTGTCGGTCGGTCTGTCGGTTGGTCGGTCTGTCAGTCGGTCGGTCAAAAATTGTCGCACATATTGTAAAAGAAAAAAAAATACTTGGGCATAAAGTAACATTTCAGTTGTCATATCTACAGTCCTAAGGTATGGAAAGCATTGTATACTGAACAGAGCACATGAATCTTTATTTTAAAGCGTACAAAATAATAAACATACGTAATACAGACACTGCAACAGACTCGACGAGTATGCGGTGCTTCTGTCGATGAGTATAAGTAGTATAAATAGTTTTAAATGTTTTCCAACATATATAAAAAGTTACGAAATGGTGCAGAGATAACATTCTGGTTTACAGATTTAAATTATTGAAGAGCTAGGGGAGGCGACTCAGTGTATGTAATGATTGGAGTGGTAAAAATAGACCGCACTTCAAATCGAGCTGCTCTTTAAAATGATATTTCCTTTTCAATTGTCGCACGCCACAAACGATTGCGAATCCGCGTTTGTTTCTGTGTGCCTTTTGTTTCTTTCCTTCTTTTATCACATTTCATTTTAAGGTTGATTTTGTTTTGTAGGCGTTAATCACTAATTTCAGCTTCCACCCAAAACACTGACGATGGACCTCCGGTCACTGGCCCTGGACTCAGTCTCCAGTAACAGCTCGCCGGTCTTGAACTTCACACCCCCGACCGGCTTTGCTGGACCCCTGACTGCCCCCGAGGGCTGTGTGATCTTTCCTTTCTCTCTAATGCCCACCCCCTGGGACAATGACAAAGACCCCGTGTCCAGGAGCACGCTGAGATCGCTCAGTTGGTGGATCTACGGACGTCTGACGCCTCTCCTGTTCAGTCTGGCCCTTCCTCTGAACGTCATCAACATGGTCGTGTTTTATCGACACGGCATCAAGGAGAGGATCAACCTCTGTCTCTTCATGCTGTCTCTGGATGATTTACTTGTGGTGGCCAGTATATTCCAGTTGAAAATGGACTACTTTTGTGCTCTGATTGACGACAGTTATCCGATAGAGGACAGACCTATATTAAAGGTGAGTGTGGACTACATGATTCACTCGTCGTTCGCGTTCAACCACATCTCCCGGTTGATGTCGCTGCTGATCGCTATGGAGCGGTGTCTGTGTGTGGTGAGCCCGCTGAAAGCCCGCACCATGTTTGATATTAAAACCACGGCTGTCACTATCGGTGTAGGTCACGTGCTCCTCTTCGCTTGCTATTTCGTCTACGCCAAGAAGTTCGAATCTTACTGCATGTACGATCCTTTCATTCGCAAAAAACAAAACGCGGTGTTCTTCTCTGAGTTTTACCTGGACAACCGGCGGTTTATCGACCACCTGGACAGCTATTTGATCGGAATGGTCATCGTGGGAGGCTTCAACGTCGGGGTGGTCATAGCCACTGCGGTCACTTTGGTCATGATGGCTCAGCTGCAACAATGGCGCCAAAAGTCTTCGTCCAGCGTTTCCCGGGAACAAACTTCCCACCAGAATATGAGCCTGACTCGCATGCTGGTGGCCAACAACATCTTCTTTGTGGCCTGCACCATCCCCCACCTCACCTTACATGTTGCTGTGTTGGTCGTGCCGGAGCTGAACGCCGTGGATGGGGGCTACATGAACACCAACGGTTTGCTGCTCATCACCAATGACATCTTCACTGCCATCAATTCCACCACCAGTTTCTTTTTCTACATCATCTTCGGCACCAAGTTTCGTCACACTGTGCGACGCATGTTTCGTGGGCCTCGACGAAAGGCGGGAAGTGCGTGACACCAGTGGACACCTCTTGTGTTCATAGACGATTTTCGGAGAAAAAATATTAGGGGAGAGCACTTCGGGAAAATTAGAGTTGCTTACCTCCATTACTCGGTCAAATGCCATAGCAACAATGCAGCAATGGCGTCGAAGCTTGAAACCGCAGGATGCGAATCAGCGACTTGCAAAAATGTTTTTAGAACTGATAAAACTTGCAAAATGCAACGTAAAAATATAAGTTACATATTTTTTTAGAATGATGCACAGTGTTCTAAGTGCTGTATGTCTGCTCAAACACACGAGTCGATAGGCTACGAGAGCTGATGGTAGAGTGACTTCCCCTGTTTGACCGATTGAATTAGACAAGATCACTCCCTGATCCCACACACCATGAAATTACTCCCCTTAATTATTTCCGACAATTCCTATTGGGAAGGTATTTTCCTGCTCGAAGATAAAATAGTTTTGTATCATTCTACTGATACATCATTGGTTAGAGAACGTTGATTTTGATGTGGAATGTTAAACAGGGGCAAAGCCTCCAAGGCTCATTCGCTTTCTGTTTTTTGGAGATTGATCTAAATGCCAGAATGTTCACTTTCAAATATGCTCCAAAGATCAAGGTCAAAAGTCAAGATCAGGCACATCAGTTTTACTTGATATTTCTCTCTATACAATTTGAGCAATTATTTGCAAAAGTTCATGTGATACCATGACAGACAAAAAAATCAAGGCCAAAGGTCAAGGTCATCGTGACATAGAAGGTCATCAATACTTATCACTCCATATGATCTTAAAACTAGTCTACCTACTTACAAAATTAGGGGACTGTAACTGCAAGGATGCACAAGATATGACCTAAACAAATATTTGACATGTTCAAGGTCAAAGGTCAAGTCTAAGATCAAGAAGAAAAAAGTTACCCAGCACACCTTATCATCTTAATCTAATACACCAACACGCCAAATTTGTGGACCATAACTGCGAAAATGTTGAAGATATGGCCAAGACAAAAAGTACACATTAAACGTCAAAGCTCAAGGTCATGGATTAATTTTATTATGCAAATGATTTTCTTGAAAACTTGCATGAGCATCTATATATGTATGCAAAGTTTGATCATTGACCACCTTGTAGATCCCTAGAAAAAGGCCAAATTAAAGTTACCACAGACGGACAAACACACACACACACACACACACACACACACACACACACACACACACACACACACGTAACACACACGCACGCACGCACGCGCACGCGCACACACATACGCGCGCACGGCATTATATATTTGCTTGTTGTTGTGTTGTTTTTTGTCCATTCCCATCTGTAAATCTACTATCATTTAAAAGATGAAATTTCAGGGGGTGGGGGTGGGAGGGGTCATTTCCTTCATCATGTATATAGGCCCTATCCTACAACCAATATAGCACTGGTACCGATTTCTTCACTTAGCAGGGAGAGAGTTCCAGATGAATGGAGCAAATTAAAAAAATGAATGGTAACCCTTTTCACTAACCAGATGGCTGCAAAGTTATAAACTTGATAATCCATCCCTGATGTGTTGGCCCTCCTGGACATGATCCTTTCCATCTTCCCCTCTCTATTTCGCTCTATCCTGGTATGGGTTCCAACACACATAAAGCTGTTTGCTGATCCCAGCTCAAAATGTAGGCCAGCAGACTGTTTCAGCTGCCAACAGGGTGAGAGAGAAAAATAAACACAGACATCACCGATCATGGGAAAGCTTTACAGAGAAGAAGTTTAAAAAAGAGTGTGGTGAGGAGTTACACTATCAAACGTCATCTTTATCTCGCCAGTCTCAAAACGTTGCATCAACTCGTCCTACTTACCACCCCCATCCCCAACCCCACCACTTTACAATTCCACCCTCTCTCTTCTCTCTTTGATTTAATGAGCCCTTTCCTAACAGAGGTAAACAAGTACACCAGACAACAGAACAATGAGATCCAATGAATAGGAACCATTGACCAAAGACACGTTATTAACAGCTGTTGATCGAGATAGGTTTTATACTTGAAGGGTGGTGGACCGTATTGGTATTGGTATTTTCTACTCACATAGACTTATCTCTGTGAAATTCGGGCTGCTCTCCCATGGAGAGCGCGTCGCCGCAAGTGCAGCACCTACTCAATTTGTGGAGGTTTTTTTTTGGGGGGTACAGGGTGAGGAGGGGGTGTGGGCACATTTGGAAAACCTATAGCTATCAATTTGGCCATACCAGGCAGCGGAATTTCTCCCTGCTCTTACCGACTTTCAACTGCCGTGGGATTTTTACGTGCGTAAAGCGCACGGGTCAGACTAGCTTTAAGTCCCCATCCGAAGAACTGGACGTTCAGTTCTATTCTCCTGTCAAACTAGAAAGAAAGGGCGAGGCCGGGATTCGAAACCGGGTCACTCACGCTGCAGTCACGCGTTACATTTGGCAGGCGCATGACATTTGGTACCTGAATTTCACAAGATGAACATTAGATGAACGCTAAAAGGAGAAGGGGGGAGGTTGACCACCAACCTGCAGAGATATAAGCTCACTCCCACAAATCAGCGGTCAGTTCATTAAAAACATCTTTTTATTTGTGAAGCAGTGAACAGCAAGAAGAGAACAAGAGCACCCCGAAGTAACGACAGGCATAAAGCTTATAATCAGGCACTTCAAAGACTGGAGATTGTTGCAAGGCCAGGACCTTGGCAAATCTAGCGACACTTTCAAGAGAATCATGTGCAACATCCATCATAAACATTCACAGAGCTGAGATTTAGAGCTCTTGCTGTCAAAGAAGATGGTTTCCATACGTTAAAAAACCAACCAACAACGTCATTTAACCAACGTTTTTGTTTTGCTTATGCGCAGAGCACACGTGCGGTGTGTGCATGAATTGAACATAATTATGCCTAGTCACACATGGGTAGATACGTGTGTGAGTGTGTGTAGATGCGCGTTTTCTGCATTATGAGCCCAACAGGTATGACAAGGAATGGATGGTGGTAAGGTGAGCGCACTGTGTCACTGTGAAAACATGACCCCCAAATTCTCAACCCAATCCATTAGAAACTCCCTGACCCCTTGGCTCTCTCCCTTCGAGAATACACGCGTACGCGCGTACGCGCGCACGCACAGAGAGAGAGAGAGAGAGAGAGAGAGAGAGAGAGAGAGAGAGAGAGAGAGAGAGAGAGAGAGAGAGAGAGAGAGAGAGAGAGAGAGAGAGAGAGAGAGAGAGAGAGAGAGAGAGACTGGACACTGGACAACTTTATTTGACAAGGATAAAGATTTTAGGCGATGAGAGAGAGAGAGAGAGAGAGAGAGAGAGAGAGAGAGAGAGAGAGAGAGAGAGGAGAGAGAGAGAGAGAGAGAGAGAGAGAGAGAGAGAGAGAGAGAGAGAGAAGCTGACTTGGTGCATGCATGTTAAAGAGGTAGGGCAGCCAAGTGTTTTCTTCCCAGCCAACACAAACAAATTACGTAAAGGTAAAAACAAACGTTTCATACCGTGTAGAGTGAAATATGTCTCTCGTGAGATAAATCCCGTTTCCTGTTTCGAACTATGTGATGCTTGGGAACAATTCGCCCCTGAATACATTCAGAGGCGTCTTGTGGCGTGCAGGAAGAGCAGTGGATTCATTACTAAATATTTTGAGAAGTGATGATTTTCTGAAATTTATTATTAATTATTTTTGCCTGATATCGTCCGCCATTTTGGAAAATGGCGTAAGCAAGTACATGGGTTTGTACATCGATTTCTCGGCAAAGATGTAGATTTACACCCTCCCGCTAAATTTCTCGTTTCTTTCCGTGTAGATTGACCCTTAAATCTCAATGTTTTAAAACATAACTATCGTTATGGTTGTGGCGCGGTATGCATATTACGGTGACCGGGATTTATTTCACGGGAAGGATTTATTTCTCATGACACAGCGGTATAAACCCCACATGCACTCAGACCTATCCCAAGATGAAGTTAGAGAAAAGCTGTTCACTTAATGACCGAGTGTGGTGCTGAATGACAAGAAAGGCAGCAAAAAGAGTGGAGAGAAACAGGTCAAAGATGAAAGGAAGAAACAAACAGAAAGATAAGACATAAGACCATTTGTGTCAAGTTTCTTTTTAGACTTTTCTTGAAGCTGGTGCTTCATAATCGCAAGGAAAATAACACTTTTATTATTAACCCCTTGACTGCCAGAGAAAATGAAAAGAAAAAATAATTGGGCAAATCATGCCATGAAAAAGACAACTGATAGAGCCAATCTGGCAAAATGGTCTGGGGATATAACTCTCTTGACTGTGTTAGAGCAAAAGCCACCATATCAGGGTTATTCCTCTTCATCTGATGACATCATCAGTGATGTCATCAGGTCAGTACGTGATACGTTGGTGGCAGTCAAGGGGTTAAAACAAACAAATGTCAGTGCGTGTACGTGAGTGGATCTTGTGCTTGCCACATGCCTTCACAAACACACATGTGCGTGCATGTGTCTACATAGCAACACTCGCTAGGGATTTTCAGATCTGATAGTACTTTTCATCTGATTCTACTTTTAGCAAAAAATGTCATTTATAAATGCAGATGTGAAAGAAAGCGCCCTAATGTTCAACATTTTATTCCATACCTGAAAAAGAGATATGATATTGAAAAATGCATTTCTTGTTTTACGTACTATGTCTCAGGATATATTTTTTTGCACGATGGCAATCATATTTAGCTCTTATTCAATAATCAAATTATCTGCTTGTAAGCCATATTCCTAGTTTATATATTTAACATATCTGTCGACAGGCCACCGATATGTATGGGAGTGGGGGGAGGGAGAGGGAGGGGGAAACTATATGGATACCTATGCTTTTGCTGGATGATGCATGTCTTTTTTTTTCCTTCTCTCTATCATCCTCTGTGTGTGTGTGTGTGTGTGTGTGTGTGTGTGTGTGTGTGTGTGTGTGTGTGTGTGTGTGTGTGTGTGTGTGTGTGTGTGTGTGTGTGTGTGTGTGTGTGTGTGTGAGAGAGAGAGAGAGAGAGGGGGGGGGGGGGGGGGGGGGAGGGGGGGGGGGGGAGAGATACATTGTTTTCGCTTAATCTGTGTTGTGTATTGTTTTTGAAAGTATAAAATGCAAAAACATGAATAAACATTAAAAAAAACAAGAAGAAAAACCCACTTGGATCATATGTTAAAAGCAGTCGAGTAAAGAAAAAGCATCATACTTTGAACGTTACAAACAGGATCGTTTCATTCTGTGACGAATCCAATTTTGGTTTTGATGTGACAGGTTGATCTTAGAGGGTGCAACGACGCCTGAATGAACACATTCCATCCAAACATCATTGGTCAGCATGGCTGTTATGGTGGAGGGTTCATTTTGGTGTAGAGTGGCATTTATACCCAAGCCAAATTTGATTTGTTTTTGTGCTGGAAAACAGCACCTTGCCTGTGCGCAGACAGATATTGGTACGAGATTCTCCACCCCATAGTCCATCCCTACACAAGCATCTTTGGCGCGGACTTCAGCAGTAAATCAGAAACCTGTTATGCAGTACGAGGCAGCGATGTAGGGCAGTGATCCGTGGAGGTCACACTCGTTATTGACTGTCCATTAATTGTGATTTTTACACCAATGGCCACTGCTTTCTTATGATGACTGATTCATCCCATGTCCTGTTTTAGGTGGATTTCAGTTATCCGTTTCATTGTCGTTCTTTGCGCAATACACTTTGGTTAAATGGACTGTTTGAATGAAATAATGTCAAAATAATTGAATTGACCGTTTCTAGGTGAATAACATGTTTATCTTGTACGTCACGTTGTGTTAAATATATGATCCTTAGCGAGTGTTGCTATGCATAACAGAGAAAACAGATATTTGAATAAATCAATAATCTCACAATGTTATATTGTATTTACTACTTGTTTCTTCCGTCATTCGCTCACTTGTAAATCAGTCACACAGACTGTCAAACAAGTCATCCCGCGCCCGGTTTCCTTCCAAATTTATTCAAACTTTCCTCTTAGATAAAACATTTCTTCTTCTTTTTTAACTTTATCAACCTCAGTGCCCCAGATCTTACCCATATGGTTGGGGTGGGCGGGGGTGTTGACATTTTGCACCAAGATAGTCACTATCCCTTGTCATGCACGTTCCAAATTTCGAGTCAATGTCGGGTCTCGTTTCGCCGCGGTTTGTGAAAAGGTGAAGCGGCGTATATCGCGCGCGTTAATGAATCGCTTCGCTTCCAGTTTGGCACACAGATAGTCACTGTCCCCGGTCATCTACCTTCCAAAGGCAATCCGTCCAGAAATAGCGGAGATACGGGCGCCGAGAGGCCGGTGGATACGCGTTTCGCGCATTTGCCAAACCGCGCAAATGACACGGCCGCCTCGGTTGCCGTTGCCATCGCCCCGTTAGGGCTCATAGCAAATTTGAAGCGATTCGGTCGAAAAACGGCGGAGTTATAAGGCCCGTTTTTGTGTTTCAGACACACAGACACACATACGCTTGCCTTTTTATTATATGATGATGGCGTTTAACTGATTCAAAACAACAGGAAGGCCAACTGATTGCATAATAAATACAAACTGGCTAATAAGGAAAGTTTTGATTACCACCATTTTACCTTGGATGCTGAGGTCACGCTTACTAAGTTACTACATTTCTGTAATAAGTTTTGAACCCTGACAATTCTGTGATTCCAGTTGTCCTCTACAAATTTTGCCATGTTATTGTTGTAAAAACACACCCCTAAAATCTTTTTTTTTATTGAACATTTTTTCATAATTTTACAAAATATCATGAAGAACACACGCACACGCAATAGAAGTTACAGTGGGGATAAGGGCGATGACAACTACAGCAGCAACTACGAGCAAAAGCAGCATTATGATATCAGCAATAAGAAGAGAAGAATGGTAGTCGCAAACATAATATCAGCCTTATCGTCATCACCATCGTCTTCATAAATAACATTGACAATAACAAGAAACAATTTGATACATGTAATAATTATAGCATTTCCTTTGTGATCAAGACAACTAATATTAGCAATACGATTTACAATGAGGCGCGCGTGCGCAGGCACACGCACACGCGCGCACGCGCGCGCACACGCACACACACGCACTTGGGAAGAAGGCTCAGAGTGCTCTCCAAACTATCAGCAAACGAAGGTGTTTCTTAGTACCGTTTTTGCCGAATTGCGCTCACAGCTACGAGCGTTTCGCCCTTGTGAAACGGCCCCCGGGTGTTCATTCAATACCAACTGCACAGACTTAATGTCCTAAACTATTTATATGCCTAACCTTATATAGGTCATTTCAGGACATTGGCATGAAAACGTGACACATTAGAAACTGTTTTATAACTACAAAGTACAATGAAAATGAACTGTGTTTGCTAATGAGATATAAACGCTTTCAGCTACACTTGGTTTTGATTGCGTTGTTTAGATGAACATAAACAAATGCCATGAACGCAGTGAAAGGGCGACTGTTCTGGATTTTAGTTTAGTTTTTTAAATAGATCGATGCTCAGAAATTGAAAAGAATTCGTCTGCTAAACGAGACTTTGAACTGAGTCGAAATAGGAAATGATGACAGGCTCTGAACGTGAAGGGAGTACAATCGCATGATGCCGATGTCAATGCGCTGCAGTCGGCGCATGAACTGCACTTTTATGTGTCAAACTGTATCTTTCATTGATTTTCGCTGCAAGACACCGTCTACTAAAAGTGTCTGCAGAAGACAAAGGACTGAACTCCAACAATCACAAACACTCTGAGAATTCACAAGAAACGATAGTTGTGTCCAAATCAGTATTCCAACTAGTTTCTTAGACACATCATGACGCAATGTAGTTTTTTAACGTCCAAATCAGTATTCAAACTAGTTTCTTAGATACACCATGACACAATATAAGCTATCCACAAAAAGTTAATGATCACTTGCAAACTAATTCATAACTTTCCAAATAAGAAAGCCAATGCGTTGAATTTTGGCCAACATTTAATTCAATGCTTTAGTGATAACGATACACAATTGCCTTCAATTTCGAGCAATCGTTTGGTCTGTACATTTGATCAAAGTGGGTACGTATCGAAATTTGATTTCCCAAAGTCATTGAAATCACAAGACAGGGCATTCTGATGCTCCCAAAAGTTCAGTAATGCGTGTATCCGCCATGGCTGTTCTGGCACTCGACGCAGCGAGTCCTCATGGAGTTGACCAGGGTGGTGAAGATCCTCTGTGGAAGCGCCTGCCACTCAGCCTGCAGCA
>CM065687.1:8735756-8752858 GCA_017654935.2 Phymorhynchus buccinoides
TCTCTCTCTGTTTGATGTTGTTATTGTTGTGTTACTATATAGGGTTGTGATTTGCATGCTTGGTATTGCTTTGGCTGTGCTCGTTTTCCTTTTTCCTTTACTTTTTTTAAATGGTTTTTTTCCCCATATGGCTGGAAGTAAAAAAAGCATGTTATTGCTTATTCTATTACCATTATGCATCCATTCCTTTCCCTCTTTGTGGTAACTTAACTTTTAATTGTTATTTTCACGAAAATAAAGATGCATTTCAAAGAAAGTAATGCATCTTTACATTAGGCCCCCATTCTCTGCTGAAAGCAACAACTTTATTTCAGCCCGGATTTCCCGAATAGCAGTTGTCTTTTGCTGTCTTAATTCCACAGGGCTATAGTTAGGGTGCATGTTTTCTAGAAATTGTTGCCGTTTTTGTTATTACTGTTGCTGCTGCTATTTTCTAGCTTGTTGTTGCCAAGCTTGCTTTTCAGCCCCAGACGATATTTCACACACCAGAAGTCTATTTTACTATTTTTATCAGAAGGTGCTTCCGGATTGTGGAATATTTTCTGTTATATACTTGTAGACTTATGAATAAATATGATTCAAGTACTTTAAAAAAAAATCTTTTTCGAACTGCTCCTGTTGAATTACGAATAGCATAGCATAGCATCAAAAGTTGAATTTTTAAAACTTTTTTGCTTCGACCTTTCTCAAACTTCGTAGCCTTTTTTGTTTGTGGCTCAAGCCACAAACCTAGGCCTATAACTCACTTTGTCGGTCGGTCTGTCTGTCTGTCGGTCTGTCTGTCGGTCGGTCGGTCAAAAATTGTCGCACATATTGTTAAAAGAGAAAAAAAATAACTTGGGCATAAAGTAACATTTCAGTTTGTCATATCTACAGTCCTTAGGTAATGAAAGAATTGTATACTGAACAGAGCACATGAATCTTCATTTTAAAGCGTACAAAAAATAATAAACATACGTAATACAGACACTGCAACAGACTCGACGAGTATGCGGTGCTTCTGTCGATGAGTATAAGTAGTATAAATAGGTTTTAATGTTTTCCAACATATATAAAAAGTCACGAAATGGTGCAGAGATAACATTCTGGTTTAAGATTAAAATTATTGAAAAGCTAGGGATGGAGGCGACTCAGTGTATGTAATGATTGGAGTGGTAAAAATAGACCGCACTTCAAATCGAGGCTGCTCTTTAAAATGATATTTCGTTTTCAATTGTCGCACGCCACAAACGATTGCGAATCCGCGTTTGTTTCTGTGTGCCTTTTGTTTCTTTCCTTCTTTTATCACATTTCATTTTAAGGTTGATTTTGTTTTGTAGGCGTTAATCACTAATTTCAGCTTCCACCCAAAACACTGACGATGGACCTCCGGTCACTGGCCCTGGACTCAGTCTCCAGTAACAGCTCGCCGGTCTTGAACTTCACACCCCCGACCGGCTTTGCTGGACCCCTGACTGCCCCCGAGGGCTGTGTGATCTTTCCTTTCTCTCTAATGCCCACCCCCTGGGACAATGACAAAGACCCCGTGTCCAGGAGCACGCTGAGATCGCTCAGTTGGTGGATCTACGGACGTCTGACGCCTCTCCTGTTCAGTCTGGCCCTTCCTCTGAACGTCATCAACATGGTCGTGTTTTATCGACACGGCATCAAGGAGAGGATCAACCTCTGTCTCTTCATGCTGTCTCTGGATGATTTAATTGTGGTGGCCAGTATATTCCAGTTGAAAATGGACTACTTTTGTGCTCTGATTGACGACAGTTATCCGATAGAGGACAGACCTATATTAAAGGTGAGTGTGGACTACATGATTCACTCGTCGTTCGCGTTCAACCACATCTCCCGGTTGATGTCGCTGCTGATCGCTATGGAGCGGTGTCTGTGTGTGGTGAGCCCGCTGAAAGCCCGCACCATGTTTGATATTAAAACCACGGCTGTCACTATCGGTGTAGGTCACGTGCTCCTCTTCGCTTGCTATTTCGTCTACGCCAAGAAGTTCGAATCTTACTGCATGTACGATCCTTTCATTCGCAAAAAACAAAACGCGGTGTTCTTCTCTGAGTTTTACCTGGACAACCGGCGGTTTATCGACCACCTGGACAGCTATTTGATCGGAATGGTCATCGTGGGAGGCTTCAACGTCGGGGTGGTCATAGCCACTGCGGTCACTTTGGTCATGATGGCTCAGCTGCAACAATGGCGCCAAAAGTCTTCGTCCAGCGTTTCCCAGGAACAAACTTCCCACCAGAATATGAGCCTGACTCGCATGCTGGTGGCCAACAACATCTTCTTTGTGGCCTGCACCATCCCCCACCTCACCTTACATGTTGCTGTGTTGGTCGTGCCGGAGCTGAACGCCGTGGATGGGGGCTACATGAACACCAACGGTTTGCTGCTCATCACCAATGACATCTTCACTGCCATCAATTCCACCACCAGTTTCTTTTTCTACATCATCTTCGGCACCAAGTTTCGTCACACTGTGCGACGCATGTTTCGTGGGCCTCGACGAAAGGCGGGAAGTGCGTGACACCAGTGGACACCTCTTGTGTTCATAGACGATTTTCGGAGAAAAAATATTAGGGGAGAGCACTTCGGGAAAATTAGAGTTGTTTACCTCCATTTACTCGGTCAAATACCATAGCAACAATGCAAAAAAAAAAAAAAAAAAAAAACAATGGCGTCGAAGCTTGAAACCGCAGGATGCGAATCAGCGACTTGCAAAAATGTTTTTAGAACTGATAAAACTTGCAAAATGCAACGTAAAAATATAAATGACATAATTTTTTTAGAATGATGCACAGTGTTCTAAGTGCTGTATGTCTGCTCAAACACACGAGTCGATAGGCTACGAGAGCTGATGGTAGAGTGACTTCCCCTGTTTGACCGATTGAATTAGGCAAGATCACTACTCCCACACACCATGAAATTACTCCCTTAATTATTTCCGACAATTCCTATTGGGAAGGTATTTTCCTGCTCGAAGATAAAATAGTTTTGTATCATTCTACTGATACATCATTGGTTAGAGAACGTTGATTTTGATGTGGAATGTTAAACAGGGGCAAAGCCTCCAAGGCTCATTCGCTTTCTGTTTTTTGGAGATTGATCTAAATGCCAGAATGTTCACTTTCAAATATGCTCCAAAGATCAAGGTCAAAAGTCAAGATCAGGCACATCAGTTTTACTTGATATTTCTCTCTATACAATTTGAGCAATTATTTGCAAAAGTTCATGTGATACCATGACAGACAAAAAAATCAAGGCCAAAGGTCAAGGTCATCGTGACATAGAAGGTCATCAATACTTATCACTCCATATGATCTTAAAACTAGTCTACCTACTTACAAAATTAGGGGACTGTAACTGCAAGGATGCACAAGATATGACCTAAACAAATATTTGACATGTTCAAGGTCAAAGGTCAAGTCTAAGATCAAGAAGAAAAAAGTTACCCAGCACACCTTATCATCTTAATCTAATACACCAACACGCCAAATTTGTGGACCATAACTGCGAAAATGTTGAAGATATGGCCAAGACAAAAAGTACACATTAAACGTCAAAGCTCAAGGTCATGGATTAATTTTATTATGCAAATGATTTTCTTGAAAACTTGCATGAGCATCTATATATGTATGCAAAGTTTGATCATTGACCACCTTGTAGATCCCTAGAAAAAGGCCAAATTAAAGTTACCACAGACGGACAAACACACACACACACACACACACACACACACACACACACACACACACACACACACACGTAACACACACGCACGCGCACCGCACGCGCACGCGCACACACATACGCGCGCACGGCATTATATATTTGCTTGTTGTTGTGTTGTTTTTTGTCCATTCCCATCTGTAAATCTACTATCATTTAAAAGATGAAATTTCAGGGGGTGGGGGTGGGAGGGGTCATTTCCTTCATCATGTATATAGGCCCTATCCTACAACCAATATAGCACTGGTACCGATTTCTTCACTTAGCAGGGAGAGAGTTCCAGATGAATGGAGCAAATTAAAAAAATGAATGGTAACCCTTTTCACTAACCAGATGGCTGCAAAGTTATAAACTTGATAATCCATCCCTGATGTGTTGGCCCTCCTGGACATGATCCTTTCCATCTTCCCCTCTCTATTTCGCTCTATCCTGGTATGGGTTCCAACACACATAAAGCTGTTTGCTGATCCCAGCTCAAAATGTAGGCCAGCAGACTGTTTCAGCTGCCAACAGGGTGAGAGAGAAAAATAAACACAGACATCACCGATCATGGGAAAGCTTTACAGAGAAGAAGTTTAAAAAAGAGTGTGGTGAGGAGTTACACTATCAAACGTCATCTTTATCTCGCCAGTCTCAAAACGTTGCATCAACTCGTCCTACTTACCACCCCCATCCCCAACCCCACCACTTTACAATTCCACCCTCTCTCTTCTCTCTTTGATTTAATGAGCCCTTTCCTAACAGAGGTAAACAAGTACACCAGACAACAGAACAATGAGATCCAATGAATAGGAACCATTGACCAAAGACACGTTATTAACAGCTGTTGATCGAGATAGGTTTTATACTTGAAGGGTGGTGGTGGACCGTATTGGTATTGGTATTTTCTACTCACATAGACTTATCTCTGTGAAATTCGGGCTGCTCTCCCATGGAGAGCGCGTCGCCGCAAGTGCAGCACCTACTCAATTTGTGGAGGTTTTTTTTTGGGGGGGTACAGGGTGAGGAGGGGGTGTGGGCACATTTGGAAAACCTATAGCTATCAATTTGGCCATACCAGGCAGCGGAATTTCTCCCTGCTCTTACCGACTTTCAACTGCCGTGGGATTTTTACGTGCGTAAAGCGCACGGGTCAGACTAGCTGTAAGTCCCCATCCGAAGAACTGGACGTTCAGTTCTATTCTCCTGTCAAACTAGAAAGAAAGGGCGAGGCCGGGATTCGAAACCGGGTCACTCACGCTGCAGTCACGCGTTACATTTGGCAGGCGCATGACATTTGGTACCTGAATTTCACAAGATGAACATTAGATGAACGCTAAAAGGAGAAGGGGGGAGGTTGACCACCAACCTGCAGAGATATAAGCTCACTCCCACAAATCAGCGGTCAGTTCATTAAAAACATCTTTTTATTTGTGAAGCAGTGAACAGCAAGAAGAGAACAAGAGCACCCCGAAGTAACGACAGGCATAAAGCTTATAATCAGGCACTTCAAAGACTGGAGATTGTTGCAAGGCCAGGACCTTGGCAAATCTAGCGACACTTTCAAGAGAATCATGTGCAACATCCATCATAAACATTCACAGAGCTGAGATTTAGAGCTCTTGCTGTCAAAGAAGATGGTTTCCATACGTTAAAAAACCAACCAACAACGTCATTTAACCAACGTTTTTGTTTTGCTTATGCGCAGAGCACACGTGCGGTGTGTGCATGAATTGAACATAATTATGCCTAGTCACACATGGGTAGATACGTGTGTGAGTGTGTGTAGATGCGCGTTTTCTGCATTATGAGCCCAACAGGTATGACAAGGAATGGATGGTGGTAAGGTGAGCGCACTGTGTCACTGTGAAAACATGACCCCCAAATTCTCAACCCAATCCATTAGAAACTCCCTGACCCCTTGGCTCTCTCCCTTCGAGAATACACGCGTACGCGCGTACGCGCGCACGCACAGAGAGAGAGAGAGAGAGAGAGAGAGAGAGAGAGAGAGAGAGAGAGAGAGAGAGAGAGAGAGAGAGAGAGAGAGAGAGAGAGAGAGAGAGGAGAGAGAGAGAGAGAGAGAGAGAGAGACTGGACACTGGGACAACTTTATTTGACAAGGATAAAGATTTTAGGCGATGAGAGAGAGAGAGAGAGAGAGAGAGAGAGAGAGAGAGAGAGAGAGAGAGAGAGAGAGAGAGAGAGAGAGAGAGAGAGAGAGAGAGAGAGAGAGAGAGAGAGAGAGAGAGAGAGAGAAGCTGACTTGGTGCATGCATGTTAAAGAGGTAGGGCAGCCAAGTGTTTTCTTCCCAGCCAACACAAACAAATTACGTAAAGGTAAAAACAAACGTTTCATACCGTGTAGAGTGAAATATGTCTCTCGTGAGATAAATCCCGTTTCCTGTTTCGAACTATGTGATGCTTGGGAACAATTCGCCCCTGAATACATTCAGAGGCGTCTTGTGGCGTGCAGGAAGAGCAGTGGATTCATTACTAAATATTTTGAGAAGTGATGATTTTCTGAAATTTATTATTAATTATTTTTGCCTGATATCGTCCGCCATTTTGGAAAATGGCGTAAGCAAGTACATTGGTCTGTACATCGATTTCTCGGCAAAGATGAAGATTTACACCCTCCCGCTAAATTTCTCGTTTCTTTCCGTGTAGATTGACCCTTAAATCTCAATGTTTTAAAACATAACTATCGTTATGGTTGTGGCGCGGTATGCATATTACGGTGACCAGGATTTATTTCACGGGAAGGATTTATTTCTCATGACACAGCGGTATAAACCCCACATGCACTCAGACCTATCCCAAGATGAAGTTAGAGAAAAGCTGTTCACTTAATGACCGAGTGTGGTGCTGAATGACAAGAAAGGCAGCAAAAAGAGTGGAGAGAAACAGGTCAAAGATGAAAGGAAGAAACAAACAGAAAGATAAGACATAAGACCATTTGTGTCAAGTTTCTTTTTAGACTTTTCTTGAAGCTGGTGCTTCATAATCGCAAGGAAAATAACACTTTTATTATTAACCCCTTGACTGCCAGAGAAAATGAAAGAAAAATTAATTGGGCAAATCATGCCATGAAAAAGACAACTGATAGAGCCAATCTGGTGAAATGGTCTGGGGATAAAACTCTCTTGACTGTGTTAGAGCAAAAGCCACCATATCAGGGTTATTCCTCTTCATCTGATGACATCATCAGTGATGTCATCAGGTCAGTACGTGATACGTTGGTGGCAGTCAAGGGGTTAAAACAAACAAATGTCAGTGCGTGTACGTGAGTGGATCTTGTGCTTGCCACATGCCTTCACAAACACACATGTGCGTGCATGTGTCTACATAGCAACACTCGCTAGGGATTTTCAGATCTGATAGTACTTTTCATCTGATTCTACTTTTAGCAAAAAATGTCATTTATAAATGCAGATGTGAAAGAAAGCGCCCTAATGTTCAACATTTTATTCCATACCTGAAAAAGAAATATGATATTGAAAAATGCATTTCTTGTTTTACGTACTATGTCTCAGGATATATTTTTTTGCACGATGGCAATCATATTTAGCTCTTATTCAATAATCAAATTATCTGCTTGTAAGCCATATTCCTAGTTTATATATTTAACATATCTGTCGACAGGCCACCGATATGTATGGGAGTGGGGGGAGGGAGAGGGAGGGGGAAACTATATGGATACCTATGCTTTTGCTGGATGATGCATGTCTTTTTTTCCTTCTCTCTATCATCCTCTGTGTGTGTGTGTGTGTGTGTGTGTGTGTGTGTGTGTGTGTGTGTGTGTGTGTGTGTGTGTGGTGTGTGTGTGTGTGTGTGTGTGTGTGTGTGTGTGTGTGTGTGAGTGAGAGAGAGAGAGAGAGAGAGAGGGGTTTTTTTTTTTTTTTTGGGGGGGAGGGGGGAGGGGGGGGAGAGATACATTGTTTTCGCTTAATCTGTGTTGTGTATTGTTTTTGAAAGTATAAAATGCAAAAACATGAATAAACATTAAAAAAAACAAGAAGAAAAACCCACTTGGATCATATGTTAAAAGCAGTCGAGTAAAGAAAAAGCATCATACTTTGAACGTTACAAACAGGATCGTTTCATTCTGTGACGAATCCAATTTTGGTTTTGATGTGACAGGTTGATCTTAGAGGGTGCAACGACGCCTGAATGAACACATTCCATCCAAACATCATTGGTCAGCATGGCTGTTATGGTGGAGGGTTCATTTTGGTGTAGAGTGGCATTTATACCCAAGCCAAATTTGATTTGTTTTTGTGCTGGAAAACAGCACCTTGCCTGTGCGCAGACAGATATTGGTACGAGATTCTCCACCCCATAGTCCATCCCTACACAAGCATCTTTGGCGCGGACTTCAGCAGTAAATCAGAAACCTGTTATGCAGTACGAGGCAGCGATGTAGGGCAGTGATCCGTGGAGGTCACACTCGTTATTGACTGTCCATTAATTGTGATTTTTACACCAATGGCCACTGCTTTCTTATGATGACTGATTCATCCCATGTCCTGTTTTAGGTGGATTTCAGTTATCCGTTTCATTGTCGTTCTTTGCGCGATACACTTTGGTTAAATGGACTGTTTGAATGAAATAATGTCAAAATAATTGAATTGACCGTTTCTAGGTGAATAACATGTTTATCTTGTACGTCACGTTGTGTTAAATATATGATCCTTAGCGAGTGTTGCTATGCATAACAGAGAAAACAGATATTTGAATAAATCAATAATCTCACAATGTTATATTGTATTTACTACTTGTTTCTTCCGTCATTCGCTCACTTGTAAATCAGTCACACAGACTGTCAAACAAGTCATCCCGCGCCCGGTTTCCTTCCAAATTTATTCAAACTTTCCTCTTAGATAAAACATTTCTTCTTCTTTTTTAACTTTATCAACCTCAGTGCCCCAGATCTTACCCATATGGTTGGGGTGGGCGGGGGTGTTGACATTTTGCACCAAGATAGTCACTATCCCTTGTCATGCACGTTCGAAATTTAGAGTGAATGTCGGGTCTCGTTTCGCCGCTGTTTGTGAAAAGGTGAAGCGGCGTATATCGCGCGCGTTAATGAATCGCTTCGCTTCCAGTTTGGCACAGATAGTCACTGTCCCCGGTCATCTACCTTCCAAAGGCAATCCGTCAAGAAATAGCGGAGATACGGGCGCCGAGAGGCCGGTGGATACGCGTTTCGCGCATTTGCCAAACCGCGCAAATGACACGGCCGCCTCGGTTGCCGTTGCCATCGCCCCGTTAGGGCTCATAGCAAATTTGAAGCGATTCGGTCGTAAAACGGCGGAATTATAAGGCCCGTTTTGTGTTTCAGACACACAGACACACATACGCTTGCCTTTTTATTATATGATGATGGCGTTTAACTGATTCAAAACAACAGGAAGGCCAACTGATTGCATAATAAATACAAACTGGCTAATAAGGAAAGTTTTGATTACCACCATTTTACCTTGGATGCTGAGGTCACGCTTACTAAGTTACTACATTTCTGTAATAAGTTTTGAACCCTGACAATTCTGTGATTCCAGTTGTCCTCTACAAATTTTGCCATGTTATTGTTGTAAAAACACACCCCTAAAATCTTTTTTTTTATTGAACATTTTTTCATAATTTTACAAAATATCATGAAGAACACACGCACACGCAATAGAAGTTACAGTGGGAATAAGGGCGATGACAACTACAGCAGCAACTACGAGCAAAAGCAGCATTATGATATCAGCAATAAGAAGAGAAGAATGGTAGTCGCAAACATAATATCAGCCTTATCGTCATCACCATCGTCTTCATAAATAACATTGACAATAACAAGAAACAATTTGATACATGTAATAATTATAGCATTTCCTTTGTGATCAAGACAACTAATATTAGCAATACGATTTACAATGAGGCGCGCGTGCGCAGGCACACGCACACGCGCGCACGCGCGCGCACACGCACACGCACACACGCACTTGGGAAGAAGGCTCAGAGTGCTCTCCAAACTATCAGCAAACGAAGGTGTTTCTTAGGGCCGTTTTTGCCGAATTGTGCTATCAGCTACGAGCGTTCGCCCTTGTGAAACGGCCCCCGGGTGTTCATTCAATACCAACTGCACAGACTTAATGTCCTAAACTATTTATATGCCTAACCTTATATAGGTCATTTCAGGACATTGGCATGAAAACGTGACACATTAGAAACTGTTTTATAACTACAAAGTACAATGAAAATGAACTGTGTTTGCTAATGAGATATAAACGCTTTCAGCTACACTTGGTTTTGATTGCGTTGTTTAGATGAACATAAACAAATGCCATGAACGCAGTGAAAGGGCGACTGTTCTGGATTTTAGTTTAGTTTTTTAAATAGATCGATGCTCAGAAATTGAAAAGAATTCGTCTGCTAAACGAGACTTTGAACTGAGTCGAAATAGGAAATGATGACAGGCTCTGAACGTGAAGGAAGTACAATCGCATGATGCCGATGTCAATGCGCTGCAGTCGGCGCATGAACTGCACTTTTATGTGTCAAACTGTATCTTTCATTGATTTTCGCTGCAAGACACCGTCTACTAAAAGTGTCTGCAGAAGACAAAGGACTGAACTCCAACAATCACAAACACTCTGAGAATTCACAAGAAACGATAGTTGTGTCCAAATCAGTATTCCAACTAGTTTCTTAGACACATCATGACGCAATGTAGTTTTTTAACGTCCAAATCAGTATTCAAACTAGTTTCTTAGATACACCATGACACAATATAAGCTATCCACAAAAAGTTAAGGATCACTTGCAAACTAATTCATAACTTTCCAAATAAGAAAGCCAATGCGTTGAATTTTGGCCAACATTTAATTCAATGCTTTAGTGATAACGATACACAATTGCCTTCAATTTCGAGCAATCGTTTGGTCTGTACATTTGATCAAAGTGGGTACGTATCGAAATTTGATTTCCCAAAGTCATTGAAATCACAAGACAAGGCATTCTGATGCTCCCAAAAGTTCAGTAATGCGTGTATCCGCCATGGCTGTTCTGGCACTCGACGCAGCGAGTCCTCATGGAGTTGACCAGGGTGGTGAAGATCCTCTGTGGAAGCGCCTGCCACTCAGCCTGCAGCATCTGGTAGAGGTGCTGGGCATCCCTGGGAGGGGGGTGGTTGCTCCTCACTTTGCGATCCAGCTCATCCCAGAGGTTCTCAATCGGGTTGAGATCGGGACTGCATGCTGGCCACTCCATTCTGTTGACTCCAGACTGCTGCAGGAAGTCGTTGACCACCCTTGCCCTGTGGGGGCGAGCATTGTCATCCTGGTAGACAGCCGGCGGTCCCATCTGCTGCAGTGTAGGCACAGCCAGCGGTCGAAGGATCTCATCCCGGTATCGGAGGCCAGTCAGGTTACCCTGTACATGATACAAGGGTGTTCTGTGGTGAAGGCTGAAGGCCCCCCAGACCATTACAGAACCTCCACCAAAGGCCACCTTTTCTTGGACAGTGGCGTCAATAAAGCGTTCCCCTGGGCGCCTCCAGACCCTCAGTCGGCCGTCGTTGTGGTTCAGGGTGAAGCGTGATTCATCACTGAACAGGACCTGGGACCATTGCTGACGTGTCCACCTCACGTGACGTCTGCAGAAGGCGCGGCGTGCTGCCCTATGGGCTGGAGTTAAGCGTGGCCGTACAGCTGGGCGACGAGAACGGAGGTTAAACCCATGAAGGCGGTTCCGTATGGTCTGCTGGCTGATGTTGATGTTAGTAGCCACCCTCAGCTGCCTTCGAATGATGCTGGAAGAGGCTGTTCTTGTCTGCAGGGCTTGTCGTTCAATGAGACGATCTTCACGTGGAGTTGTCTTCTTCGGTCGACCAGATCTGCGTCTTTCATGGACCCTCCCAGTGGCTGTGAAGCGTTGAATCAGTCTGACAATGACCGAGATGGACACCTGAAGTCGCCTGGCCACTTCTCGCTTGGGAACACCATCTTGGAACCATGCAACAGCTCGTCCCCTATCCAACTCGCTCAATTTTCGTCGTGGAGGCATTGTCAAATCAGGCCTAATACTGGTGGTATGTCTTCTTATAAAGCCAAGCAAGAGACAGCATCTCACACATAAACAGCAGTGCTTGCACGTGCATAATGGTTTTTCCATCTGGCTTGTGCAATGTGTTCATGCAGAACGATCCAAAACAAGGTCCTTTTTCGCAAGTTTCCGCTTTTTCTTTTGCTGCCAAGCTCAGTAATAGAGAATCACGTGCAATGTTTCCACTAACACAACATCGCCCACTTACAGCTGAACAAGAATTCATAACAATTTGGCTTGACTGAGAAAAAAATAACAGGAGCGAACGGAGTTTATTGCGCACCTGTTTTCTCATAGTGATCCTTAACTTTTTGTGAGTAGTGTAGTTTGTAACGTCCAAATCAGTATTCAAATTAGTTTATTATACACATCATGACACAAAACAGTTTTTAATGCCAGAGTTTATTTTTTTCTACGTCAGGCTGCATGTTGCGTCACAAGTAGTCACAAGAAAAATAATTATCAAATTCTTCTTTGCTGTGCGTGGCCACAATCAAACCCCGTGCTTAAAAAAAGCCAACCTTTCAGTTGCGGCTTTAGGTCAAACGCCTAACAGGCTGAGTGATTTGGGTCTCCATGTTTTTGTGTTCTAGTGTCGTCTCTACGGAATATTGTGGTTTGAAAGTTTGCAGAGTGGTGTATGATGGACTCGTATACGCAACGGTTTTATTTGTTTTCTCCTGTGTGGTTCCGATTTTATGTGTTTTCTATTTTTATTTCATCGTACTTGGGTGTTTGGAACTGTCCTACCCCGCCATTTCCCCACCCCCATCAACTCTCCTACGCACGTGTAAAACGCCCCTTTTGTCAACATTGGACAGGTAGGCCGTGCAAGCCAAGGTGAGCGCGATGTCTCCCCTTGTGTGAAATCCCGAAGTGAACTGTTGGCTGTCACCCCTTCACCTTTGACTTCTGACCTTGCTGCTCGATTGCGTGAAATGGAATTAGGAGTTTGTTTACCTCGAAAGAGAACCCGTCGAGCAGGTAGGAGAAAACAAAGGCAAATTAAAACTGTGGTTTCTATTCGGAATTCTGAAACTACACCCCAACAGTCAGCATTCCAAACACAAAACTCTGTTGCTTCGCGTTACTCTCAGCCTGATTTATCTGTGTGTGTTGATCGACTTCAATTTGTGAAAACATGCAAGCGTTTTCATACGATCTCCCCAATCTCATTTCTATCCCTCTTTCAAACACCACCGCATGCCACACTAACAAACATTTCCGCATTTCCTCCATTAATGCCCAGTCACTTGACCCTAAAGAAACACGGACTGCTGTGTGTGAATTTATTTTAGATAATTTATTTTAGATAACGACATTGACATCATGTTTTTACTAGAAACGTGGTTTAAACAGAAAGGTAATGAAGGTGGATCTTGCCCCACATGGATATTCTGTCAAATCGTTCCAACGCTCTCACCATGGTGGGGGTCTGGCTGTTGTGTACAGGAACAGTTTGGCGAATTACATCGCAGTCAATACCACCTTCCCCTTCCCCCACACATCATTCGAAGTTGTTCAACTAGTTTATTCATCACAACAACAAACTGTTCATTTCTGGTGTTTATACAGGACTTTTCCCAGCAGCAAAAATAAGCTGACAGACTGTGTTTCTTCACGAATTTCCGGAATTGCTTGATTATGTCAATAATAAAACTGCTAGCACTGTCATTCTTGGTGATGTAAATTTACATTCTGATCAGTCCCAGCGCTCATCTACTGCCAAAATGATCGATCTTCTAAGTATGTTCAATTTTAGTCAGTCTGTAAGTCAACCTACTCACAATCGGGGTCACATCAACAATTGGATTATGCATCGACATGATGAAAATATTGTTCAGTCCACCATAGTTAATAATAATAATAATAATGCGTATTTTTATAGCGGCTATTGTCAGTAAGGGCTCTAAGCGATTTACAAAACATATTTACATTGCAGTCAATTCTACTCTGGATGGGGAGCCAATGGAGGGATTGCAACAGAGGAGTGATGTGTTCCCGTTTGGATGACTTACACACGAGTCTGGCTGCGCTATTCTGGACTTTCTGTAATTTTTCAAGTAGGTATTTTGGTGAGCCAGCCAAGCGACTGTTGCAATAATCAAGCTTCGATAGAACCAGTGAACGGAGTTTTGGTGGCTTCAGTGGAAAGAAAATGTCTGATCGAGCTATTTTCCGGATTTCATGATAGGCGGCCTTACAGACATTAGAAACATGCTGCGCGAAGGAGAGCGTACAGTCAAAGGTCACACCAAGATTACGGGCTTGAGAAGATAACTGAATGTCAGAAGTGCAAATGCAGATGGAAGAAGGAAGAGAGGGGTCATTCTGAAGTTTAGGAGGGGCAACGAGGATGAGCTCTGTTTTTTCCGACGAAAATGGTGTTTTACGTCCTCTTGGTCTGAATCAGACACACATGGGACATTTGTAAATACAAATATGGTGGGAACAATACTGGAGGCAATGCCCGGAGGCAGTATGAAACCAGTAAAGTCCCGATTTTTAAAAATTAATACAGATAGCTGTAGCGGTGACCACGCCTCTGTTTTTTCCTCGTTCAGCTGCAGCTTATATAATGCCATCCACTGCTTCAATTCTCCTATGCAGCCTTGGACATTGCTTAGCATGCTATCAAGTTCAGACACGGAGCATGATTCATGCATTTGCGTGTCATCAGCAAAACTTTCATGCAACAAGGAGTGATGACCAATGACGTCAGACACAGGTCTAACATACCGAACAAACACAACCGGTCCCAGGACAGAGCCCTGTGGTACCCCACAGCGAAGAGGAGTGGCTGAAGATGAGAGACCATTTACACTGACTGACTGTGTTCGCGTAGTGAGATAAGATTTGAGCCACTTTAAAACTGTGCCATGCACGCCGAAGGAGTCGTGAAGTCTAGAAAGAAGAATGTCATGATCGCTGGTATCAAATGCTGCAGATAAGTCCAGAAGGGATAGAAGAGAGAATTTGCTATCATCAAGGGCGAGAAGGAGATCATTAACAACTTAGGGGAGTGCAGTCACCGTACTGTGACCAGCCCTGTAGGCAGATTGGTGGGGATCAATCCAGTTGTTGGAGTTGAGGTGATCTAAGAGCTGTGACAAACCAATTCTCTCAAGGACTTTAGATAGAAAGGGAAGGCTGGAGACAGGTCTGTAATGTTTCAAGGAATTGGGGTCTAAAGAAGGCGTTTTAAGTAGGGGACGTACAGCAGCAGACTTATACTCTTGAGGGTAAACCATCTGAAAGAACAATTGATCATATTGGTTGTGTATGGAATCAAAACATTGATGCAGTCGAACAGTAGGGGACGTACAGCAGCAGACTTATACTCTTGAGGATAAACCATCTGAAAGAGAACAATTGATCAGATTGGTTATGTATGGAATCAAAACATTGATGCAGTCGAACAGTAGGGGACGTACAGCAGCAGACTTATACTCTTGAGGATAAACCATCTGAAAGAGAACAATTGATCAGATTGGTTATGTATGGAATCAAAACATTGATGCAGTCGAACAGTAGGGGACGTACAGCAGCAGACTTATACTCTTGAGGGTAAACCATCTGAAAGAGAACAATTGATCATATTGGTTGTGTATGGAATCAAAACATTGATGCAGTCGAACAGTAGGGGACGTACAGCAGCAGACTTATACTCTTGAGGGTAAACCATCTGAAAGAACAATTGATCATATTGGTTGTGTATGGAATCAAAACATTGATGCAGTCGAACAGTAGGGGACGTACAACAGCAGACTTATACTCTTGAGGGTAAACCATCTGAAAGAGAACAATTGATCAGATTGGTTATGTATGGAATCAAAACATTGATGCAGTCGAACAGTAAGGATTGATTACCCCATTGTTGATTGACTGTCTCGATGAACCGCTCCTTACCCTCACATCCATTGTCAATGAAAGTGTGTCATCTGGTCAGTTTCCATCATTGTTCAAGATAGCAGTAGTTAAACCCCTCTTAAAGAAACCTTCTTTGAACCCAAATGAATTAAAACACTACCGCCCTGTCTACAATTTGCCATTTGTGTCTAAAGTAATTGAAAAGGTTGTCCTTGAACAGCTATTTGAACACTTGATTGCACACTCACTTCTCTCCCCAAACCAGTCCGCTTACCAACCCTCTCATAGTACTGAAACAGCACTGCTTAAAGTAACAAATGATATTCTCCTTGCTCTCGACCATGGTGATGTATCCCTTCTGACACTGCTAGAATGAAGCGCTGCCTTTGACACAATCGACCATTCTATGCTCATTAGCACTCTCCACAACCATTATGGAATTACTGGTACAGCCCTATCTTGGTTTCAGAGTTACTTAACATCTCGCACACAGTCTGTTTTCATTGACGATTTTTCATCAGATGCAAAAGCGCTGACTGTTGGTGTACCCCAGGGATCAGTGCTTGGTCCTATTCTATTCATTATGTACACAACATCCTTACACACACTTCTTGCAAAGCACTCCATTTCAGATCAGTCATTTGCAGACAATACCCAACTTTACAAGTCATCTCATCCATCAAAAAATAGAACATGCCTGCAAAACATGAAAAGTTGCACCACCCAGGTTAAGTCTTGGATGACGCAGCATAAATTAAAGTTAAATGATGATAAAACCGAAGCCCTTCTCATGCACACAGAAAGATCCTTCTCTAACTGTCCCAAACCAGCCACTGTCCGTGTAGGAAACTACAACATTGAGTTCTCCTCCTCTGCACGCAATCTAGGATGCATAATCTCTGATGACATGTCTTTTGACAAGTACACTTCTCGTGTCTGTAAATCTGCATATGTAGCTCTCCATCAGATAAGTTCTATCCGTCATTACCTTACAGTCTCGGCAACACAAATCTTGATCTGATCTCTGGTTCTATCTAGGTTGGACTATAGCAATGCTCTCCTGGCTGGGTGTCCAAAACGTTGCATAGATAAACTTCAAAGAGTCTAATATTCGGCCGCGAGGCTTGTGTTCCAGGCAAAAAAACGAGATCATATCACTCCTTTACTGCAGTCCCTACATTGGCTTCCTATTGAGGCACGCATCAAATACAAACTATCAATTCTTTGCCACAAATTCTTCTCAGGATCTTCCCCAGCTTACATTTCAAATCGATCTGTTTACTCCAAAGGTCCGAACAAAGTCCTTTGGAGAAAGAGCTTTTTCCTTCTCTGCTCCAACTCAGTGGAATTCTCTTTATAAACTTGTCCGCGAAATCCATCAGAGTCTTCTTTCAAAAGAGCATTGAAAACTCACCTCTTCCGGTTGTATTTTCCCA
>CM065687.1:8758358-8765858 GCA_017654935.2 Phymorhynchus buccinoides
GTGTGTGTGTCTGTGTATCGATTATCTTAAAAACTACTGTTTGGATTTTTATTAAAATTGGCTTGAAAAGGAAGCTTCCTTTTGTTAATCCACGACTCCCTCTCTACCCCTCATACCAAGCCAAGACTTTAAACCAGAAGCCTAACCTAAGCGCAGAAACCTTTTTCCATGTTAATATTCAGAATCTTCAGTACGATGAAGGTGGAAGAAAAACGAAGAAGAATCCAAGAAGAACTAACTGCATGGCTGACTAACTAACTAGACAGATTGATTAAACACTTAATTGGTTGAGTTCCAGCTAAAGGAGCAACAGACATAGTTGTGATGATGCTTTTGCCGGTGGGCTCTGCAGTCATAAGAAACGGGCGTCATATCTAAATGGTCACCGAGTCTAGAGCGGGTTTGTGCTTGCATGCTTAATGGAATTAAGCATTAAGCATGTTACTTATGCCTTCACCTAAGTAACAAGAATTAAGCATGTTACTTATGCCTTCACCTAAGTAACATAGCACGGGCTAGACTGCTCTTGTGCTGGTAGGGCAGGTGGGGGCCAGTGCATCTCCGAGTCTGGGTCCCATCAGCACCTTCGGGTGTTTCTCGTTCATTTAATCCAGCCACAACTAAAAGAATATTGGACACGTTTGGCCTACAAACAGGCAAAACCATTTTGTGAAAGAAAGAAACCCCCAAACGCCTTTAGCCAATGACCGAGAGGCTAGTCACCCATGGCACCGAATTCTGGCAGTATTCAAAGACACGGGCACAGTGTTATGCTCGGTGTCCATCTGTGTACTACCGAGCATGTTTGACCGTCGTGTGAAAGGTAGCACACGCTTTGTTGCTTTTGACTTGCTGACACAATTTTTGCAAAATTAGATATATACATCTGTATCGTTTAAAATGCGGGACTTTCCTGGAGATGCACTGCCTCCGGGCATTGCCTCCAGGATCGTTACCACCATCTTTATATCTACTAATGTCCTTTATGTGTCTGTTTCAGACCGGAGGACGTGAAACGGATTTTCACGCACACACAAGCAGGTCTGCTTCTTTTGGTTCTCTCTCTCTCTCCCAAGACCCAAACAACACGGGCGACAGCGGACCAAATGCCGTACACAACGCACAGCCAGTCGGTGTGAATGACATGGCAGCAGGTGTGAGAAAAACAGCACAGAATGAAACAAAACAGATGCTTTGTATTAGCCAGCGCACGAGATGTACACCGAGCCTTAGGAAGGAGGTGTGTACGGTCATGGCATCCTCCCAATTAGCATTGCGACTGTCGGTGACTACAGTGTTGTTATCAGTGAAACATCTCATCTCACCCTGGAGCCAAGGTTCCGCAACGAAGAAGAAGAAGAAGAGAAGTAAAGGTTGAAATATATTGTTTACTGAGAGACTGGTTTGTTAAGTACGTAGATGGGGTAAGTGAGATAGAGGGGGGGGGGAAAGAGGGTGGGAGGGAGGGAGGGAGAGAGAGGGGGTAATGATAATCAGAGAGATTGCGAGGTGGGGAGCAGCAGGGGGGGGGGGGGGGGCAACCAGCCGCAGGTTCAAAGAAAGACCGTCAGACAGACAGACAGATAAACTGAAGTCATGACAGACAGACAGACAGACTGACAGACAGAGACATGCAAACTGACACAGATAGACAGACAGACAGAGACAAACAAACAGACTGACAGAGAAAGACAGACCGTCACAGGCAGACATACACACAGACAGAGACAAACAGAAAGACAGGCTGGCACAGACATATATACACACAGACAGAGACAAACAAACAGACTGACAGAGACAGACCGTCACAGGCAGACATACACACAGACAGAGACAAACAAACAGACTGACAACTGAAAGACAGACAGAAAAAGGCAGACTGACACATACAGACAAACATACACACTGACAGAGACTGACACACAGAGACAGACTGACAAACAGACAGACAGACAGACTGAAGGCCGTTGACCCGACACAGACATCGCAGCAGACACCAGCCATGCTATGCCAAGAAGAAAGGAAACCACGTCAACTTATTCACACACGTTTGGTAAATGTCTTGTTTCGTTTGATTTTTAACGTAATTGTTTTTGTTTTCGGTACAGTAGAACCTCCCTACCTCAATAAATCATCCAAAACTAGGTCTTATAAGGGAGGTAATTTCAATACTTACAAAGAAGGGCAATGTCTCATGGAAGTAGGTCTTATGTGGGAGGGAGTCTTATAATGGGAGGTCTTATAAGGGAGGTTCCACTGTACTGGCAAACGACATACATTCAAACATGGAGTGTGTATGTTGTTCTTCAGTTTAACGCCCTTCCATTAATTAAAACTGATTCAGACAGTACATGGTGTGTGTGTGTGTGTGTGTGTGTGTGTGTGTGTGTGTGTGTGTGTGTGTGTGTGTGTGTGTGTGTGTGTGTGTGTGTGTTTATTTCTCTCTCTCTCTCTCTCTCTCTCTCTCTCTCTCTCTCTCTCTCTCTCTCTCTCTCTCTCTCTCTCTCTCAATACTTCACTGTTATTGTGTGGAGGAAAATAAACAGAATATCATGTCAATACTAGTTAATCTTAGGCCTTTGAGTTTGAGCCACACAGCCTGTCGTTATGATGACATCGTGCTCACAGTAATGCAGGGGAGACTACGGTGTATCTAAACTGTTCGTTCGACTTAGCAAGGTTATTTCCCTTAACTATGAGTTCTGGAGTTTATCTGGTAGGCTATAACGCGCATCCTTACACACACACGCGCGCGCGCGCACGCACGCACGCACGCACACACACGCACGCACGCGCACACACACACGCGCACACGCACACGCAGGCACGCACACGCAGACGCAGGCACTCACACGCATACGCACACGCGCACGCACGCACACGCACGCACGCACACGCACACACACACACACACACACACACACACACACACACACACGCACTGTCCAAAAAGTTATAGGGTTTGGTGGGTCAAATAATTCTGGAAAAAAGATGGATTCGTGTGCGTGCGTGCGTGTATGTGTAGCTAAGCTCATGCAGCTGCGCATATTCATTTATTCCAGTGAAATATTTTAAATATACCACTCAACAAAAGAAGGTGGGGGGACTATTTGTACCGAAGACACACCCCCCCCCCCCTCTACCCCCGTATACCCACGGATAATTTCGTTGATAGAAGGACAAAAAATGAACCCTCCCCTACGGGATCTTAAGACCGTTCAGTCCTAACCCACAGGATCAACAGGCCGAGTAAGAAAGTGGTATGCGCTAGTAGCCCTTAATGCTCCTAATGTGTGTGTGTGTGTGTGTGTGTGTGTGTGCGTGTGTGCGTGTGTGCGTGCGTGCGTGCGTGCGGTGCGTGTGTGTGTGTGTGTGTGTGTAGCTAAGCTCCCGCTCACGTGCATTATTCATTTATTCCAGTGAAAGATGTTTTTAAATATACTACTCCACAAAAGTTAAGAACCACATTTTTATTTTTTTTTTTTTTTTTTTTTTTTGTTTTTTTTTTTTTTTTTTTTTTTTTTTTTTTTTTTTTTTTTTTTTTTTTTTTTTTTTTTTTTTTTTTTTTTTTTTTTTTTTTTTTTTTTTTTTTTTTTTTTTTTTGTTTTTTTTTTTTTTTTTTTAAGAGCTTTAACCCCATAATTAGGCATTAAAATGAGCACAGATCGCCACCATGTTTTTCACCTGCACTTACCTTTGCTTCTGTAGACATCCCAAGGCTTGTGTATAGCCTACTGAGCGACAACAAATAGGGACCGTTTTGTAAAATCATTGACTTTTTTAAATACATTCAAAACACACACACACACACACACACACACACACACACACACACACACACACACACACACACATATGCGCGCGCGCACGCACACACACACACACACACACACACACACACACACACGCGCACACACACCAAACACACACACGCGCGCGCGCGCAAACACACACACACAGTCACACATACACTCACAGTGACAAGCAAACACAACAAACACACACACACACACAGTGATTCACACAGTGACAGACAGTCAGACAGACACACACGCACGCGCGCGCGCACACACACACACACACACGCGCACGCATACACACACACACACGCACGCATACGCACGCACACATAGGCATAGTGAACAGACGTGTACATGGGTGTGAGGCCCAAATTATATTTAGCAAGTCATAAACCCAGATGTATCTTGCTAATGCCGAGTGTGACATTTGAAATTAATGTTACGTTATGTAATCGTTAATCACACACTGCAAGAACCCTCACACACACACGTGTTTTTTCAATGCAGGAGAGAGAGAGAGAGAGAGAGAGAGAGAGAGAGAGAGAGAGAGAGAGAGAGAGAGAGAGAGAGAGAGAGAGAGAGAGAGAGAGAGAGAGAGAGAGAGAGAGAGAGAGAGAAGAGAGAGAAGAGAGAGAGAGAGAGAGAGAGAGAGAGAGAGAGAGAGAGAGAGAGAGAGAGAGAGAGAGAGAGAGAGAGAGAGAGAGAGAGAGAGAGAGAGAGAGAGAGAGAGAATACATTCCAACGGTTTTGATCTTGACGTCAGCTGAGGTCGATAGGTGTCACTGGGACCATAACATTTGACGTCATTGTGATCTATTGTTGTCCAAAATGATGTTCCAGTTTTAACACAAATACACAACACGGAACCATTCATTCCTTTACATTTAGGCCGTGAACACACATAAGCGGATATTCCATGCCGAACCCCGAGCGCAATCCATAAAGAAGTGAAACAAAGAAGGGAAAAGATTTGCGCACGTGTCCGAATTTCCCCTATAGTATGCGTAAACTTGTATCCTTCTTTCTTCCACTTATTTGGGGTTTTCCGTACGGAACTTACGCGTCTAATGTGAACCCGGCCTAAGGGATAACATTAATGCCAAAATAGTATTCTCTTTCTAGAGCATGCCTCAACATGAATAATATATCACATTTGTGTTGATTTTAAAATCGAAAGCTGACGTCATGTCTCCAAGGTCATTCCTTGTTGGTTGGTTTATTTTGTATTTAATTGTCCTATTTATAATAGGTATGCTAAGAAAAGAAAAATCTAAGCAATTATCGGATTAGTGGTGATGAAATGAGAGAAAAATAGTTAACTTGTCGTAAATATGCCTTTTCTGTCAATAATTTGCGCAGTGTTTTTTTAAACATTGGTCTATATTTTCATACAAGGATGAAAGAACATTTTTTTAATGTCCCATATGTGCCTTCCCAGGTCGAGAGGACGTTAAACCCAAATTTACGATGAAAGAACATTTTGTGGAAAAAAATATTCAAAGAATTAAGACGATTGAAAGATCGACAAAACTCAATTGATTTACAAAAAAAAATGACGATATGTCGTGATCGATTTCGCACATGCGCAGACATGTTGAGAACAAATCCATTTTGAGAATGCCACACCGGCAGCAATACGATCGTCGCTATAATTTATAATCATCGTCATCATCGTCATCATGTCCTCATCATCATGATGACGATCATCACCATCATCATTAACGTCGAAGTCATCATCATCATTATCACCATCATCACCATTACTTATTTACTGTACTTGGGTCTGGTCAGTGGTCACGTGACCAGTGACACATTTGTTCACATTAACACAGATAATAATTGCTCTTCCCCTTGATTTCCCCTCATGACAAAAGAACAGGGTTTTGGGGGACAAATGTGTTTCCCCATGGGGATACCGGGGGGGTGGAGGGGGGTCTTTTGTTAAAAAAAATAGTTCCCCCACCTTCTGGAAGTTGTGTGCTTGTAACTTCCTCTAATCTGCCACTCTCTTTGACTCTTGCCTTTTCCCTTTGCTTTCTATCATCTACTATCTTTCTGAGTTATTGGCCCGTTCTCCTGCCTTTAAAAAACAAAAACATCTTCCAAATAATTTTTCTCCTTTAAGCTCGTCCGGAATCGGAATGTGTCGGCTGTACGCAGCGGGGAGACCTGTGAAAACTGAAAACCGGACACTGTGACATACGTACCTTACTCATCATGGCCATAATGGCCTGGGAACGCAGAAGAAGAACTGAGAAGGAGGATAAATGTGTCACTGGTCACGTGATCAGGCCCAATCACAAGATAAGTGGGGTATAATAATATATTATTTATAGTTTACAAAATAATATGGAGGTTATACACAGTATACGGTTTTTTAATGTATCGTCCGCAAAACCTGTACAAACATGTTGAGGGTCTTCATACAGATCCTGGGCTTCATCGAAGCCTGTCAGAATTCACCTGACTGTCCAATCTCACCCAGTAGACCTATAACAAAGACTCTAAAAGGGTAAGATGGACTACTTAAGAGTTACGGCGAGCCGGGCTGATAGAGTTATCGTTAGTGGGATAGTTACACCATTCACAGTGGCGGCTATCCAAAGACTCAGACTAGAATTTGAACGGAGAATTCAACTGGCCTATCGACGTGTTTTTAACCTAAATGTGTCACGCTTAAAAGGAACATAACCAGTGTTTCTGTCCCCACTAGGGGAAGACGGGTAAAAAGCGCATGGGCGGGTAAGAAGCCCACCCCAATTATCTCATGAAATAAAGAAAATTTCAGTCAAATTTGCCCATGAGACGAATGCTAGACATTAACGCTCGTCTCATGGGCAAAATGAGACTGAAATTTGCTTCATTTCATGAGATAATTGGGGTGAGCTTCTTACCCGCCCATGCGCTTTTTACCCCGTCTTCCCCTACTCATATAGGGAAAAGGGACCGGATGCTAGTCTTTTCTTGTCAGTGTCTTTGCCTATAATCAAGACAGAAATGCACCCTTGAGAGAACAGGCACAAGTGTGGTCAGCTTAATATAAACACAAACATTCTGTTAAATTCCCAGTTGGGCTGCCAGTTGCTGTAGTAAATATTATAAACATTACTCTTTCGACAATCGCTCTTTTGCAGCAGCATTTTTCACACACCGACTTGCGTGTCCACTGGGCATCACGTGACATCCCAGAAATCAGTGCATGCGGCGCGTGCAGTGATCGTTAATACTCTCATCTCGTCTGCTGCCTGCTGTCTGGCCCACAATAGCGGTTCATTTATCAGTTGGGCTTTGGCATAACACACAGCTGCTGTATATTTCTTGAGGCTTCTGTGAAGAAAATAAATACCGCATTTTACACAACAATACAAAAGTTACAATCCAGTGACTGACTTCCCCTTTTTTCATTTTGATCAACTTGAAGCAGACGACAAAATTACAATCTATTTCATGGTAGAAAAAGGAAGAGACGAAATGTATTCTACATGAATTGTGAAAGCGAAAGAATATCTTCAAACTTTATTATTTTCAAGAGAGAAAAATGTGTGGGGAAAATTGTGTTTTGTAGAATAATACAGGTAACAACTTAATTAAGTAGCGATAAAAGAAAATGGTCTTGAATGTTAAAATCTAAAGAATCTGAACACGTAGACCTGTCAACAGAAATCATAATTTGGCTAAAATTGTGTTAACAAAGAACCGT
>CM065687.1:8773358-8785858 GCA_017654935.2 Phymorhynchus buccinoides
CTCACAGACAAACCACCCTGGTCAACAGATGAAATTCACGCAGCTAGAAATAGACGCGAATCATTGCTTCTGGAATCAGGTACAGATGGAAACTTTAAAAAACAGCGAAACAAATTAAACTCGATAAAAAGAGCAGCCGTGAAAAGATACTTTAGTGAACGTATTACTTCTAAATCCACCACTAAATCCATATGGAAAGCAGTAAATCAATTATCTGGCAAAACAAAACATCTATAAATACTCCATCTACTAATTTATCAATTGAAAATTTAAACAATCATTTCTCTACAGTTTCCAATACGATTATTAAAGAAAACAACACTGAACATGATTTGATACTACACGAAGAATTTTGTGAGTCGAAAAATGTAAAATCTCGTCTTCATTTTAATTTCATTAGTGTACATGAAGTATACTGTGATTTATGTTCTTTAAGTCAGTCTTAAGTTCGTGGTTTAGACGATATAGATAACAGAATTATTAAAACGGCAGCACCAATCATTGCTGAACATTTAACCTATATCTACAATTTGTCTATCGAAAAATGTTACTTTCCTCAAGCTTTCAAGGATGCCAAGGTTCTTCCCCTTTTCAAATCTGGTGACCCAAATGATGCTTCCTACTACAGACCAATATATATTTTATCTGTTTTTTCAAAACCATTAGAAAAGCATTTACAAATATGATCCAATCCCACTTTGATGAACATAATTTATTTCATCCAAACCAAAGCGGATTCAGAAAAAATCATTCTTGTCACACTGCACTTTCAAACATTATAGAGCAATGGCACTCAAACATAAATAATGATCTTATCACTGGGGCAGTATTCGCTGACTTTGCCAAAGCGTTCAATACCATTGATCTCCTTATACAAAAACTAAAATTATATTATTTATCGCAAGAGTCAATCAATCTTATCTCATCCTTTCTAACTAACAGGCAGCAATTAGTTTTTCAGGACTGTAAACATTATATAATGTATGGTGTCCCCCAAGGCTCAGTCCTCAGTCTTATTTTCTGTCTATATAAATGATCTTCCTTTACATGTTTCATTCGATTGTGAACTGTTTGCTGATGATAGTACACTTCATAACAAAAATAAGAACACAGACTTAGTTCTCACCTATATACAAAACGACCTTGCAAAACTAGAGACATGGAGTGACCTAAATCATATGGCTCTACATCATCGGAAATCTAAGTTTATGATCATTACTACTCGACAAAAACGCCAAAATACCAAATATGACATAAACAAAATCAAAGTACACAATAATGTTCTAGAGGAGGTTGACTCACATAAACTGCTTGGTCTAACAATTGACAACAACCTTTCTTGGTCCTTTCACGTTTCTGCACTCATTCGTAAACTGTCTAGAAAAGTATTCCAATTAAGCAGAATAAAATATTTTCTTGATCAACATACTAGAAAATTATTTTTCCATACATATTTACAACCTGATTTTGATTACGCTTCCACAACATGGGATATGGCAGGTAAAAACTGTCTTAATCTCTTTAGAAAGCATTTACAGGCGTTCCATCAAACTTATTCTTCTAAAATCATCTTCCATACAAGTTCATGACAACAAAACACTAAACATTCTTCCATTCCAATTCAGATGTCAATTTAACAAAGCAGTCTTTCTTTATAAGATAGTCAACGGACTCGCTCCATCATACCTGTGTGAAAAGATGTGTGACCCAAATACGAAATAACAATTGAATACAACTACCCCGTCCGAGAACCGATCTATATATGACATCTTTGATATACTCGGGCGGTAAACTATGGAACGAAATTCCTGACTATATTAAAACAAAAAGTACCTTGGCATCATCCAAAAGCTGTTATCATGACTATTTTATTCAAACAATTGTAATAGTTGTTTCTCTTGTTTCTTGTTTTAACAGTATGTCATTAACAGTATGTGATTACCTCCCCCCCTCTCTCTCTCTCTCTCTCTCTCTCTCTCTCTCTCTCTCTCTCTCTCTCTCTCTCTCTCTCTCTCTCTCTCTCTCTCTCTCTCTCTCTCTCTCTCTCTCTCTCTCTCTCTCTCTCTCTCTCTCTCTCTCTCTCTCTCTGTGTTAGATGTGGGGTTTGTGTGTGTGTGTGTGTGTGTGTGTGTGTGTGTGTGTGTGTGTGTGTGTGTGTGTGTGTGTGTGTGTGTGTACGTGCGTGTGCGTGCGTGCGAGCGTGGTTAGACTTAAGTTTATGTATGCGTTACGATTCATGTTACATGTTGTTCTTGTTCCTTTGCTTTATTTGTTATATCTGACTGTTATAGTATTTGTAGTATTGTGAATCCTTTGCATATTACTGTTTATTGTTATCATTATATTATTATTATGATTATTGGTGTTACGATTTCGTCGTTCTCTTGCTGTCGTGTTTAATGATGATGTTATAATATTGCTGTTTGTTTGTCTATTCACTTCTCTATTTTGCTTGTTTATTATTTTATTTGTTTGAGGACCTGATGAAAAGAAGTGTTGTTATACTTATTCAGTTCATCCTCATTAAGCATGTTAACTTCAAGTTCAAGTTCTCTGTCACTCTCTCTCTCTCTCTCTCTCTCTCTCTCTCTCTCTCTCTCTCTCTCTCTCTCTCTCTCTCTCTTTCTCTCTCTCTTTCTCTCTCTCTTTCTCTCTCTCTCTCTCTCTCTTTCTCTCTCTCTCTCTCTCTCTCTCTCTCTCTCTCTCTCTCTCTCTCTCTCTCTCTCTCTCTCTCTCTCTCTCTCTCTCTCTCTCTCTCTCTCTCTCTCTCTCTCTCTCTCTCTCTCTCTCTCTCTCTCTCTCTCTCTCTCTCTCTCTCTCTCTCTTCTCTCTCTCTCTCTCTCTCTCTCATCCCATCTCATCGACAGAACACTATTCTGTGACAATGTTAGATGGTTTGTGTCCGTGAGTTCTGCTGATTGATCACATCGTATTAATATATCGCTGGAAAAACTGAAGAAAGCCACGTTGATACATAATCATATTATTGAGTTTTACCAGAAATGCGACAATGCAGCAAAGCATATGTAACTATTACTTGGAAGATTTTATTTTAAATAAAAACTATTATATATCACATAAAAGTATGTTAAAAGAAAACCAAAACCAAAGTAAACACGAAAAGAAAATTGAGCCCTATGAAAACAATGCCTTTGAGTTACACGAGTTTGAACCTGCAGTTTGAGTGTTTTTCTTGTATCATAAAGTTTCCTTTTGTGTGCGGTTTTATGGAAATCGATGTTTTGTACAGCCGACACATTCCGATTTCGGAGGAGCTCAAAGGAGAAACAATTCCTTGGAATATTTTTTGGATAAAGGCAGGAGAATGGGCTATTAAGTCAGAAAGATAGTAGATGATAGAAAGCAAAGGGAAAAGGCAGAGTCGAAGAGAGTGGCAGATTAGAGGAAGTTACAAGCACAGAACTCCCAGAAGGTGGGGGAACTATTTTTTTTACGAAAGACCCCCCCACCCCCCACCCCGGTATCCCCACGGGTAGCTGATTACAAATGGTGCATTGTTCTGGTTCGTCCCCTGGCGCGGTGCACGTGCATCGTTAGTTCTGATTGATCTCTTGCTCTGTCCCACCTCACCAGTCATACCCCTGAATCGGTTGTCAACTAACAGCCTGATTGGGACGCCGCCGGAGATCAAAGCCATTGCTCATAGTTCCCTGCTTGACGTGATTGAATTCTCTAATCGATGCTGCGAAATGCCGTTTTATTATATCACTAAAAGCGGCTGTCTCCACTTGCTCTTGCTTCCTGGTGGGCTGGCAATGCTTGGCGTAGATTAGGATATGAGAGTTGTACGGTTTACGTTAAATTTGGTCCCCTTATTCTTCCTCTCTTCTTCTCGCGTACACCCGGCACAGTAGCTTTTCTCAGCTCCTTTCAGTTCATGCCTTTTGTTAACACTCGTCACCAGCATAACCCAATTTAAAGTGTTTTGTCCATTAGGCTTACATTGTTTTATGGTGGTATACCATTTATAAGGTCTTTTTCTATCCCTAACCACAATCAATTATGAGAATATTTGCCTCTGTTAAAAGAATATCTTGACACAAATACATCTCTGTGAAAAACTGAAAGGAGCTGGAATGAGGGGAATCCGTGTACTGTGGGTACCGCTACACGACCAGGCCAGCTCTGGTGACAAATGGTGCTGTCTTTTCCAGCTCTTCTTTGGATCCATGGAGTTTGGTTGACAGCGGTGTGTTGGTGGGCCACGCTTCTTCTCTTGCCTCCTTGTGAAGGGACAGACTGGTGATGGTGCCAGCTTCATCTCTTGCCTCCTTGTGAAGGGGACATCTCTGGAGGACATGTTCTGTTGTCTGGTCTTCCAGACCACAGGGATAGACTGGTGATGGTGCCAGCTTCATCTCTTGCCTCCTTGTGAAAGGGACATCTCTGCAGGACATGTTCTGTTGTCTGGTCTTCCAGAACACAGGGACAGAAAGGTGGTGGTGCCAGCTTCATCTCTTGCCTCCTTGTGAAGGGGATATCTCTGGAGGACATGTTCTGTTGTCTGGTTTTCCAGACCCCATGGACAGAGAGGTGATGGTGCCAGCTTTATCTTTCTGTTACGTCTGTTGTGATTGGTGCGCAATAGCACCAGAGCTACTTGCTGTTCCCAGGACAGTATATGGTAGTCATCCCTCTGCACTGGTGGCCTTGTTAAAGCCTTAATTATTGTCTTCTTTTCGTGGAAGCTGGTTGTTGATTTGCTCTCCTCTGGATCCCTCTTTTGCAAGGACGTCCGCCTGCTCGTTTCCTGGAATTCCACAGTGGGCCGGAATCCACTGTAAGACTGCTCTTCTTTTTCTTGACAACTTGCTGTAGGGCTCTGGACAGGTGGGGGAGCTTGTCGTTCTGGTACGCCTGCAGAACAGAGAGGGCATCCGAGAGGAAAACAACCTGTGTGCAGTCATCGTCCGACGCCTAAACAATGGAGACGACTTTCATGGGTGCTTCAGTTTCGGCACGATATTTGGATTTGGTCCCCTAGCCGGCTTACTCAGTTGTTACGTTCGCACGATCGTCGCTTCTACCTCCTATGCAGTTAGCACCCATGACGCCTACAGTCCCAGCACGGTGTCACATTATTAACCCTTTTGCCGCCAGACATATTCCAGCCAAAGAATACCATTAAACTTAACGGGGTAGAGAAAATAAAATATCAGCAATATTGGGAATTCATCTGTGATATGCATAACATTAGGCCTATCTCCAAAAATTAAGAAAATAGGATCTTAAAAAAAAAAGAGAAAAAAAAAAAAAAAGGATCTTGAAATAACAGGCCCTGATTTGATGCCTTTTAGTGACATGGATGTTATACCATTGTGGTGCATAAATGTGACATTGGCGGTGAAAGGGTTAACCTGTCTTTTTTGTTTTGCTCTGTCGTTTCGATCGTTGCTTGCTTTATACTAAATTTCGTATCATGATGTAAAGCTGCATAACATTAAGAAGAGATCGAAATATATAATACTGTGTGTGGCAGGTATTTGAAAATATGTCATATCGTGTATGTAGCAGATATTTGGTTCACTCGCATGAAATTTCAACAGTTTCAGTCTAAAATAGTTTCGCTCTAAAACACCACAAAACCTTTCAAGCGTTGTCGGGCGAAGAACAATTCTGGCCCAATTCCCCAATTGGTCATTTTCTCTCTTCTCTTTCCACTCAATGGTGAACAGACTGATTTCCCATAATAATAATAATTGTCCTGGAACAATGGCCGGTCCATTTGTGGCGTGAATCATTGATGGCCGGAGTGATATATGAAGCTCTCTGAACACAATGTGATTTTGTGGAAACTATACTGCTCACAAAAAGTAGGGGATATTGAGCTTGCAATATCACCATGGGTTCAATAACCAAACAATGTTTCATTTCATGTGCAAATGATAGAGCAGTCTTTCTTGGCTGTAAAATCGAAGACTAACGTCAATTTTAAAATGTCACGTGACTACCAAAAGGCGATAACCATCAGTGGGTTTGAACTTGGCCTAGATATCCTTAGTACCTATCTAATCAGCATGCATAATTTGAGCGTCCTATGTCCCCCCGTTCAAACGTTATCGTACCAGGTGTTCGGCAGCATGTTTGGCTCTGGTGACCTTGACCTTTGACCTATGACCTTCATTTTTGGACTTGGCCTAGATATCCTTAGTACATATCTAATCAGCATGCATAATTTGAGCGTCCTATGTCCCTCCGTTCAAACGTTATCGTACCAGGTGTTCGGCAGCATTTTTGGCTCTGGTGACCCTGACCTTAGACCTATGACCTTCATGTTCGAACTTGGCCTAGATATCCGTAGTACCTATCCGCATGCAAAATGTGAGCGTTCTAGATCCCTCCGTTCAAACGCTACCGTGGCTTCGCTCTCTTCGTTCGCGGCCGGTAACTGGTAATGAAAATGTAATAATTGCGTTTATTTTATAAAAAATATTGAGGGTGGGGTGGGGTGAGGGGGGTGATTTCTTTGCCATCGTTTATATGAAGGGAGAGAGAGAGAGAGAGAGAGAGAGGGTAGAGAGAGAGAGAGAGAGAGAGAGAGAGAGAGAGAGAGAGAGAGAGACAGACAGACAGACAGACAGAAACAGAGAGACAGAGAGAGTCAGAGAGAGAAAAAGAGGTAGTGAGAAAGAGAGAGAAAAACAGAGAGAGAGAGAGAGAACACAGAGAGAGAGAGAGAGAGAGAGAGGGGGGGGGGGAGAGAGAGAGAGAGAGAGAGAGAGAGAGAGAGAGAGAGAGAGAGAGAGAGAGAGAGAGAGCGAGAGAGAGTGAGAGAGAGAGAAAGAAAGTGAGAGAGAGACAGACAGATAGACATCATGTATATGAAGGGATGAAAGGTTGAGAGAGAGAGAGAGAGAGAGAGAGAGAGAGAGAGAGAGAGAGAGAGAGAGAGAGAGAGAGAGAGAGACCCAGAGACAGAGAGAGACAGAGACAGAGAGAGAGAGACAGAGACAGAGAGATATCAGGCAATCAATAAGACCATCTGTTGTGTTCATGTAGCAGTCTGTCTGGATAACTGTCTAAATGAGCGATGAATTATTTCACGTGCGACAAAGTGAAGACAAAAACCATCCGTCTGTCCGTCCTATTGCTCGCCTGTCTGTCTGCCCTTCTGTCTGTCTGCATGTCTGCATGTCAGTCTGTTTCTCTCCCTCCCTCCATCTCCCTTCATCCCTCTCCCACCCTCCTTCCCCCTCTCTCACTTTCTCTCTCTTCCTTATGTTATATGTATATGACATTAATATGTTGGTAAAGGCAGGCCTAATAGAATGTTTGTTTATTTTTTATTTATGTGTGTGCGATGACTGTTTGTGTGTGGGTGTTTGCGCGCGCGCGCGCGCGCGTGTGTGTGGATGTTTGCGCGCGCGCGTGCGTGTGTGAAGAGCTGACCTGTCTTCTGATTACTTTGTTTTCAACATATTAGGCCTTTTTACCAAAATTGACATTACCTTTGTTTTTAAACACAACAAACTGAAACGGACTGCAACGTCACTGGAACATGCAACAAACAAACAACTACACGACAAGTGTAAAGTGACGTTATTTTATTCACAAGAAACAAAGCAAAACTGCTGGATATTTCGGCGAATGCGCCTTTATCAACATAGACAAACAATTAAACAGCAAATATAGCAAAAGGAGCAAAAAGCAGGCAACAAAAGGAGAAGAAACAAAAAAAATTAAAAAACCAATACTTCCCCTCTACAGTCCAATGCGTAAATGATGTAAAAGTATTGTATTACATTTTTAATGAAACGCTACTTCATTTGAAATGTGTTCAAGCTCTCTCTCTCTCTCTCTCTCTCTCTCTCTCTCTCTCTCTCTCTCTCTCTCTCTCTCTCTCTCTCTCTCTCTCTCTCTCTCTCTCTCTCTCTCTCTCGTTGTTTTTTCCCTCACAAATCCATCCACGAAAAACATCTCAATGCTCGCTTTGTTTAGAATCTGTTAAGAGCACAGGAGGCCAATAGGCATCAGGTTTTGTTTGCCTGATCGTTGCGTGTGTGTGCGTGTGCGTGCGTGCGTGCGTGTGTGTGTGTGTGTGTTTGCGCGTGCGTGTGTGAAGAGCTGATCTGTCTCACTGAGACTTTTGTTGGGCCTAATTTTGACTTTAGTTTCATCTTTCCAGAATTTTTTTAGTTTTAGTGCTCCAGCTAAAAAAACTATCAACACATGGTCGAAACTCAGGTGGCGTTTTAGTACTAATAAAGCACAAGTTTGAAAATTATGTCGAAAAGATTCATTGTAATTGTGACAATGTTGTTTTGATTTAATTCAACAAAGCATTACTGAGTGTCGATATACATGTACTGTTAGTGGCTTGTTATGTGCCCCCAGAGGGCTCACCAGTGTATAACAACACAGAACTGAAGGATGGGGTTCAGATTGTGGAAGAACAATTACTGTGTTGTGCTGAGTTGGATAGAGATGATGTAAACGTGTTGATGTGTGGCGATTTTAATGCCAGGACTGGGTGTGAGCAAGTGAGGATGGAAAGAATGGAAAATTATGTGAGTGGATTGGATTATGATGACGATGATGACGATTGGGGTGATTCGGTTGAGTGTCATTCTTCTAAAGATTCTGTTGTTAACAAATTTGGACAATCGTTGTTAGATTTGTGTTTTCTTTTAGACTTAAAGATTGTGAATGGGTCTTGTACTAGTGATGCTCAGGGGGAGTTTACTTTTGTGGCGCCACAAGGCAGTAGCGTCATCGATTATTTTGTGGCTTCAGAAGATCTGTTACCTTTTTGTGATCTGTCTGTGAACAATCGTTTGTTTTCGTGGCATTTGCCTGTACAACTCGAACTTAAAATGGGGGAGTGTGTTGTAGAAAAACAGACACAGATTTTTGTTGACATTAAAGAAGAAAAGATATGTTGGTCCGATGATTTTAAAGATATTTTTGAACACGAAACATACTCTGATCAGTTTAAAGAACACATGGAACACGCACTCTGTGAAATGGGAAATGATATCGATAAGTCTTTGGACATTTTTACTAACGCTTTGTACTCAGCAGCTGGTTGTCTTGTCAAGAAAGTTAGTTTTAAAAAATCGAAAGATAGTGAGTGGTTTGACAAAGATTGCAGAAAGCAGAGGACAGTAGTGGAAAGATTGTTAAAGAGCTACCAGAGAGCAAAAACCGTAACATACAGAAAACAACAAAAACAAAAATATGTGGAGGAGAGGAAAAAATACACTGATCTTAAAAGAGAGAAAAAGAAGAAATTTGATGAACTTAGACTTGATAAATTAAAACAACCAGCCAAGGACCCCAAACTGTTTTGGAAAACAATAAAATCTGCCAACAGAAAAGCAACGATATATAATGATATCAGTATTCAACAGTGGAAAGATCACTTTTTTTTATGTATTTAACGATTCTGATGATGTTGATGAACATGAAGGAATATACTTTGATGAAGATAACCGTGATGAAACAGAACCTTTATTTGATGATTGTATCACCAAAGAGGAAGTTAGGAAGGGCATAAAGAATCTGAAGAGTGGTAAAAGTCCAGGACCTGATAAGATCATTAGTGAAATGCTAAAGCATGCTGGGGACAGTGTTATAGATTACCTAACAATATTATTCAACCAGCTTTTTAATACCGGCGTTTTTCCTAAGGAATGGGCTAAGTCTGTTATTGTACCAATCTTTAAGAAAGGAACCACAAACAACCCTGATAATTACCGTGGAGTGTCCTTGACAAGCGTTGTTAGTAAAATTTACACGCACATTTTAAATAAAAGGTTAACTGCATGGGCAGAGCAAGAGGAAAAAATTATAGAAGAACAGGCAGGTTTTAGAAAAGACTATAGTACAATTGACCACATGTTCACGCTATATGCCATTGTCCAAAATTACCTACTGAGGAATAAGAAACTGTATTTAGCCTTCGTGGATTTCCGCAAGGCTTTTGATTCGGTTGATAGAAATATTTTGTGGGATATACTGAGAAAAACAGGGGTTAAGGGTAAACTATATAATTCATTAAAAGGAATTTATAATTCAGTGCTGGCCTGTGTTCGGGACAAGAACTTATATTCTGACTTTTTCAACTGTCCGCGGGGAGTTAAGCAAGGGTGCTTATTAAGTCCACAAATATTCTCCTTCTTTATTAACGAATTGGCCCTAGAGATCAATAAAAAAAAAAAGGAAGACATGGGATACAGTTATTACCTAATGCAGTTGAAATTTTACTATTACTATTTGCAGACGATGTAATTTTGCTCTCTGATACTGTAGTAGGTCTACAAAGTCAGTTAAATGCTTTAAAGGAAGAATCGGATAGATTACACCTAACGGTTAACTTAGACAAGACGAAAATTATGGTGTTCAGAATGGGAGGTTATTTAGCATCACAGGAAAAATGGTGGTACGGTAATGTCGAAGTGCAAGTAACAAACAGCTACAAATATTTAGGATGAGTCTTTACGACTAAATTAAGCATGAGTAGGGCATGGCAAGAAATGTATAGGAAAGGAAGAAGAGGTGTGATTGATATTTTACGATCATTAAAAAGACTGAAGTGTATTGATCCAGCTACTTTTTGGAAACTCTTTGATACCCAAGTGGAACCAATGATAACCTATGGAGCAGAAGTATGGGGGCTATTGAAAAATGAATTGGTGGACAAAGTGCACACGTTAGCCATTAAGCGTTTTCTAAATATCCCCTTACATAGTTCTAATAAAATGGCATACGGGGAGACAGGAAGATATCCTTTACAGTTACGCACAAAGGTTAAATGTATTAGATATTGGCTGCGCTTAGCTAAACTTCCAATAAGTAGAATAAGCAAACAGGCTTACAACATGTTATTAAACCAGCATGAGAATGGTAAGCAAAACTGGGTATCGGATATAAAGACGTTTCTTTTCCAAAAATGGTTTGGTTTTGTGTGGAATAACCAGGGAGTTGAACATGATAAGGCCTTTATTTATGAATTGAGAGAACGCTTAATTTCATCGTATCAACAGACTTGGCATTCCGAAATGGACAACAAAGAAAAATACGAATGGTTTTTGCGTTTTAATAGCGACCTACAGCCCGAAAAATATCTATCTATTGTAACAAGAAAATGGCATAGGGATTCGTTTGTACGTTTTCGTACGAGAACTCTTGGTTTGTATTGTAATAAGCGATGGTATAATACCGAAATGCAGTATGACGTTAATTGTCCAGTGTGTAAATTGAATGTGGTAGAAGACGAGTTTCATTTCTTCTTCCAATGTGAACTGTATGAAAATGTACGAAAGAAATGTGATGTTTTCAAATCATTCTGGGCTGCGAGACATGACTTGGTGGCTTTGCTGCAAACAAAGAAACAAGATTATATAAAATCAATAGCAGAATTTGTAGCAGAGGCATCTAAACTACGGAAAAAGAAACTTGACATTGTAGTATAATCACAAGTGATCATGTAAACTACGTCTTGTTATTTAGACCTGCTGGTCGCTTAGTATTGGTATATATAGATTATACTTGTAGATTCATTTTTGTCTTTTAGTTATGTGGAAAAACTTTGTTCGTTTCTTTTTATTTTATTTTTCTGAACTAATATGTTAAAATTGTGTGCCTCTATGTCAAATGGCATGTTAACTGCTGATGACATTAAAACACTTTCATCTCTCTCTCTCTCTCTCTCTCTCTCTCTCTCTCTCTCTCTCTCTCTCTCTCGTTGTTTTTTCCCTCACAAATCCATCCACGAAAAACATCTCAATGCTCGCTTTGTTTAGAATCTGTTAAGAGCACAGGAGGCCAATAGGCATCAGGTTTTGTTTGCCTGATCGTTGCTTGTGTGTGTGCGTGTGCGTGCGTGCGTGTGACGAGGTAATGGGTTAAAAGGCTAAGTCCCTAGGGAAGACTTTAGAAAATTTGCCTTTAGCCCACTTCTCTAGGGTATGGGAGATGAGCAACTTTCCCGGCCCCTTTTCATCTAATAAATTTATATTTGTGCCCGGGTTCTGGCTCGTATGGTTGTAAGAAATACAAGTGGTTGATTTGCTCTAAATGGCAGACAGAGAGAAGTAGGGTTTTACATGAAATTACAAGACTCCCACTCTCATCAGTCTGACCAAAGGGTTCAGGATTATTTGACACTTGTATTTTATTTACTCCCAAAATCTGCATAAGATTATGCAACAATAATAATAAAGCAGCTCAATGGCGCCAAAACAAAATATGGATAAAACACAATGAAATCCGAAAGGATTCACAAGACTTTTGTCTTTCTATAAGGTTCGCCCCATGCCGGAAGGGTTACTAATTATCTTCGGTGTCCGTAGGAAAGTTCAAATGATTGGCGCAGTCAGGTGGACTTAGCTGTTTGAAGTTCTGGGCTTGCTCGTCAGGTGAGAGTAGCTCCCAGTCGTTCCGATTACGGCTTCGCGGGATGGCACGGTTCAGGCGTGGTCTCCTCGCGGATTCTGGGTGCGGGTCGTCTTGGCGGCGATCCCGTCTTGGTGCTTGGT
>CM065687.1:8793358-8795858 GCA_017654935.2 Phymorhynchus buccinoides
AAAATGGCTGGCGTTGAAAGGGTCTTTTTAAGCCTTCATAATCACTGACTATTATTTCAAGTTATCTAGCGTAGCAAAAAACACCCACTTGGGCAACATTGACAAAGCAACAAGCGCCTTTCCGTGCGTGTTCCTGCTTCATCAATGCTTCAATGCAATAATAGGATGTGCACAGATCCCGAAGAAGGGAACTTGACCGGATGTTTGCTGCAGATCTCAGTCTCGGCCGCCGCAGGATATCAGTAGAGCTGAAGGCAGTTACTGAATGTGGCAGCGTCACGCCACGAACCCATTCAGTGCCTGTCAGTGGGCATCGGCCCGCCGGTGCGGCACGAACCAGCACGCCAACTGCTGTCAATACCGCTGCAGGTCTGTCGTTTCAGAGTATAGCAGGACATCCATGACGGCAAAAACACCACGGCACCGACGACGGCAAATGGAAAAATTATGTCGTGTCAATCGCTCACACTAAATTTCTACTTCTTGAATCCATAACTGTGACACGAAACGGCAACGGCAACTCACCGGTACTGCACAGTAGTACCGGTGGCAGGAGTTTTCGGTGCATGTAGCGAATTCTGCCTTTGTCGTCCACGAAATACGAGAGAATGGACCATGAAATCTGAGAAGAAAACTGCCTCGGTCAGCTATGGAAATGAGGGGTGTGGGTCAAGGTCACTACGTTACCCCACGTGCACGTACATTTTTCTGGCATTGTCTGACCTAAAGCAGGGCCGGATCACAGACTTTTGAAGGGGGGGTACCTGAAACTTTTTTTAGGCCGGGGTCCAGGGGCCGCCTAGGCCCCGTTGGTGTCCAGGGGCAAAGCCCTGGTGGGGGGTCCAGGTGGGCGAAGCCCCCCGGCCGAAAACGAGTTTTCAACATTTTAAAACTGTTTTGTGGCATCTCCTGCGAGCTCAGAGCAGAACTTCTTAAGAGCGTTTTATCAGTTTTGCACCTTGCTTAGCTTGCAGTCATAACACACAAAAGACAATCAAACATTCTCACCTTATTGCAAGAGCATCTCCTTTTTTTTTGACAGCCGAGGGGGGGTGCTGCAGCACCCAAAGCACCCGCCCTAGATCCGGCCCTGTAAAGAAAATGCCGGCGGCAGATAGCGGAGAATGGATTTCTGATGATTCTCCGACGGGCTGAGCTAAAATTTGTTTCTAGTGGCATGGGTGCAACTTTTCCTGGTATACATGCTTTTCCTGTTTTTTGGAATTTTACCAGAAAAGGAAGTTCCTTTTTTAATTTGTCAAACAAGATCTTTGTGTGTCTACTGTATTTTTTCAAACATTTATAAAATAAGCATCATATTATTAAGCGCCAACTGTGTGTGTGTGTGTGCGCGTGTGTGTGTGTGTGTGCGTGTGCGCGTGTGTGTGTGTGTGTCCGTGTGGAACACAGAACGGGCCTTATACCTCCGCCGTTTTTCGACTGAATCGCTTCAAATTTGCTATCAGCCCTATCGTGGCGATGGTAACGGCAACCAAGGCGGCCGTGTCATTTGCGCGGTTTGGCAAATGCGCGAAACGCGTATCCACCGGCCTCTCTGCGCCCGTATCTCCGGGATGAGAGAAGAAAATGGAAGCAGGGAGAGAGACAAAAGTAATAATATAATATTTCGCTGACCCGGCGAAACCAGTACTCAGCGTTACCGGTACTTGGCGTTAACGGTACTAGGCATTACCAGTACCGGCGTTGCGCTAGTTAATATAAATTGTGGGAAAAGCCAACTAAAATACACTTCATAATTTTGTTTTCAGCTGCAGGTGGACGCTACCCCTAGACCCCGGCCTTTCGGGTTTTTTTCATTTTGTGTAGTTGCACCCATGTAGTGGAGATGCTTTGCCCAGGGCTCGTCCCCACTCTCTCGGCCAAAGGGATTTGAGGACAGCTGGTGTTGACGATCAGGACCAACCCATCCCCTTGGTTGCTGAGCGCTAAGAACCGGGGCAAATGCCCCCCTAGTTTGAGAGACACGGCCTTTACAAAAAGTAGTAGTAGTAGTAATTAGGGTTAGAAGTGGGCCTCGCGGCCCTTTTACGCCCTTTTACGCCCTTTCTCTTTAGTGACTTTGATTTGCTTCAGGGTAGTTTGATGAAAATCCGTTTAACGTCCTCCAGTCTGAAACAGACACATATGGGCCATCAGTAGATATAAAGATGGTGAGAACGATCCTGGAGGCAATGCCCGGAGGCAGTGCCACTCCAAGAAAGTCCCGATTTTTTAACAATACAGATATGTATGTTTCAGGGTGGCTTGCTTTCTACAGCTAAGCTATAAAATTCAACAAAAATATTGAATGGACTTTTTCTTCTTCTTTTTTTCTTTTTTTATTCATCGAAAAGGCAAAGGTGCGCCACGATTTTTTGTTACCGTGGAAAAAAACAGCTCTTGCTTTGGTGTTGGCCCCTACCACTAAAGGCTACTGTCAACTTATCATAAACACAGGGGCTAGAGGCACGGCATTCTTGCAACACTCAGACCATGCTCA
>CM065687.1:8803358-8913358 GCA_017654935.2 Phymorhynchus buccinoides
TGTCCTGACAGAGGCCAAAACATTAGGACAATTGCAAATTTGATAGGTCAATGTCCTGAAAATCGTAAGAATGTGCAACACTGTCACGCGCGTGTTGTAGCCTGTGCTGTATTGTTGTTGTTGTTGTTGTTGTCTTACCCTGGCTTAAAGACTCCAGGGATCACCCCAACAGCCGAAACACTTGAACACTATGGTGCAAATGCACCAGCCAGGGATGAGAACATTACGTGTGTGACCGTTTTTGATTACCCCGCCAAATGGGCAGCCACACTCCGACTTCGGAGGATTTTAGACTGATGATGTTATGCTAGGAGCTCGTCATGGCTTAAGACAGTCCATGCAGAACATAACAACATTTTGATGTAACCTTGGTGTTCTAGCTTATGTCAACTGGTCTGACACAGCCTCATGCCAAGGCGAGCCTGTGTTGTATTAAAGTAGTGTTTATTTCGCATCGATTACGAATTTCAAACCAAGATGTGTTGTTTTTTTGTAAACTATTCTCTCTAACAATGTTTCTGTGTCCTGTGTGAGTGAAGGTCATATAGTGGTGTAGAGTGGAACAGATGTAACGCGTTCGCCTCGTGTCAAGTAAACCCGAGTTCGAAGCTGTGTACAGGGGATTTTTCCTCTCATTTTACACTAGGCCTTACGGTCTGAACGTGTGGAGTCTTTCAGATGAGACGATAAACCGAGGTCCCGTGTGCCCATGCACTTAGCACACGTTAAACCCAGTGGCAACGAAAAACTTGTAATTTGGTCAAAATTTACCACCACCCCCTTTCCTTCTTCATCAGTCACACAAACATCGCATGCGAAAATTAAAAAAACAAAACAAATGGGTGGCGGGCCTCTGGCTGCGACGCTCTCTCCAGGTGGGAGCAACCCGAATTTCACATGGACGTCTCTGTGACTACCTAATAATAATACCTAATTCCTAAATATCTACAGGCAGACCTGGCTCATCCTTTCTTGAGGACGAGGCTGGGTTTGTCTCCCTTTGACTCCTTTAGGCGGTGTTGTCGAAAGCAATCTTGGCGGAGGGGAGTTAATTAAAAGAGAGTTCTCTACCTTACTACATTTTCGCTATAAACAAAATATAGGTTGCAGTTTCAGACAGAAGAGAAGGAAAGAAGGGGAAATGAATTCACTTCGTTTTAGTCCCTCTACACTCTGTATTTCACGCCAGAAATTATCAGAAAGTTTGACATTTCGAGGAATCCTCCCTCACAGTACACGTAAAACTGATTTTTCTTCTTCTTCTTCTTCTTCTTCTTCTTTGATCGCTCAGACAGTTTCCTGTCAATTATGAGCGCAGATGCGTCATGCTGCCGTTATGCGCTTAACTAAAAAAATAGTTAGGCCCAGCAAGTCCGACTTCGGCTGGAGGAAATTTGTCTGAAAGTGTTTCGTGAAAACAAAAAGGCAGGAGAATGGACCGGTAAGGCAGAAAGATAGTAGATGACAGTAAGCAAAGGGAAAAGGCAGAGTCAAAGAGAGTGACAGATTAGAGGAAGTTACAAGCACAGAACTTCCAGAAGGTGGGGGAACTATTTATAAAAAAATTGATCAAGTCAATTTCCAACGATTGATTGCAAAATCGGCCTCAAGAGCTTTTATCATGATTAGTACCTAAGGGCATTTTGGTCTATCCCCTGACGGTACAAGGCCTTATGACGTAATTAGTTGTCATGGCAACCAGGGGAGCCCACACTTGATAACTGACAGGTTGTGTGTGTGTGGGGGGGGGGTGGGGGTGTCAGGTGTTGGTCTCAAGAGGAATTAGGCGGGGGTGGGTTGGAAATTCCGAAGATAGAGGAGTGGGTGCATTGGTATGGGGTTCAGAATTGATACAATACCAGTTAACTACTTAACTGGCTTTTCTAATTCAGTTAACTGACTTTGTTTTACCGGAAGCGGAAATCGATTATACTAGTTAACTGACATTTCTAAATATCACTTAACTGTTAATTTGCTTTTCCGTCTGAGAGTGACTATTTTCTGAAGGTTTTGTAACACACGTTGTAATTGGTCGGCGTTTGAATGAATGAAATGTAGGTTTTACGTACACTCGGCTGCAAAACAGCACATATGGGATGAACCATCAACCAACCATCATTCAAAGCTCTGAGCAGATCCTGGAGGTACTGCAGGTCCGATCCGTGATAAAAAATTGTTGATAAAAAAATGATATTGAAGGTATGTAACTCTTTCACAGTGTAAATGGGAGAAGATTGCTGATCTGCAGTACATCCAATGGGATTTCGTGTTACAAAAACAGTTGGTTGTCCTGACAAAATGCCACTTAACAGTTAACTGACTTTTCTTTTGCCGGAAGCGGAAGTTGATTATATCAGTTAACTACTTAACTGGAATTAGAAAAGACAGTTAACTACGTAACTGGTATATTAAAGCCAGTTAAGTGGTTAACTGGTATTTTATCATTTTTGAGCCCCATACATGGGAGAGGAAGATAAACGTTATCAGCTGGTCCTCTCCTAGCTGTGTTAACACTAGTGTACTGCAAACAGTCAGATCGATACACAGGGTGTGTGTGTGTGTGTGTGTGCGTGTGCGTGTGTGTGTGTTTTGTCTGTCTGTCTGTCTATATAGCCATGTTGTCCAGTTTTTGTTTCCGTTTGTCTTACCCTGGCTTAAGGACTCCAGGGATCATCGCAACAGACGAAGCAGTTGAACACTATGGTACAAATGCCACCAGCTAGGGATGAGAACATTACGTGTGTGACCGTCTTTGATTACCCCGCCACGTGGGCAGCCACACTCCGATTTCGGAGGATATGTTGTCCAGTGATCCTGCCATGGTCGGTCGTCTCATTCAGATGTGTGTGTGTGTGTGCGCGCGCGCGCGCGCGTGCGTGTGCGTGTATGACTGTCTGTGTGTGTGCGTGCGTGTGTGTGTGTGACCAGCCATGATGTCCAGTGACCCAGACATGGTCAGTCGTCTTATCCAGCAGCAGGAGGACGAGGTGAACACCATTGTGGCCAAGATCAAGGAGAAACTGCTGCACAACGGGGTTAGTATTGATTGATTGATTGGTTGATTGATTGGTTTATGTCTGTATTTATTTATTTATTCATGTATTTATTTATTGATTCATGTATTGATTTATTGATTGATTTTCTAATCACAGAAACTCGTCTGTGAAATTCGGGTTGCTCCCACCAGGAGAGTGCGTCGCTCTAGTACAGTGCCACCCATTTTATGTACTTTCTACGGCTCATGCATGCTAAATGTCTATCTATGTCCGTATGCATTTCATGCATCTTTGTTACACTCATGTGACTTTGGCTAAGTCAAAATGTGCTTATATTCATGCATGCTGAATGTCGATGTGTCTGTTATTCTGGCACCTGAACGAAATTTCTCTTTGAGCGATAGTAAAGTGATTTTGAGTTGAGTTTTTGCATGCTATGTGAGTTCGTGTCATCCATCCCACCGGCACAACACGGCCTACTCCTACCGAATAGTGGAATGGATTTTAACGTGTGCGCAAGATCTTATGCATGTGTTCGCTAGCTCACGGGACCTCGATTTAAGGTCTCATCCGAAGGACCCGAAAATAGGAGTAAAGAATCTTTCCCAAGGACACAGCACCGCGAAAGGAGCTGGGTTCGAACCATCGCATTCACAAACCTATTGGGTTACGAGTGACGACTCTAACCAACTACGCCAATGTGTATATCTGATGCACTCTTCAGTCAAGATTAGCATCTCCCCGTGGGGATACCGGGGGGTCTTTTGTAAAAATAGTTCCCCCACCTTCTGGAATTTCTGTGCTTGTAGCTTCCTCTAATCTGCCATTATATTTCACTATGCCTTTTCACTTTGCTTTCTGTCATCTACTATCTTTCTGACTTATTGGCCCATTCTCCTGGCTTTGGTTTTCAAAACAAATCTTCCAAATAATTTTTCTCCTTTGAGCTCCTCTGAAATCGGAATGTGTCGGCTGTACACAGCGGGGAGACCAGTGAAAACTGAAAACCGGACACGTACGTACCTTATCTATTATGGCCATATGGCCTGGGGACGCAGAAGAAGAAGAAGTATATAGCATAATGATGTTTTAGCGTGTTCTTCTTTAGAGGAGTCGCATGAAAGAGTGGTATGTAGATAGACCTATGCCGTTGCCGTCTCTGTTCAGACTGAACTTCTCCATTGGGATTATTAGTAGGTAGGACTGCTCCAAAGATAACGCACTTGTCTGAGCGTGATCAGATACACTCTTGTCTTCTTCTTCCTCTTCTTCTTCTTCTTCGATCGCTCAGACAGTTTCCTGTCAATTATGAGCGCAGATGCGTCATGCTGCCGCTATGCGCCTAACTAAGAAATAGTTAGGCCCAGCAAGTCCGATTTCGGCTGGAGGAAATGGTTTTGAAAATGTTTCGTGAAAAAAGGCAGGAGAATGGGCCGGTAAGGCAGAAAGATAGTAGATGACAGTAAGCAAAGGGAAAGGGCAGAGTCAAAGAGTGACAGATTAGAGGAAGTTACAAGCACAGAACTTCCAGAAGGTGGGGGGACTATTTATAGAAAAGGCCCCCGGTATCCCCACTGGGGGACACTCTTGTCTAAGACGCAGTGTTTTAAATTTGATTCTGAAAATTGGCATTTTGTTTTCTGTTCGTCCTCTACTGCATCTTAATGTATGAACCTCACTTCATTCGAAATATAACAAGTCCTGCGTTATGCATACATGTTGCGTACATTAAAGAACCCCGCGGCAACAAAGGAGTGTGAATTGTTCAAAGCTGTCCCTTCCCCCGACAGTTAAACCATAGCAACACAACTGTGTGGTGCACCATTCCCAACATCAGACAATTCAGGCATGGTAATCTTCAGAGAATTCTCTGAATTCAGAGAAAAATGAATGTAATGTCTGATGGGGTTTTAAGCGTCAGGAGATGCCCTTTTCAGAATCACATCTAAAACACTGCGTCTTAGACAAGAGTGTCCCCCAGTGGGGATACCGGGGGGTCTTTTGTATAAATAGTTTCCCCACCTTCTGGAAGTTCTGTGCTTGTAATTTGTATAATTCATTATTTGTCCTCATAAGAGACATTGCCTCCTGATCACCATAAAGAAACTCTTTACCCATTGAAACCACCATTAAACAATGTCTCCTGAAACCCCCAAATGTTTACAGAGAAAATTGATTTTCCTCCATCACCGTGCCTGGACATAGAATTGGCCTGAAGCCGATCCTTTGAAGACCATGGTAAAGGACCACCAAGGCCGTGGAGAGACAACATTGACATCTGTTCCCAACATGGCCAAAATGCCACGGCTGTTAGGTCCTTTCGCGACAATTTTGTCCTCTCGCGGATACCATGACCTAGGGTCTCCCATAGCCATATATATTCTTGATCAGCATGTCACAACCTATTCCGATCCTGAATTTTGAACCGCCAGTGCAAACCTCCGCCAAGGAAGACTCACAAAACCGAAATTTCCTTCCTTCATGTCCGAGCTGTATCTCATGAACCAGTGGGTAGAATGGTTTCAAATGTTGTGTGGTAATGTAACATGGCGAGTAATGAAATGAATAACTTACAATAAATTCAAATAAAAGCGGACACAGGGTCATTTTAGGCTAATGTGCACATAAGGACAAAAAGTCCGCGAAAGGACTTAACACACGGCTTTGTATTGTAATAAATCACTGCAAACTGCTATTTCTTCTTTTTCTTTGATCGCTCAGACCGTTTCCTGTCAATTATGAGCGCAGATGCGTCATACTGCCGTTATGCGCCTAACTAAGAAATAGTTAGGCCCAGCATGTCCGACTTCGGCTGTAGGAAATCTTTTTGGAAAGTTATTCTTTTTTAAAAAAAGGCAGGAAAATGGACCGAAAAGGCAGAAAGATAGTAGACGACAGGAAGCAAAGGGAAAAGGCAGAGTCAAAGAGAGTGACAGATTAGAGGAAGTTGCAAACACAGAACTTCCAGAAGGTGGGAGAATATTTATGCAAAAGACACCCCCCCAGTATCCCCACGGGGGGAAATGCTATGTGACAATAAAGATCTAACTCATCCCAACAAAAAATGCAAACTTCTGCTGCCAGAAACAAATCCTCTGTCAGCAATTCTTAATCCTCCGAAATCTGCAAATCCTCTGACAATTCTGATGCTTGTACATGCTTGCAATATGCTATTTTGTTGTTCGGGAAAAACCCGAATTCTACAGGAATGCATCAGAAGAGTTGCTTACTTCAGAGGAGCACTACTTATTTCCAGGTTCGAGGTGAACTGAATCCGTTTAACGTACTCCGGTCTGAAACAGACACATATGGGACATTAGTAGATATAAAGATGGTGGGAACGATCCTGGAGGTAATGCCCGGAGGCAGTGCAACTCCAGGAAGTCCCGAATTTTTAGCGATACAAATGTATAATCTTATAATGAACGTTGTACCAGGTTCGAGGCAAGCTGTTACGTCTTCACGGGGAGCCGGGCCACGCCATCGTGAAGGCGGCCATGTTGCATGACGTCAGCTGCATCGTCACGGGGTCACGTGGTCTGGGCACGGTGCGCCGCACCCTGCTGGGGTCCGTGAGTGACTACGTGCTGCACCACGCCCACGTGCCCGTGCTGATCTGCAGGCACAAGGACCTCCTTCACCACGACCACCACCACCACCATCTTCATCAGCAGCAGCAGCAGCTCGAAGGGGAGGAGGAACCAACAAAGAAGGAAACACCCAAAGGGGCTGAGGGGGCTGAGAAATTCGTAGAGGCGCCCACAGAAAAACTGTTTCGGAAAAACTCAGGGAAAGAAGAATCAATATAATTTGTTTTTAAACACTGATAAAATAGTAATATTTCGGTTTATTTTTCAACCTTCGACGGGCAAAGCACCAGGGCAGGAAAGAAGAATGTAAGAAAAGTGGAAGGTTTGTGGAAGTACCCAAAGAAAAACTTTCTAGGAAAAATTCGGGAAGAGAGGAAGACAAAGGTGGGGAATTTGTGGAAGTACCCGAAGAAAGGTTGTCCAGAAAGAATTCGGCAAAAGAAGAAGAGAAATACGAAAAGCTTGTGGACGTCCCAAATTAAACCGTATTAGGAGGAATGCAGGAAGAGAGGTTCAAGAGAAACACGGAAGGTTTATGGAAGTATTGAAAGAAAAACTGCAGTCTGTTGCAGGTTTTTATGTTTTTGTTTGGTTGGGGGGTTTTTTGCATAGGAAGAATTCAGGAAGAGAGGAAGAGAAAGGTGGGGAATCTGTAGAAGTGGCCGAAGAAAGGTTGTCCAGAAAGACTTCAGAAAGTGAAGAATTTGAGTGAAAGTGAAAGATTTATAGAAATACCAAAAGAAAAACGTTCCAGGACAAATTCAGCAAGGGAAGAAGAGGAAAGCGGAAATTTCATGGAGATATACCAAAAGAGAGGCTGTCCAGAAGGAATTCCGGAAGAGAGAACTTGAGACAAGTGGGAGCTTCGTGGAGGTTCTGAAAGAGAACCTGGTTAGGAAGAATTCGGGAAAGAGAGGGAGAGAACGTTGGAAAGTTTGTGGGAAGAACCAAACGACTAGTCGTTCGGGAAGAACTCAGGGAGAGAGGAAGAGAAGGATGGGTGTTTTGTAGATGTATTAAAGATGCACTGACGCACCACGATTAAGTCCCTTGTTTTTTTCTGGGTAGTTGTGGCCCACATACAGATATCCCCATCTTCAAATTGAGGCTGCTCTTTAAAATGATGTTTCGGATTGAATTTGGGGGCATTTGTATGGGAGTGAGACCTGGTCAAAGCAAGATTTCTTTCCAGCTATAAGAGGGAAAACACGTGCAACCCGTGATTTTGACACATGATCTGGTGGGTCTATAAATGAAAAATTATGTAAGGAAAACAACAATAAGGAAGAGAGGACTATGTGAAAACGGGAAACCTTGTGGAAGTACCAAAAGCAAAGTTAGATAGAAATTCTAGAAATTCACCACAAGAAGTATCTAGAAAATGAAAAGTTTGCGGAGATGCCAAGTGAAATCTTGTCCATGAAAACCACACAAAACCCCACAATTATTGAGAAGAGTAGTAGAGACTATGTAAAAGGATCAAAACAAGTCAAGGAAGAATTCAGCACAAGAAAAAGAAGAAGAGAAAACTGGATTGTGGCGGTGCCTAAAGAAAAAGTGTCCAGGAATAGAAAATCAGGAAGAAAGGAGCCAAACAAAAGTGAACATTTTGTGGAAGTACCCAGAGAAAAGTTGTAAAGGTAGAATTCAGGGAAGGAAGAATCAAGGGATGCTAGGAAGAGAGATTCGTGCGAGGCCGTGACCGAAAGGGAAGAAAAGAAAAGCCGGGAAAGATGGGTGTTTTCTCTAAAGTAGGGAAGGATGGAGAGGAAAAGGGGAAGGGAGTGCATCCAGAAAGGGGAAGCGGGAGAGGAGAATGGAGAACGATTGACTGAAGAAGACAAATGTGGCCCAGCACCACGAAAGGGACATTAAGTCGCTGGGCTAGTTTCTCACAACGGGCTTGCAAATTCAAAATCTCATTTTTATCAATTTTGAGTTACGGATATTTTCGTGCTCTCTAACATTTTATCTTTTGATATCCATTAAGGATAATCTTTAAGATTGTCTCTAAATATTCTTTAAAGTGCTTTAAAGTTAGTAGGTTAATGCATTTTCATAGGATAGGATAGACGTTAGACTGCGGTTTCTCAAAATGGCCGACAGTCACCTTACCATGTTTCAATGCTCATAACTCTGCAACAAAAGAGGATACAAGCATGATTTGCATATCGTTAGAAAGAGAATGGCCTGAAGTTTCCCACTGTGCCATTTTCTCAGAATTGTCATTTTGACAGTAAATGTTGAGGCCGCCAATTTCGTATCAAAACGGACTATCTAGCAAAACTGTCAAATACTCCATAGTTTGTATTCTAAATAACTCCCGAATTTGCAATCATATCTTTGAGACACCAATGCATCAGCACTCCACAATTCATGTACTTTGGAAGCTTAGAATTTGTACAGGAAGTTTTCAAAACTTTAGCAGCGTTTTTCTCGAAACAGGCCTTTTAGAGTTAGTCCGTTTTGACTCCAAGCCATCGACATCAAAACTTTAACAGCGTTTTTCTCAAAACAGGCCTTTTAGAGTTTGTCCGTGTTGACTCCAAGCCATCGACTTAATGTCCCTTTCGTGGTGCTGGGTCACAAATAAGGAAGAAGAGGAACGAACGTTGGAAATACAGAAAAAGACGGGAGAAGATGCAGTTGCGATAAACGGGTAGATAGAAAGATGACGAAAGAGGGCAACAAAGGAAACACGAGTGGTAAGGGGCCGAACCACCTGTTCAACTGCAGTCGTACGGACATCCACCTGTTCAACTACAGTCGTACGGACATCCAACTGTGACATTTATGAGGCATGATTCTTATCTTCATTTGGATCACAAAAAGACATATTTGTTGAAAGAAAACCACAGACATATTTGTTGATGTTTTTTTTCTTTCTAACAACCGTCAATTACGTTTTTGTGATTCTGTCCGTGAAAGTTAAATGTTGGTTATTAAAATGATGGTGTGGATATTTAGCTGTGCGTAGAGCCAGCAAAGTGTGTGTACCTTAAAGGGACATCCTGACGGATGAGTTTTTGCAAGAAACTCATCAAGATCACCAGAAAGACAGTCTTTTCAAGGATCGGAACACTCACTTTGCTCTGGTTTCCTAGAAATCAAGCCGTCAAAACGGCGATTCCTCCTTGGCGGAGCTGCCGGAGAGAGTAGCCATTTTGGATGGGGTGGGTGGAGGCCAATCCCATTGTGGTTGAAGCTTTTTCTTTTATTGTAGTGCAGTTTTAAAAAATTGGAGTTATTTCCTTTGTTGTGAGCAAAACGCCTTTAGATAAACTGTATAAAATTTAAAAGAAGAAAAAGGCTTGTATTGCGAACATTTCGTGCTAACGATTTGGTCTAAACTCAGGCGGCCATTAGAAAAGAGACGACACACGCCTTCTCTTTCAGTGAAATAATTTGACTTCCAGCACCTCCGCCAAGGAGGAATCGCCGATTTGACGGTTTGATTTCTAGGAAACCAGAGCAAAGTGAGTGTTGCAATCTCTGTAAAGGGTGTTTTCCTGGTGATCTCGACGTGTTTCTTACAAAAACCCACCCGTCAGGGTGCCCCTTTAACTTTGCAGAAAGCTTACTTCTGAACATGTACTCAACTGTTAAAATAACGGATGCATGGCTGAAACCTCTCTCATAGCAATATGCTTATATTTTTTTGCGTGTTTGTGTGCTTGTGAATACCTGATGTTCGCCCGCATAAGTGTGCCTGTATGTTTGATCAGATCAGATCAGATCAGATAACAGGGACATGATGATAATAGCCGTTAGGCTTTTTAAGTCCCATCATTTTTTCCCCATGTATTTTATTTAGTTGGCAAGGTCGTCGATTGCTCATTTTTTTGCTGATTATTTAATCATGATATTCATATACTAGTGGCTTTTATTTAAATCGTTCCAATTGTCTAGCAGATTTTCGAAAGAGTTAGTACTTTGTGCTCTTTTAAAGTTAGTGGATATCTTATTCCATAAGGGTGCAATTCTGTTACTAAATTAAAACAATTATTGTGTTAGTATAACAATGTTCAATACATATTTTGTCAGTACTATTTCTTGTTTTATCGTAGTCAGATAGTTTTTTTACAAGTCAGTTATGTTTATATCATCGATGCAATTGAACATTTTATAGCACTGAATCAGGTCACCCCTTATCCTTCTTGCTTTTAATGATGGCAAACCCAGATACTTTAACCTTTCACAATACGAGTAGTTTTGAATTCCGTAAACTATCTTTGTTGTAAACTATCGCTGTACTTTCTCTGTGATACGTATGTATACTGCTCACAAAAAGATGGGGATATTGTGTTGTGCAAGAATACCATGGGTTCAATAATGAAATTATAAGTCCTATTCAATTTGAACGCAAAAGTATGTTATTCCTTGAACATAAAATCGAAGACTAAAATTAGTTTTGAACCATCACGTGATTGCCAGAGAAGATGTACATCAATGGGTGCAATGTCCCAAAAATAGTCATAAAACAGTTGAACATGTGTTGGACCACGGTTTCCTGCAAGGCACAGCGGGCCATTTGATTGAAAATGGCCAGGGGACCTTGTAGACCGTGGGAAGGTCTGGGTTTCGTGGATGTGAAGGTGATCTTGCACAAAATGTGCTCAGTGGAGACGCGAATTGTCATTTTGATGGTTGAAATCTGCCCAACGCTAGCGTTTTTCAATTTAAGCTTGCACCATTGTAACGGTCATAATAGGATAAGAGGATCTAGAGACGCCGGGGAAAACATTAATCCTCCAGAAAATCTTCAGGAAGCTAGTCCAGAGCATGCGAAAGCATTGCCTTGAATACCTGGTAGCAAACAGTGGCCCAACAATAAATCAACTGTGTAAAAGTGTTTTGTGATTTCGAATAACACACCCACTGATGTTCATCGCCTCTGGCAGTCACGTGACATTTTTTAATTGATATTTTGCCTTCGATTTTACAGGCAAGAAAGGCTGAACTATGATTTTCACATGAAATTAAACTTATGGTCTGGTTATTGAACCCACGGTGATGTTGCAAAATCAACATCCCTTACTTTTTGTGAGCAGTATATATGTAAGGCTTCACAAGGAAAGTTGTTTTAGATTTTTTTATATTGTCTTAAACATGTATTTATGTTGTCTTAAACATGTATTTATGTTGTCTTAAACATGTATGTCTGTTGTCTTAAACATGTATTTATGTTGTCTTAAACATGTATGTCTGTTGTCTTAAACATGTATTTATGTTGTCTTAAACATGTATGTATGTTGTCTTAAACATGTATTTATGTTGTCTTAAACATGTATTTATGTTGTCTTAAACATGTATTTATGTTGTCTTAAACATGTATGTCTGTTGTCTTAAACATGTATTTATGTTGTCTTAAACATGTATGTCTGTTGTCTTAAACATGTATTTATGTTGTCTTAAACATGTATGTTGTCTTAAACATGTATGTTGTCTTAAACATGTATGTCTGTTGTCTTAAACATGTATTTATGTTGTCTTAAACATGTATTTATGTTGTCTTAAACATGTATGTCTGTTGTCTTAAACATGTATGTCTGTTGTCTTAAACATGTATGTCTGTTGTCTTAAACATGTATTTATGTTGTCTTAAACATGTATGTCTGTTGTCTTAAACATGTATTTATGTTGTCTTAAACATGTATGTCTGTTGTCTTAAACATGTATTTATGTTGTCTTAAACATGTATGTCTGTTGTCTTAAACATGTATTTATGTTGTCTTAAACATGTATGTCTGTTGTCTTAAACATGTATTTATGTTGTCTTAAACATGTATGTCTGTTGTCTTAAACATGTATTTATGTTGTCTTAAACATGTATTTATGTTGTCTTAAACATGTATGTATGTTGTCTTAAACATGTATTTATGTTGTCTTAAACATGTATGTATGTTGTCTTAAACATGTATTTATGTTGTCTTAAACATGTATGTCTGTTGTCTTAAACATGTATTTATGTTGTCTTAAACATGTATGTCTGTTGTCTTAAACATGTATTTATGTTGTCTTAAACATGTATGTCTGTTGTCTTAAACATGTATGTCTGTTGTCTTAAACATGTATTTATGTTGTCTTAAACATGTATGTCTGTTGTCTTAAACATGTATGTCTGTTGTCTTAAACATGTATTTATGTTGTCTTAAACATGTATTTATGTTGTCTTAAACATGTATGTATGTTGTCTTAAACATGTATTTATGTTGTCTTAAACATGTATGTCTGTTGTCTTAAACATGTATGTCTGTTGTCTTAAACATGTATGTCTGTTGTCTTAAACATGTATGTCTGTTGTCTTAAACATGTATGTCTGTTGTCTTAAACATGTATGTCTGTTGTCTTAAACATGTATGTCTGTTGTCTTAAACATGTATGTCTGTTGTCTTAAACATGTATTTATGTTGTCTTAAACATGTATGTCTGTTGTCTTAAACATGTATGTCTGTTGTCTTAAACATGTATTTATGTTGTCTTAAACATGTATGTCTGTTGTCTTAAACATGTATGTCTGTTGTCTTAAACATGTATGTATGTTGTCTTAAACATGTATTTATGTTGTCTTAAACATGTATGTCTGTTGTCTTAAACATGTATTTATGTTGTCTTAAACATGTATGTCTGTTGTCTTAAACATGTATGTCTGTTGTCTTAAACATGTATGTCTGTTGTCTTAAACATGTATGTCTGTTGTCTTAAACATGTATGTCTGTTGTCTTAAACATGTATTTATGTTGTCTTAAACATGTATGTCTGTTGTCTTAAACATGTATGTCTGTTGTCTTAAACATGTATGTCTGTTGTCTTAAACATGTATGTCTGTTGTCTTAAACATGTATGTCTGTTGTCTTAAACATGTATGTCTGTTGTCTTAAACATGTATTTATGTTGTCTTAAACATGTATGTCTGTTGTCTTAAACATGTATGTCTGTTGTCTTAAACATGTATTTATGTTGTCTTAAACATGTATGTCTGTTGTCTTAAACATGTATGTCTGTTGTCTTAAACATGTATGTCTGTTGTCTTAAACATGTATGTCTGTTGTCTTAAACATGTATGTTGTCTTAAACATGTATTTATGTTGTCTTAAACATGTATTTATGTTGTCTTAAACATGTATGTATGTTGTCTTAAACATGTATTTATGTTGTCTTAAACATGTATTTATGTTGTCTTAAACATGTATGTATGTTGTCTTAAACATGTATTTATGTTGTCTTAAACATGTATTTATGTTGTCTTAAACATGTATTTATGTTGTCTTAAACATGTATGTATGTTGTCTTAAACATGTATTTATGTTGTCTTAAACATGTATGTCTGTTGTCTTAAACATGTATGTCTGTTGTCTTAAACATGTATGTCTGTTGTCTTATGTTTGTATCTCTCTTTAACAATGAGATGTGTGTTTCTATGTGGAAATGTACACCTTCGTGTCTTGTTTTGTTGACTTGGAATTATACATAATGCTATGTGATGTCTTGGTTCAAATCGTGGGGGTTGCCACACTGAATTTCTCATTATGAGATACTGTAATAATTTTGGGGGGAGCTGATTTAATTTGTCTGAAACTGTAAAAGATAATCTTGCTGGAATTCTTAAAAAAAAGAACACTTACAATTGATGCAAAGATTGCGTTAGTACACACGTTTGAAAAACGGAAAACGTGGTTAGGGTCGTGTCTGTTTGTGTTATTTTAAGTTAATTGCTCTGTAATGTGCGTGATGCAGTAAGCACGATTTTCTGCAGAAGCTATTTGTTGTTTCAAAAATGTGTGATTTATTTTGTCTTGAGATGTGATGTATTATTACACCAATTATCGTTTTCAATTATCATTGATTTATTCAAATGCAAGCACTCATTTCAGTTTGATGCAGTGAGCACGATTTTCTGCAGAACCTATTTGTTCTTTATTTACTTTGTCTTGAGATGTGATGTATTATTACGCTAATTATCGTTTTCGTGTGAAAACGTTGATTTATTCAAATGCAAGCACTGATTTAAGTTTGGCTTGGAAAATTTGCATTATGAAGGGAGTGTTTTATAATTTTAAATCATGCTTACTGTATGTTAACCCTTTTAATGTCGATAACGGGTTATGTGATTGTGAGTTGTCGGTAAAAATAAATAAAAATCGTATTTTGGAGAGTGACTGTTGCTGAGAAACTTGTGTAGTGTTTGTTTTAGTTTTATGAATAGTAATGTAGTGCTTATTCTTCAGTCACACAGATACATTCACGCATACCCATATGCCTGTGTATGCACACAAGCACACACACATACAAAGAGAGAGAGAGGGGGGGGGGAGGGAGGGAGGGAGAGAGAGGGGGGGGCAGACAAACAGAACTCGAAATGTTTGATGAGGATAACTGAATAAGTAAAAATACCTCTTTTTATGAGGTCCTCTACACACAGAGAGAGAGAGAGAGAGAGAGAGAGAGAGAGAGAGAGAGAGAGAGAGAGAGCTCGAACTCGAAATGTTTAATGAGGATAACTGAATAAGTAAAAATAGTTCTTTTCATCAGGTCCTGTACAGATTGATATATAGAGAAACAGACAGAACAGACAGATTGGTGATATCGAAGAAAGAATAGAGCGACAGCTTGTAATAAGAAAAGACCCATCCACACAAAGCACAGCTCCAAACCAGCCTGGATCAGGTTACATGTGATTAGTTTATTGTTGTCTTCACAACACTACGACATCTGACCACAACATCAAAGTAAGGGAAGAGTGAGAACGCTTCATAATACAGTGGAACCTCCCTTATAAGACCTCCCATTATAAGACTCCCTCCCACGTAAGACCTACTTCTCTGAGACATTGCCCTTCTTTGTAAGTATTGGAATTACCTCCCTTATAAGACCTCCCATAGGCATCAGAATATTCTGAAGTTCAGTCCTCTGAAAACTTTCTTGATTTCCTCTGAAAACCTCGGTAAAAGGTCCTTGAAGACCCTAAACTGAAGAGGGACAACACTGAAATGAGTTCCCAACATCACCGAAAAGGCTTAAATATAGTGAGAAATCACTTTAAAATGCTATTTAACACACAAGATAACACTGAATAAAAAGGCAATACCTCTGTCAAAAATTCTTAATCCTCTGAAATCCTGACAATTCTGATGCCTGCGAGTCCCATTATAAGACTCCCTCCAACATAAGACCTACTTCTCTGAGACATTGCCCTTCTTTGTAAGTATTGAAATTACCTCCCTATTAGACCCCTCCCTTATAAGACCTAATTTTGGATGATTTGTTTTTGAAGGTCTTATAAGGGAGGTTCCACTGTAATAATAACTACCATCATATCGAAAGCACAACGACAATCACCACAACACCTGTACACAATCACAACGATAACAAAAAGCGAATACCGCCACAACAATATATCAACATGACCATAATAATAGTATCTGTTCCAAGATTGGTAGTGTGAGCAAGCCTGTTCATTATAGAATATCCATCTTAAAATACGGATCAACAATTGTTATGAGCCTTTACAACAAATTTTGATTTTAGCTGCATGATTTTCAAGTCTCACCCTATTAATTCTAACGGGAAGTGATATATGTGTCCATAATAATTTTGCTTTGCTGCCAATTTTCTTTTTACAAATAAGATATTTCTTTCCCTCACATCACCAGTTTCAGGTTTTTTGTATCCGATATATTCTATATTGAACTGAAACAGCATTGTGGATAAAAAAAATGTCAATAAAATTGCCTTGTTTTGTTGTTGTTTTTAACAAAACGAATCCCACAATATTATGCATAAAAAACATTTCTAATGAGAATTTTGAGCACTTTCTTGATTGGGTAACTTCAGTCCAAATTATTAAAATTTATGCGAAGAAGACAATTTTTTTTTTTAATTTAAAGGTGACAAAAACGTTCATTCATTCATGATCCCGAATTCCAATAAAGGTTAGTTTTTATGTACTATAATCACAATTTCACAAGCAAAGATAAACAACTATTTCCCTTGTTCCCATAGTTATTTCTATGACAAAAGTGGGTCTTTGTGTGTTTTATTTGGGGGTGCAGTATCATATTGTGCAATTCCAGACATATAAATGGCTGTACAAGAACGTAAATTATCCCCCCCCGACCTCCACCCCTACCCTCACTCTTACAATACACGAATTGTTCTAAATGTAACATTTTCCTGTACACAAAATTCACTTTTCAACGGAAAAAAAGGCTTCAACCACCACACCACCCACCCACCCTCCATTTCTTGTTCCTTCTTCATTGATCCCCCAGAAGTGTGTATATACAGTGCACATGCAGTGCACATTGGCAGTAAACTGGTTCAAGAAAAAAAAAAGAAAACTCAGAAAATGGCGACCCCTACTTGGTGAATTTAAAATTTTGTAAACAAAAACAAAATTGTGCAAGGTTATTTTTTGTAATTCAATTTATCACTTTGATTGCTTTTTTTACCATCTCCACCCTCTCAAAACGTTCACGTCGCAAATTCTGAGGCAGGTCAATTGCATGGGTGCAAATACACAAAATGAAAAAACCTGAAAGGCCGGGGTCTAGGGGTAATGTCCCCCTGCAGCTGAAGAAAATAATGATTTATGAAGGTATTTTGGTTTGCTTTTTCCACTATTTATACTAATGCTTATTTCAAAGTGATTGGAAAATACAGTAGACACACAAAGATGATGTTTGATAAATTTAAAAAAAAGGAAATTCCTTTTCTGGTAAAATTCAAAAACAGGAAATCCTTGTATACCAGGAAAAGTTCCACCCATGCAATTATACTAATAGTATTTAGTTTTTTATGTTAAAGCTGCCAAAGCTACTAAACGTTCAAGTAAAGTGAACAGCGATTGTCCTTAATATACCGAGAACCATCCTGCCCATTTACTGAACTGATTCGACTCGTCCAAAATGTTAAATGCTGGTGATTGGAACCTATTTTGGTTCACACAAACACACAGAAAACCCCAGAGACCTTTGCTCCGATTCCAAAGTCCTCCCATGTTTATAGCATGGGACCACAACAAAAAAAAGGCTGTGTACACATTTACCAAAAAAAGTCTGTAGAGAAACACATCCGCAATGTGTAAAAAATAAATCTGGAAGTAAGAAATATGAAGGAGGGTGCACATTCCACACGGAAATCCATGCACATATCCCATCCGCTTATTTCTTACTTTCTTTTACTTTATTTACATGGGTGCAACTCCCCAAAATGAAACAAAACTGAAAGGCAGGGGTCCAGGGACCCATGGCCCCGGCAGGGTACAGGGGCAGAGCCCCGTCGGACGATTCAGGGGGGCAAGTTAAGAGAGAGATATAACGAGACAGACAGACAGTTAAAATGATAGCCAGAGACAGTTTGAGTCTGATAAGCCTTGTAACATTATTACATTGCCTTTGCAAACTTCCAAGATAGAACTAGACTAAGTTCCAAACGCCCAAAACCGCTTGTGGTCCAAAACATTTTTTTCGATGAATTAAAAAACAACTGAAGTTCAGTTTCTGGTCAAATTACAAATACTGAAATCAGTGTAAAAATGAAAGAGTAGCACCCATGTATTTGCGGATTCCGAATGGGTTCCAACGTTTTCATAATTGTGCACAGACCCTAAAACAAGAACAAAAACCATGTTCAACAGCAGAAGATGCTCAGTCTACAAAAACTCATCCAAACAATCTAGAAGTGCTTTCGTGGGGGGGGGGGGGGGGGGGGGGGGGGGGGGGGAAGAAAAAGTGGTGCAGCTGATTTTGGCTAATGCTGAAACAGTAGTGTGAAGACTGAAAGAGGTCCATTTTTTTTCCATTTTTACCTCAGTCGACGGTTCATTGTGCGTTAGTTATGTCCTGCCAAACCAGCGGCAAAAGAATAAAGGCAGTCAGACCCCGCCCATTCACCCAACAGCAGGCCACACAACACTGCTCACAAAGTTCGCTAGCTAAAACAAGTTATGTACATGAACTGAACACAACACACAACAGCTGAAGACTGGATACACATGATTCGATTTCTCTACAGCTTTTTTTTCTTTCTTTTTTTTAGTTTTACAGATTTTACACATTATCAATTCATCATTTACTATTAGAATGCCCAATGTTGCTCTCTAAATACTGAATGTTCAATATGGACTTTTTTTTATAAGAATAATACCAAGGATATCTTAAGTGACGCAGAAATTGACATTGCTTCAATTAATGTTGTCCACGCCTATTGGAAGCTTATATTACCGTAGATGTTTTGCTTTGTGTGTTGTTATAATTGTTTTTTAAGCTTGCATGTATTTTTTTGTTAAATTGGTTAAATTTTTGCATGTTGTCTAAAATCACTATTCGTGTTAAAAGACATTAAATTAAAGATTAATTAATTCTCTACAGCTGTTGATAAAACCATCGCGGGCATGCACAATGAAAATGCCACTTAAATCCTATATTAGGGCCTGAAGAAAAGTGTGCAAGACACTTGAACATTCGCTGCAAATTAGAGTGTGGGCGTTTGTGTTCTTTATTTTCTTGTATATAAATCCTATATTAGGGGGCAAACTTCTTCTTCTTTTTGTGCGTTCCCAGGCCATATGGCCATAATGGGTAAGGTACGTATGTGTCCGGTTTTCAGTTTTCACTTGTCTCTCCGCTGCGTACAGTCGACACATTCCGATTTCGGAGGAGCTCAAGGGAGAAAATTTATTTGGAAGATTTTTTTTTTTTAAAGCAGGAGAATGGGCCAAATAAGTCAGAAAGATAGTAGATGATAGAAAGCAAAGGGAAAAGGCAGAGTCAAAGAGAGTGGCAGATTAGAGGAAGTTACAAGCACAAAACTTCTAGAAGGTGGGGGAACTATTTTTACGAAAGACCCCCCGGTATCCCCACGGGGAGAGGGGGTAAACATCTTGAGCTGCTTTCCATCCAAGTTTAACCATGATTCTGGCTTTACGTTTCATTACCAGGACACATTGATACACTCCAGTGTTCAGCCGTCTGCCTGCAGATGCGTTAGTTCAAGTCTCTTGAATCACCATCAACTCAGCAGGCCCAAATAGTCCACAAGTTCAAAACTAACAGAAAACATAATAGCAGATAGTCCAAAAGGATGGACCGTAATTCGCGTGATACAATATGTCACAGCTAATACAAGTACAGTGGAACCTCCCTTATAAGACCTTCAAAAATCATCCAAAATGAGGTCTTATACGGGAGGTAATTTTAATACTTACAAAGAAGGGCAATGTCTCAGATAAGTAGGTCTTATGTGTGAGGGAGTCTTATAATGGGAGGTCTTATAAGGGAGGTTCCACTGTAAGTTCTTTTAACTCATTCAAGTCATTTCACCCATATATGTCCGGAATTAATATAAAGCTCTCAATTTGATGAATCCGTTTCAAGGGAAGTAAATCTGTGTGCACACAACACTTTGGTCACTTCTAAACTCGCTTCGTTCCCTTAGATCACACTTTTGCCTCTTATTTTGCATTTGTAGTGGTTTAAAGTGGGGGAACTAATTGCGATAGGGAGTTTTTCTGTACAAAGTCTATATATACAAAAGTCTGATCTACCACACTTCCCTATGTCTAAACCTAAAGTAAAAACCTGTCATCTTCTTTCATTTCTCCTTTTGTCTATCTGTTTTGTTTATGGCTGGAGTGATTTGTGAATTCTTTTAATAATTCAAAATCATTGCTATGCGAATCAATTAAAATAACATGAAAATCGACTTTAATAATGTCGAAACCAGAACCCATGTAAACATTTCTATGGAAATCAACGCTCCTTTATGACAGCAGTAATGGCGGTCAGTAAGCGTTTACAGGATGCATACAGGCTTCAAAGTTTGACTTTCTTTTGCGAGGTGCCTTATAAACGAGGACGCCTTTTGCTTTAATTTTTTTTCAGATTTTTCTTGAAAATTGCCCTATCCGCCTTATACACAGCAGCGCCTAATGATCCGAAAAATACAGTATGTTTTGGAAAAGTCTAATCATTTCTTTGAGCTTAGGCCAATCAAATATAATCAAATCTCACTTGAAAAAAAGGGGCTCTCTTATCTTATTTTCGACAACAGAAATTCTTCAAACATTTTTTTAAACATTGAAAATTCAATTGATTGATGCTTGCAATTCAATGAAAAAAATGAACAAAAGCTATAATACAGTAATCACTTCATGAGAAGAACTGAAATTAAAAACAAATAACCAATTGAAAATACAAAAATATAAAACATAAATATATAAGGGCCACTCACAAACAGGAGAGACCTAAAGAAGTCATAGTAACATAATAATAACGCAATTGCATAAAACAAATGAAATAACTTAAAAACCCTGCATACAATATCTACTGGTAGTGGTTTGCAAATCTGAACAGCTTGTAAAAGAAAATAGCGTACAAAAACGAAAACAAACTCAAAATGATTTTGAAAGTCCTACGGTGCGTAGAATACAACTAAAACGACACTCATCAACAAAATAAAAGGATAAAAAGATATGAACCAAAATACTATTGCTCGAAGATTCAGGATACTTATAATACAAAATGTGCAAGGCTTACTATGCAAAGCATAAAACAGATCAAATTTTGCCATCTTTAAAGAGATTGACAACATTGCTGAAAGGGAGCAATGAAAAAATGGTGCTTTACGTCCTCTCGGTCTAAAACAGACACATATGGGACATTTGTAAATGCAAAGATGGTGGGAACGATACTGGAGGCAATGCCCGGAGGCAGTGCAACTCCAGTACAGTCCCGATTTTTTAACAATACAGATAGGTGTAGCGGTAACCATGCCTCGGTTAAACCTCATCGGCTAGGGCACCGCTACAAGTATTATGAAAGGGAGCAATAAAAATAATAATAATAATAATAGTACATTTATATAGCGCAAGATAATATACTGTAAATATACTGTCGTGCAGCGTGGATTATATATATATATAGTCACAGTTATGCAAGGTGGATTATGTATCTACACTGAACATGAATACAATAGGAATTGTTCGGAAATAATTAAGGGGAGTAATTTCATGATGTGCGGGGGTGATCTTGCCTAATTGGTCAAACAGGGGAAGTTACTCTACCTTCAGGTAGATCCCCAGCTCTCGCCTCGTATGTGTGATTAGACTTACATCACTTAGAACACCGTGCGTAATTTTAAAATTAATGTCATTTATATTTTATGTCACATTGTGCAAGTTCTATCGGTTTGCGGATACTGGCCACCGCTCATTTTTCTAAAACAATATTTGCAAGTCGCTGACTCGCATCCTGCGGTTTCAAGCTTTGCCGCCATTGCTGCTATGGTTTTGACCGAGTAAGTCGAGGTAATCAACTCGAATCTTCACGAAATGCTCCCCCCTAGGTTTTTTTTCCAAAAATCGTCTATTTAAGTTGCTCACGATAACTATAACTGATGATTTGTAACAAATCACAGTGCGTCATCTCTGCCACTTTCATAGTTATCTCCAATTTTGAATCAATGCTGCAAACACAAAGAAAAAAACTTTTTTTTCTTCTGAATTGTCTTCAAAGTGCAATTATATTTGTTATGGTTATTATGTGTGGGGAGGGGGGGGGGGGAGCGGTTGGGGGGTGTCACTTTTGTTTTATTTGTATTTTATTATTATTATTACCCAATTTTACGGACTATAAGGCGATATTTTTTTCCTAGACTGAGAACCCTGAGCCTTATAATGTGACTGATAATATAGTAGAAAACTATAATAACAAAAATGTGATTGTTGTGTAAAATTTGTGGTGTGCACCTTATAACCAGGTGCGCCTTGTAGTCCGTAAAATAAGGTATTATAATTATTATTAATTCATTCATTCATTTATATACTTATTCATATATTTTTTCAGTTTTGATTTTCGTAAGAAAGACTGAACACAAACTTGCTTCAGCTTGAGGAAAAAAGTACCAAAGGACAACTCCTTGACAAATCAGTTAGTTAAAATGTAATTCAACACACTGTCATATAAAAACACTATTTGTTCTACCTTTTTTGGGGGGTGGGGGTGGGGGAACCAACAGGAACACTTTGCTATTTCCCGATTCATGTTCATCAAAATTGGGAAAACATTTCAAACAATAAGTATAGAATATTGGTATGTGGTGTCTGTGCATGTTAACTCAGAACAGGGCTCCACTGAACCCCACCGAGATGACTCAGCAGCAGTGCAGTGTCTCATCTGGTGGTTGCCTCCTGACGGCCTAACACAGATTCACTCCCCTTGGACCGAGTTTGGAATCTGCGACCTGACAAACCAGGGTGTGGCTGCGAGTTGGGACTTCGGATGAGCTGTACAGCGCAGAAAAATGGGACAGCAACAAAGAAAAAAAGAAAAGCATAGAATTTTGTTCCCTACAATTGGTTTCCCTTGTCCTCACTCTCTATACCGTAAGTCTTAAATTTCCCTCTAACAGTAGCCCAGTCCCGTAGCTCGTTGGATAAAACCACAAACACAAAATACCAGGTTAAGCAACATTGACCATGGTCAGAACTTGGATGGGTGACCAGTGTGGGTTCAAATCCCGGAAGCTCCTGGGAAAAAGAACAGACAAAGTGTTGACAGCAGAGGGGCACCCAGAGTCATGACCTGGGTGCGGCCCGGCCCCCTTAGAGTGTAAGGAGTTCAGGGCCGAAACACTTGATCAAGGGGGGCTTCTTCTCTGAAGACCCTCTGTTGTCCAGCTCTCCGCAGAGTTTCTCCACACTGTACGCCTTGCTTCGAACACTAAGGCAGAGAATTAATTCAAAACGAGAAGCTTAATTAAATACACAGCACAAATCAATGACAATAATTGCAAAGTAGGCATCTCCACTATAAACTAATGGTCAACTTAGGATGCTCATTTCACCGCCAGGGGGCAGTCAAACCAGTAGGGGCTTAGCGCGTGACATTCTTAGTTGGGGTAGAGAGAGAGAGAGAGAGAGAGAGAGAGAGAGAGAGGGAGATGAGTCCCCCACTCTCTCTCTCTCTCTCTCTCTCTCTCACTACCCCCAACTAAGAATACCATGCGCTAAGCCCCTACTGGTTTGATTGCCCCCTGGCGGTAAAATGAGCGTCCTAAGCTGCTCATTCTCGCCCAGCCCGCCAGTATAGAATCTGCCCCCTCTGCTATCTGGCAGTCATTGTCGGAAACGACTGACAGGCAACAACAAACTCATGGCAACAAACCAAACACCAAAACGACGTCAAAGTGCCGCCTTCACTCATGCTTTCTGTGAGCAGCAACAGCCTTTGATCCACACTCACACAAATTGTTAGCAAATCAAATTAAACCAAACCAACTTGGTTTAAAAGCATAAAGTAAAATCTGCGTATGTTGCGCAAAGTGAAGACAAGAATTCTGACAATAAAATGGAATTATCTCAAAACTCACACAAAGCAAAATGACTTTAAACTTTTTAAGATTTCTCTACACCAAAATAATTGTTTTTAACGAAACAACAGAAAATCAATTAAAAAATTATGGCATCAAATATAATCCAATTCAGACAAGAAAAATCTTTTTTTAAAAAGAAATCAATAAAAACAAACACTGATCTCAATATCCATGAGTAGCCAAATGAAATTATTCACTTAAAATTTTATTTTAAACTTCAAAATAAAGGGGGGGAAAACTATCAAAGCAAATCGCAACACAAAGTTGTGACATAACTCACGAGTACACAACGTGAACAATTTACAACAAAGCTTTTGTTCAAATGACACCATATTCTTTTGATTACACAGAGCCAATACAGATATACAAAGAAAATGTTACATTTTACAATAAACATGCTTTATTTATTTTTTATTTTTAAAAAACCCATCATAAATCATTAACAATTGACACATTTCTGCAATTTTATACAGCGCAACGTTACTGACGGTTCACAATAAAAACTAAACTGCCAGATCAAAATGGGGACATTCCGGCAACAATAAATTAAAAAAAACTTTCCAGAAAAAAAGAGAGCTTCTTTACAACCTGCATGTACAAAAGAAACAACTCAAGGAGCATTTAACAATTTAGAAAACAAATTCTTTTTCAAAGCAGCATGCAAAAGTGCCTGCACTTCCACGCCTTGCTACAGCGAAAATAATTAATCAACTTCTGAATGTTAACAATTACACACACACAAAAAATTATAAAAATAAAAAACACTTATGTAATGATAGGAATAGGTGTGTCGAGAAAGTACAATGACATTAACTCATTCAAGTCGTTCCGGACATATATGTGCGGAATAGGTAGCTGTCAATTTGATGCATTTGCTTCAAGGGAAGTAAATCTGTGTGCACACAATAACAGGCATGGGAATTGTCAGAGACAAAAAACTCTGAAAAGCCCCCCAATGAGAGTCTTAGTGCGATTTTTCTCACACCAGAGGGCATGACGCTCGTGTGGGGCTAATCCTCTCTATATTATTAGTTGGGGATAAAGAAAGAGAGAGAGACAGTGAGTGGTCCTACCATCACTCTCTCTCTCACTACACCCAAGAAAGAAAATCGCGTGATAAGCCCCTAGTGCATTGACTGCCCTCTGGCGTGAAAAATATCGCCATAGGTCGACCATTGAAGTATTTAGTAACAAAAACGAAGTATTTAGTAACAATTTCAAAAACATTTTCGCGGAAATCCGCGAATTCGCGGACAATTCCCATGCCTGGATAACTTGGTCACTTCTAACTTGTTTCACTCCCTTAGACCACAATTTTGCCCCTGACTTTGCTTTTGTAGTGGCTTGTTGTGGGGACACCAATTAGTGTGGAGAGTTTTTCTATATAATAGTCTATAGATAAAAAAAAAAGTCTGATCTACCACTTCCCTATGTCTAAACCTGAAGTAAAAACCCGTAATCTTCAGGCATCAGAATAGTCAGAAGTCCAATCCTCTGAAAACTGCGGTAAAAGTGCCATCAAGGCCCTAGCCTGAAGAGGGACAACACTGAAATCAGTTCTCAACATCACCAAAAAGGCTTAATATAGTGAGAAGTCACTTTACAAATGCTATTTAACAGAAAAGATAACACTCAATAAAAAGGCAAAACCTCTGACAAGAGAAGCCAATCCTCTGTCAGAAATTCTTAATCCACTGAAATCCTGACAATTCTGATGCCTGATCTTCTTTCATTTCTCCTTTTGTTTATGTATGTTTTGTTTGTGTGTATGGCTGGAGTGATTTGTGAGGGATTTTTTAATAATTCAAAATCGTTGCGATGCGAATGAGTTAATCAACAGCGAAAGAGGAGAAAAATGAACAACCAATCAGGACGACTGCACATGTGAAGCTTCGTCATCTGTCATAATTCAGCCGAACGGATGAAAGCGTTCAACTTTTCGTGCAATAGGGCATTTGCCACGGGAGGGGACCTTGAAATTCTCTGAATAGGAATTGTTCGGAAATAATTAAGGGGAGTAATTTCATGGTGTGTGGGAGTGATCTTGCCTAATTCAATCGGTCAAACAGGGGAAGTTACTCTACCATCAGGTTAATCCCCAGCACTCGCTTCGTGTGTTTGAGGAGACACACAGCATGTAGAACGCAGTGCGTCACTTCTAAAATTGATGTAATTTATATTTTTACGTCACAGTTTGCAAGTTCTATCACTTTGTAGCAACTGGCCACCCCTTATTTTTCCCAAAAAATGTTTGCAAGTCGCTGACTTGCATCCTGCGGTTTCAAGCTTCGACGCCATTGTTGCATTGTTGCTATGATATTTGACCGAGTAATGGAGGTAAGCAACTCTAATTTTCACAAAGTGCTCTCCCCTGGTTTTTTTCCGAAAATCGTCTATTGAAATTAGAGAGTTGAATTAGAGAGGTCACCACAACCACGGGCAAACCACGCTGGCAAATTAGTAGCCTGATCTACTGTACGAACTCCGTGGCAAATGCCCTATTCAAAGTCATCGTTCAACATTAGGTAAAGATAGAGTGGAGGTTTCTACCGATTATTATCATGCTGAATCTGTTTTACGTTAATCAGAGTTTTTATAATTAAATAAAAGGTGTATGGGACTGTATAACTGGCCTTCACTTGCAACAACTGTTTTTAATTTAAAAGAAGAAGAAGAAGATACAAAGAAAGATAGAAAATGAAGAAAAACAATGAGAAAAGACTTAAAAAGTGATAAATGGCATCCACAAGAAACTGGATCAAAGTTGGAAAAATAACATTCATCTTGATTGCGACTCAATCACAAAAACAAAAAAATCAGTTTCTCTTTCTTGATCATGAAAAGCTGCAAAGCTAATATCCCTACTTTCTCATTTCACTGAATATCATTTGAAAAGCAAAGATCGAATCTACCATGACAGGTTTTTAAAAAAAATCACAGATAAAAGATTTTCATTAGAAAGACAATTTTGTTATTACTGGTAGAGGAAGACAGTTAATAAAACGACAGCAAAATATCCACAGCTAAAAATGTCAAATAAAAAGGGGGGAAAAAAGTGGATTCAGTGTGCCTGGCGGAGAAAGGCAAGCGTAATGAAAAAGTAAAACACTGCAACGCGCAGCTAAACAGAAAAAAAACCGTGCAGTCCAAAAAGACTGCGGCATAAAACAACAAAATCACAGCAGCGTAATACAGATCTGTACAGATTCTTAGCTTTCTCTTATATATAACTTCTATAAATAACAAAGCAATCTAATTCTTCAACGGGTCCTACGTGCAAAGTCATATACGTGCAAAGTCATATACGTGCAAAGTCATATACGTGCAAAGTCATAAACGTGCAAAGTCATAATCACAATCACATCGATTAGGCATATATCACTGTTCGAAACAAATGGACAAATTCAACCAGCATTACACAAAATCAATTACCATCACCATTACGACAACTCCCATCCACACACAAAAACCCACACCCACCAATCTCTGTTCCCTTAAACTGACAGTAAACGTTTTTAAAACTTTATTGGACCAAAAAGTCACAGTCCAATCATTAAATTGATTTTAAAAATCCCCAAACAAAGCCAGTTCCTGCCTCTCAGCACACACAAAAGAAGAGAAAATAGCATTCATCGATAAAACAAAAAGATTGGTTCAACAGACAAAACGTCCAAATTCATTCACAAAAGTGAAGACTAAAAAAAATCAGGAGGGAAGGTTTCGAAACGATTTCAGACGTAATAATAAAAGTTTAAAACTCCACCCTCAACACCCCTTTATTGCATCCTCAACAGCAAACCGGCCAAGACATGTCAACGATGACGTTGGTTGCACAAAGGAAGAAAAACGATGGTTTCTACAAAATACCCGTGATTAGTTTGTATTTTTTTGACGTCAGGAGCAACAATTACTGTACACACACTACAGACCATAAGGAGCAGCCGTCAAGATACATGCAGCATATATAGATCAAAGAGCAGCCGTCACAATACAGTAAACAATGAACGATGTAACAAATCAACTAAGCAGTAATAGGCCATCTGGCATGCAGCAAAGTTTGTTGATGAACATCGTGGCCAACCAAAAAAAGTGTTTTTTGGTGTGTATGTGTGTGTGTGTGTGTGTGTTTGTGTGTGTGTGTTTTACAAAAACAACTCCATTGTATATATATTTTGTGTGAAACCAGATGCTATGCACTTTCAATGAACACTAATGCGAAGATTCTAAGAGAGAAAACAAAAATGAATGCAATACTTTGAGCCGTAAACATTTTTATGTACAAAGCATATAGACTACATTTCATCTCAGCCATTTTTTTATTTAATTTTTTATTACACATCATACATTTCCTGCTAGTCTCTTCCAGACTATGACCAAACTCTACAGGCTGCTAAAGTAAATCTTCGACAGCCATTCTAACCAATTTGTAAGTGAAAAAAGAATTGCCGTAAAAACTGGACTATAAGCCGCATCCCTTAAATTGACAAACTTTTAGGTATTTATTCACATATAAGCTGCACCAGTTTATAAGCCACAGAGAAAATTATATATGCATAAAGCAACATAAATATAGAAATTCTCCTATCAGAACATGAGTATTTAATGTTCTGACACTTTAAACATAAGATTTGAATCTATTGATTACCAAAACCAGTTCTGAGTCTAAAGAAGCTCAAAATAGGCTAAAGAATGTGGCCAGAAACAGATGTAATCAAACCGATAAATGTAGAATAGAAAAAATCCACATTCAAGCCGCATCAGTCTATAAGCCGCATGGGCCAAAGTTGAGGAAAAAAGTAGTGGCTTATAGTCCGCATCTTACGGTAGACTGTTTTTTTAAAAATTGTGTTGAAGTTGCAGGCCTTTCTCTCCACAACTGTTTGTGAGCACAGTACTGAGAGGAAACTGCAATAAAAATTCAAACAGATTTTCTACACAAAAAATCAGATCTGCAAAACACGCACCAGTCAAAGGTAATATAATGCCAGCAAAACTACTGTAAACAAAAAAATGTTGTCGGTGAAATTCAAAAACCTCATATCTCAATTTTGGTAGTTCTGAGAAAAATGAAAAAAAAATGTTTTGACAATTAACCGTGTTGACCACAATTGATTAACTATGATGAACATGCTGTTCAAGACATTGCAAGTTTAGTCCTGCATTTCGTTAAAATTACTGAACAGGTTTTTTTTAAGACTTGAAAAGAATGAAGATACGAGGTTTTTGTCCTTAACTAGATCTGAACTTGGGACTTACGAGTTTTTCTCCTATTTTCACAACCTCATTTACCCCAGATAGAAAGTCGTTAGAGATACAAGCTTTTGGTGGAAGGTGGCTGGAAAAATGAGAGAGCTGACTATGTATCTAACTCAAAAACAAACAAAAATCGAGATACAAGGTTTTTGAATTTCACGGATTATATACTGCGGTTTTTCTGGCAAATATTTATGAGATAAAAAGGTCCGCTCCCTAATCAGCTAAATCAGAACAATTCATCCAATATTGGTGTTTTTTAATTGCAGCCCAACAATCAAAGTCCAGTAACAACAGAGCTAAGTTAATAGAATCATAGGTTTTGCAGCTAACAACAAAAAACGCTGCAGCGACTTCATCACACGGCAATTTCATCATGCAAAACTATGCCACGGAAATCAGGGCCAAAGCCCCCCCCCCCTGTGGGAATACTGGGGGTCTTTAGTATAAATAGTTCCCCAACCTTCTGGAAGTTCTGTGCTTGTAACTTCCTCTAATCTGTCACTCTCTTTGACTCTGCTTTTTCCCTTTTGCTTACTGTCAGCTACTATCTTTCTGCATTTCCGGTCCAGTCTCCTGCCTTTTTTCAAGAAACAATTTTCAAAAAGATTTCCTCCAGCCTAAGTCGGACAAGCTGGGCCTACCAATTTTTTAGTTAGGCGTATAACAGCAGCATGATGCATCTGCGGTCATAATTGACAGAAAACTGTCTGAGCAATCGAAGAAGAAGAAGAAGGGCCAAAGACCAGTGTTTCGCCATCAAATCATGATGTTACCGTGCAGTATTTTCTGCCCTTCAAATCAGTCATAAAGAAAGTCATGACGTAAGGGCAAAAACCAGCCTTGATGAAAGGACAAATCAGTCAGGCCATTAAGACAAATAAGTCATGACTTAAGGACAAATAAGTCATGACATACAGTTATGACGAGACAAGCAAAAACATGATATAACAAATAACTCATGACTTTAAGGACAGATAAGTTATGACTTGACAAATAACTCATGACTTTAAGGACAATTAAGTCAAGATGAAAGGACAAATAAGTCATGACTTCAGTTCAAGGACAGATAAGTTATGATGTGACAAATAAGTCATGACTTTAAGGACAATTAAGTCAAGATGAAAGGACAAACAAGTCATGGCTTATGGACAAATAAAGAATTACATAACACACGTCATGATTTAATAGCAAGTCATGAGCATGACATAACAACAAATAGGCCCTGGTGTAGCGATACAGCTTCTTCCTTAACACTCAGGGCGTGGAGTAAGAACACAATCCACCATACAGCGGCAGAAAATTCCACAACATTTATACATATATATTCATACATAGGCATGCACAAGAAGAAAAAAAGGAAAATAGAATTCCAAGTCATGTTTCTTTAAGCTTCAGCTCCGAGTCTCCGGCAAAGTGGATTAAAAATATTCTACTATTTGAGCATCATAATCGTCTCTAAACTCTGGATGATTTAAAATATTAAAAAATGAATGATATTAAATATAAAATGGTCATTCTTGTGACTATACATGACAGTTGCCATTTTCAACTTTCAACTTCCATAAAATTAAAAAAAGAAGAAATATGAGCTATGCAAAAAAGTGTGCTCTGAAATATATTAGTTTTCCGTTGGCGTTTATACCAGAATTGGGTGTCTGCCAACGTACTTGATCAGCAACCTCGTGTGTTCTGAAATATAAACTATGAGATACAAAATGAAATAAAGTGTTCTGCTTATTCACATAATATTGAACTTTTCAAGTAACGGTAGCTTCCGATCTTCTAAATGCAAGGTTACAAAAAAAGGCTAATGTTAAGATCAGCTCCCTCCGCTGTTCCAGGGTGAAGTTGGCCAATCAGCTCCCTCCAATTTACCTTTTCCGTTAAGCTGATTGGCCAACTTCACCCTGGAACAGCGGAGGGAGCTGATCTTAACATTTGCCAAAAAAGAGAACTACCGTAATTTTCGGCCTATAAGACCCAAGTTTTTCTTACTGCACTTTGTTTGACCTTATCCGCTGATAGCACGGTATCTATACCCAAAACAGAGAAAATTACAGAACAGGAAACAGCTGAAACGAATAGTTTGCTTAAATTATCATAGATGTGTCATTTTTCTGGATTTTATGCACAAAAACTAATCAATGCTTTTAAAGTGTCGCAAATTGCTACTGTAGAAGAATATTTATCATACATAACCAGTTCTGTTCATTGGCTTCGTCGTTCGAAAGGTTTTTCATCATCTCCACTGAGCTATTCACCCATCCATTGCACATCAAATGTGGCAATCAAATGTTTGCCTGTTTCCTTCTATTTACTTATCTGCTGCAAGCGCCTTATCCGTGACCAAAATACATTATTTCTAAATAGTGGGGTGCCTTTTAGGCTAAAACTTACGGTAACAACAAATAATTCTTATTATTTAAATATGGTAAAATATTATGCCACATGAAACAACAACAAAAAACAAAAAATGCACACACACAAAAAGGAAAATAAAATAAAACTTGTCCTGCTGGTGACTGTTAACAATTTTTGAAGCATGAAAATGTTAAAATCATGAACAATCTCCATAAGCAGTTTTACAATACTGATGCGATGACACTTTGGCCCAAACTATTAAAACTATCTCACCAAGAACCAAAGTGAAGCCAAGTGTAGTCTCTATCTTCTTTCAGATATTGCAATTCAATTATCCTTTAGGGTGGTGGGTGGGTGTTGTTGACATCAGGGCTCCCAATTGTCCCGCAAAAGGGTCCCCAGGGACTCCTTCCCTTACAGTATAGAGGGTCCTAGAGGCGGGATAGAGGGTTCCAGTGGCATTGCGAATATTAAAAATAATTTTTCTAGTGCATCCCTGCACATACTTTTAGAGGGTCCTTTAAAAGTTTAGTGCTTCATAGACCCCCAAATGGGGGTCCCTGATTTGGGGGTCCCTGGGAGCCCTGGACATTTAATAGCGACATTTTTGCTTGTGCTATGCTTTAATTTGTTCAAAACCGACGGCGTTCCTTAAAATTGGTCAAACTCTACGCATCCTGAAGCGATGTACAATCGACATTCTTCAAACTATCTTGTATGGGCAGCAAAAACTTCAGCCATCAAATTCTGTCTGCCTTCCCCCTCCCCCCCTCCCTTTCCCCCTCTGCCCTTCCCCACACCCACACTCCCCACCTCACTCTCCCAAATGCCCTCCTCTACAGTCCACCAAACAGAAGACAAGACAGTCGAACTCAGCCCCCAAAGAAATAGGACCCCTGATTATTTTTTTCTTTGTTTAGTGGCTCAGACTTTTCCACATCAGACACAAAACCCTCCACCCTCTCTCATTTTCTCCGCTTAACCCCCACACCCTCCACAACCCCCACACCCGCCTCCCCCGCACCCCCCTCCCCCACAACCCCCTCCCCCGCAACCCCCTCCCCCGCACCCACCGCATCCCCCACACCCTCCGCAACCCCCACACCCACCTCCGTCCCCCCCAGCCCCTGCATCCCCCCCGTCCGCACCCCCGTCCCCCGCGGCATCCGACACGCCCAGGTCCCCTGCCTCTGCCGCTTCCCCACTCTCCCCCCACACGCCCCCGATGCCGTCGGCCGCGGTGCAGGTGATGCCCTCCGGGGTGGAGATGTCGCCCACGTACACACCGTAGCCGCAGGCGTTGTGCGGGTGGTTACGCACGTATTGGTTGGACGGTGTGGACGCCAGGAAGCCGGCCGCCATGATGAAGGTCATGTCCTCCGAGGGGATGTGACTAACCTGCACATCGATACCGATATTGCAAAACAAATTTACCATACATGTAAACGTTCAGTTCGATTATTTTCCTGTCAAACTAGAAAGAAAGGAAAGGGCAAGAGGCCGGGGATTCGAACCCGGGTCACTGGGGGGGAGAAGGGGACGGGGGGGAGGGGGATTGACCCCAAGTCCAGAGACTAGTATTTAATTGGTTCAAAAAGCTAATACCTAATGACAGGTTGAGAGAGAGAGAGAGAGAGAGAGAGAGAGAGAGAGAGAGAGAGAGAGAGAGAGAGAGAGAGAGAGAGAGAGAGAGAGAGAGAGAGAGAGAGAGAGAGAGAGAGAGAGAGAGTGGCATTGTAATCATTAGAAGAGAAATGGAAAAATATGTGACGTTTCTTTTCTTTTCAATAAACAAAAACTCTTTCAAAATAAATGCCTACCTCTACATCGATTGACCTGTTGTCCGTTTTGGAAGAGAAACATTACGCTATCAACGGCGTCTTCTTCACAGCGGGAGACTTCTACTTTCGTCTTACGCCTGTCCGTCTACTCGCGCTGGGTGATGTCACTTCGATCCCCGTGCAAAATTTTGAAATCATTCCGACATACTGTGCAGAAGGCATAACTTTTTTTTCTTTTCGCCTTGTCAAGAAAATTCTTCTTATATCGGGGAACAAACTTCTGGTAGGCCCGACTTTTCGACTGTGCGCTTTTCTTTGACGCCATCTTGGCAAGAAAAGAAAGTTTGTACGCATGCGCAGAATATGGTTTTCGGGTCAGAAAAGATGGATCGGCATTGGCAACCCGCACGCACGTCGACTACTCGATTTTAAGCGCTTTTTTTGTTGTTGTTGTTGAAAATTTGGAATACAGAATTTGACACCACTTAAACAGAATGGCCGGAATCGCGGCCGGAAACCGGAAAATTTTTGGAAATACGGAAAGGTTGGCAGCTATGAAGTGAGCTGTGATGAGAATTCTATATTTACGTTTCCTTTTTTCCTTCAATTGCCGTAATGTTTGGGTAATAAGGCGATATTTTTTTCTCCAATTTCGACCTATGCGCCTAATAAACGAGGGCGCCCTATTAGCATGGGTGCATGCGGTGACCGAAGCTTGCGCCTGAACTTTCTATCAAACCCTTGATATAACAGTCATTTCAAGATCATGGGTTCTTATATAAGAGCCTTATCTTCAGACAGACCGCTTATGTCCCATATGGCTTTGGCCGGGAGGACGTAAAGCATAATATTTGACAGACCACTGCTTGAACCTGCATCAAATTGCCTGAATTCAGGCTGCAGGCATGCCCGCATGCACCCCTGTATTAGTGAACAAAATCATGAGAAGAGAGGCAACGATTGCCGTGCTTAGTACAGTCTACTGTGAGTCACAACATCGAAAGTGGCAACGAGTTGCCGATACGACGAATACTCACGTTAAAATGCTTCAAAATCCCTATTATCATCCGAGATACCGTCCAAACAGATAACATAACACTTCATTGGATGTAAAAAGCATCGTTGTAGAGCTTAAAATGCCATAATTCTATCAGTTTTCACAAAAAATTGTCAAAACACATCAACAAGAAGCAGCACAAACAGAAGTTCGATTATTTGAAAGGGGAGCCAACTCTCGTTTATGACAGCAGTAATGGCGGTCGGTAAGCATTTACCCAACATGTACGGGCTTCAAAGTTTGACTTTCTTTTATGAAGTGCGTATCGCCTTATAAACGAGAGCGCCTTTTACTTTAATAGATTTTTCTTGAAAAACCTATTCACCTTATACACAGCAGGGCATAATGGTCCGAAAAATATATTTGTTTGTCACATGCCACTTTTCTCGCTTTACCCTAAAATGTGTTTCATTTTTTCTAAAAAGCGATCAAGTTTCATTGTTACTAAACACCAAAAGGTCACTGTCAATGCAAGGTGAAGCCCACTGACCTGTCTAGTGCCGCGGGAGGAGGTGGGGTGCAGGGACTGCCCGGGGACCCATGAGGAGGGGCGGGGCTGGCACAGCACGTGCAGCAGGGATACGCTGAAGGCGAGGGCCAGCTTCTCCCCAACCTCCCCCGTGCCTGGGGCCAACTGCACACAGACAGCAAACCACACAATGCTGTGTCACCATATTTTACACTATGGCACATGGAGCAGGGATACGCTGAAGGCGAGGGCCAGCTTCTCCCCAACCTCTCCAGTGCCTGGGGCCAACTGCACACAGACAGCAAACCACACAATGCTGTGCTACACTATGGCACATGAAGGCGAGGGCCAGCTTCTCCCCAGCTTCTCCCCAACCTCCCCCGTGCCTGGGGCCAACTGCACACAGACAGCAAACCACACAATGCTGAAGGAGAGGGCCAGCTTCTCCCCCGTGCCTGGGGCCAACTGGAAAATAAAAAATAATAGAGAAATATATATTGTCAGATTGTAATCTCACATCTCACTTCTATCAGCCCCTTTTCTTAGGTTGACGATGAGTCTCTCTCTCCTCAGTGAAGTAGAACTTCCTGGCCAGGTAAGACAGATCCACTGAGACACAGACAGACAGACAGACAGACATACAGACAGACTCCACTCTCAACTCAATGGCGCCATTCTTGAGGCTGACCTTGAGTCCCTCCACGCGAATTAGAAACTTTATCCTGAGGCAAGGCAGATCCAGTAAATCAGACACAGACAGACATACAGACAGACAGACAGACACACATACAGACAGACAGACAGACAGAGACACACATACATACAGATAGACAGAGGTCTGACCTCAATGGCGCCATTCTTGAGGTTGACGGTGAGCCCTCCTGGCCAGGTAAGGCAGCTCCAGTGAGACACAGACAGACAGATAGACAGGGCACACACACATACAGACAGACAGAGGTCTGACCTCAATGGCACCATTCTTGAGGTTGACGGTGAGTCCCTCCAGGGTGAAGTAGAACTTCCTGGCCAGGTAGGGCAGCTCCAGGGACCTCCACTGGTTCTCAGAGCACATCCAGATCCTCACCAACAACGTGCCAGAACTCCCGGGGCGACCAGGCTTGCCCTTCTGGTAGCGCGTGCCTGAAACAACAACACATAACGATGAAGAACAACAATGAAAATGACGCACGGAAATGAACAGATCATCATCAGTAGTGTGCCTGAACAGTTGGGCTTGCCCTTCTGGTAGCGTGTGCCTGAAATAACACCGCATAATGATGAAGAACAACAATGAAAATAACGCACGGAAATGAACAGATCATCATCAGTAGTGTGCCTGAACAGTTGGGCTTGCCCTTCTAGTAGCGTGTGCCTGAAACAACACCGCATAATGATGAAGAACAACAATGAAAATGACGCACGGAAATGAACAGATCATCATCAGTAGTGTGCCTGAACAGTTGGGCTTGCCCTTCTAGTAGCGTGTGCCTGAAACAACACCGCATAATGATAAAGAACAATAATGAAAATGACGCACGGAAATGAACAGATCATCATCAGTAGTGTGCCTGAACAGTTGGGCTTGCCCTTCTAGTAGCGTGTGCCTGAAACAACAACACATAACGATGAAGAATAACGAAAACAATGCGCTATAATGAACAGATCATAAAAAAAAACTATTAAATGATTTCAATTTCATTTGAACAAAACTAGCAAGAAAAAATAGCGAAAGAATTCTTGGAAGATGGTAACTTTAGAATACTTTCCGTTACCCTGTTTAACTAATAATAATATTTAGCATTTGCTAAGCAACTCAATGAGCTTTTCACTCACCATTCGTACAAACATTTCTAACAGGCTGGTTCATGTATCCTCACCATACATCTATGAAAATGAATACATTAGAGAATGCATTGCATATAATCATAACACAACACACTAACACCCACCCCACCCCACTCCAACCATCCCCCCTTTACATTTACTAATGTCCCGTATGTGTCTGTAACAAGACCGGAGGCCCTAAAAGCAGAATTTCATTCAAATGACTTCGCGGAATAAAGCCTACCATTGTTTGAAACTGAATTTGAAATGGGGTACCACTTTCAGAAACTGAAGTGAAACTTTAGAAAGTGGGGTATAATAATAATAATAACTTTTAACTTTTAACTATTTGTCATTGTAAACGCCTTGGGCTCCTGGTTTTATCGGGAGGTAAGTGCGTCATAAATTTTCATTATTATTATTAAGTGGGGTACTATTCATTATCTCCTCAATGTCTGCCCCATGCCTGATCTGTGGTCATTTTGTATTTTGAATCGAGCTTGTCATTGTCTTCTTTAAAGTGTAGTTACAAATCTGCTCTGTTGCAAATCCTATGAATGGTCTGGCTCCTTCTTAGAAGACTGATCTTCTGAAAAGGGAGTTGGCACACCTCTTAGACAGTTCCAAGTGGAGGGGGCCTCTTCTGACACTTCTCTCCTCAAGGATCCCTCGTAACGACCGATATGGAGGAGAGAAGTGTCGAACGCTCCTGTCTCTTTAGAGGTTCAGAAGATCTTGGAGATAGAAGGAGCTTTACCATTCAGGGATTTCTAACAGAGCAGATTTGTAACTACACTTTAAAGAAGACAATGACAAGCTCGATTCAAAATACAAATTGACCACAGATCAGGCATATGGCTGACATTGAGGAGATAATGAATAGTACCCCACTTTCCGTTTCACTTCAGTTTCTGAAAGTGGTACCCCATTTCACTTCAGTTTCAAACAATGGTAGGCTTTATTCGATATGAATGAAATTCTGCTAAACGTCCTCCGGTCTGTGCAGTGTACGGGACATTAGTAAATGTAAAGGGGGGATGGTTGGAGTGGGGTGGGTGGGTGTTAGTGTGTTGTGTTATGCATATATGCAATGCATTCTCTAATGTGTGTTTCATATATATGTTTTGTGAGGATATTTATTTATATTGTTTGAAATGTTTATTCATTTATGAGTGAAAAGCTCATTGAGTTGCTTAGCAAGATTAGGCGCTATATAGGCAATATTAATAATTATTATTATTATTATTTAAAGATAGTGGGAACAATCCTGGAGGCAATGCCCTAAGGCAGTGCAACACCAGAAAAGTCCTAAAATTTTTAACAATACAGATGTGTATAAAATATAAAGGTTACACTAAGTAGGCAGAGCTCCCAATCATCCTGCAAAATGAGGGGTCCCAGGGACTCCTTCACTTACAGAATAGAGGGTCCTAGGGGCGGGATAGAGGGTCCCAGTGGCATTGCGAATGCAAAAAAGAATGTTTCAAGTGCATCCCTGGGACCCCCTGCACATTCTTTTAGAGGGTCCTTTAGAATTTTAGTACTTCATAGACCCCCAAATGGGGGTCCCTGGGAGCCCTGGTAGGTAAGTATTTGGTGAGTAATGGTGAGTATGATCTGTTCACCTGCCACTCCGGCCACCCCCCTGCGGAATCCGTTCCATCGGCCCACCACATAGGCCCAGTCCCCCTCACTGTTCTTCACCACCACCGCTCTCTCCCCAGCCACAGGGTTCAAGTACACCGCCTTCTTGGGGTTCTGAACCTGAAACCGTCAAGGGTTTTATGGTTAACCCCTTGACTGCCGCATAACGTGTCAGTACGTACGGGCTTGACATATGTGACGGTGCATGGGAACAACCCACATAAGTCGCTCAGAAGGTTTTGAGCAAAAGCCCCAAATAGTCAACAACCCCCAAAATATCAATTTTCTATTTAGGGCATATTTATGTCCATTTGTATGTGTTCTACCAGTATCCACAACATGAAAGACAATTTTGAATGATTTCTTTATTTATTCGATCGTTTTCTAAATCAAGTCAATAGAAACAAAGAGGCAAAATTGTATCTTCTATGCCCAATTTCTGCAAATGGTCTATTTCGAATGCCAAACTTCAAATAATTATAAAATAAAAGCTAAAGATAACTCAATTCAGTTTTCTGTGTATTAACAAGGAATCTTTGTTCCACCTTGAAAAATTAAAATCTCAATTTATGCCAAAATTCCTTTATGTCTGGTTTTCCCATGCACTGTCACATATGTCCACATCATTTTGGGTAAACAGTTCTCTTTTCCATTTTATAATTTTATTCGTGAATTTTTTTTTTCAAATTTTCTGTGGCAGTCAAGGGGTTAATGATCCCACAATGCTGTGTTCACTGAACCTGTATGTAGTTTCTTTGTTCGTGAAATACCGCATTTTACAGACTTTAAGGTGATACCTTTTTTTCCCAAAGTGAGAGTTCTGCGCCTTACAATGTGACTAATAAAATAGTAAGAAACTTAAAACTAAATCAAAATTTTGTGCAAAACATTTGGGGGTGCGCCTTATAATCAGGTGCACCTTATAGTCCATAAAATAGGGTACATACACAGGTGGGGGTTTTAGGATTCTGTGATTATCTTGGGGAAGGGCAAACTAAAAAAAAAAGAGAGTATTTGATCATGATAGCAAACTCGCACCGCCAACTGCATCAGACATTATAACTGGATGAAATCTGACCAATCATAATGCAGCTTATGTTCCAGTCTCGGCAGGGGCAGTAAGTCACAGCTCATGAACTTGACTACGAGAACGACAGAAGACAAGGTTTCTCTCAATAGAAGAGATGAACAACTGAGTGTGTGGGACATCTTTATATTAAAAGCCAAGTGTCTGTCCGTGTGTGTGAAACACAAAACAGGCCTTATAACTCCGCCGTTTTTTGACCGAATCGCTTCAAATTTGCTATGAGCCCTAACGGGGCGATGGCAACGGCAACTGAGGCGGTCGTGTCATTTGCGCGGTTTGGCAAATGCACGAAACGCGTATCCGCCGGCCTCTCAGCGCCCGCATATCGGGCATTTCTGGACTGATTGCCTTTGAATTTGGCAGGTAGATGACCTGGGACGGGGACTATCGATGTGCCAAACCGGAAACGAATCGATTCAGAAACGTGCGCGATATACGCCGCTTCACTTTTTCACAAATAACTCCGCCGTTTCTTAACCGAATCGCTTCAAATTTGCTGTCAGGCTTGCTGTGGCCGGGGTAAAGCCTGGCAGCAAATTTGAACAGAATCGGGAGAGCACGTCACTCTCAGAGCATCGCCAACAGGAAATGGGGCCTGATAACTCCGCCGTTTCTTAACCGAATCGCTTCAAATTTGCTGTACTCAGCGTTACCATTACTTGGCATTACTGTTACTAGGCGTTACCGTTACTAGGGAGAGCGCATCACTCTCAGAGCAGCGCCAACGGGAAACCGGGCCTTATAAGTCCGCCTTTTCTTAACCGAATCGCTTCAAATTTGCTGTACTCAGCGTTACCAGTACTTGGCGTTACCGTTACTAGGCGGTACCGTTACTAGGGAGAGCGCGTCACTCTCAGAGCAGCACCAACGGGAAAAGGGGCCTTATAACTCCGCCGTTTCTTAACCGAATCGCTTCAAATTTGCTGTGGTCAGCGTTACCAGTACTTGGCGTTACCGTTACTAGGCGTTACCGGTACCCGGCGTTGCGCTAGTTACTATGATTTAATTCTGACCTGGGGCAGTGGATGGATGCCTCGTGCCTTCATACGGGGAGCTGGACGACCCCGCCCCCTCCACGAGTCTCTCCCCGTGGGGATACCGGGGGTCTTTCATAAAAATAGTTCCCCCACCTTCTGGAAGTTCTGTGCTTGTAACTTCCTCTAATCTACCACTCTCTTTGACTCTGCCTATTCCCTTTGCTTTCTATCATCTACTATCTTTCTGACTTATTGGCCCTTTCTCCTGCCTTTTTGAAAACAAATCTTCCAAACATTTTTTTTCTCCTTTGAACTCCTCCAAAATCAGAATGTGTCGGCTGTACGCAGCAGGGAGACCAGTGAAAACTGAAAACCGGACACATATGTATCTTACCCATTATGGCCATATGGCCTGGGAACTCTGGAAGAAGAATTCTGGCCAATCCCCAAGCAGTTTACATGTACCTTGGACAAATCAGAATGCATTTACATACTTGTGCAGGATCGCACTAAATGAGCGACAGCAGTAACTTTTCACTGACAAAAAGATATGAACCACCAGCTGCATCAGACATTACCATTGGATCAAATCTGACCAATCAGAAAGCAGGTTACATACCTGTGTAGGCAGGGGCAGAATGGCAGAGCCGACCAGATGAGTGATGGCCGTCATTTTGTCCTGATAGAAGACGTGGACCAGACATTACCATTGGATGAAATCTGACCAATCAGAAAGCAGGTTACATACCTGTGTAGACGGCCGTCATTTTGTCCTGATAGAAGACGTGGACCAGACATTACCATTGGATGAAAATTGACCAATCAGAAAGCGGGTTACATACCTGTGTAGGCAGGGGCAGAATGTCAGAGCCAACCAGGTGAGCGACAGCCGTCATTTTGTCCTGATAGAAGACGTGGACCACTGACTGCATCAACGGCAGACTGTGAACGATGCGACACGTGAACATCACTGACCCTGTGTGGTTCACCAGTCTGTAACATCATAGCACACACCATACTAATAACAATAATAATGACTAATGACATTAATAAGGTGTAGAGTGGCACAGTGGTAGCGTGTTCGCCTCGTGTCAAGTAAACCCGAGTTCGAACCTGGGTACATGGGATTTTTCCTCTCACTTTGCACTAGGCCTTATGGTCTGAACGTGGAGTCTTTCGGATGAGACGATAAACCAAGGTTCTGTGTGCCAATGCACTTAGCATACGTTAAACCCAATAGCAACGAAAAAAATGTCATTTGGTCCAAATGTACCCACCCACCCCCTTTCCTTCCTCATCAGTCGCAAAAAAATCGCATGCAAAAAAAAGTAACAAATTGGGTGGTGAGCCTCTGGCTGCAACGCGCTCTCCAGGTGGGAGCAACCCGAATTTCACAGAGACGCCTCTGTAACTATAATGTACCTAATACCTAATAATACCTAACATAGCACACTATAATGATTAATAACATTAATAATATGACTGCGTCAGTGGCAGACTGTGAATGATGCAAAACATGAACATCACTGACCCTGTGTGGTTCACTAGCCTGCAACATCATAGCACACACCATACTAATAACAATAATAATGGCTAGTACTAATAACAATAATGATTAATAACATTAATAATAATGACAGCATCAGCGGCAGACTGTCAATGATGCGAAACGTGACTGTGCATGATTCACCAACCAGTGAAACACAATAATGGTACAGTGGAACCTCCCTTATAAGACCTCCCATTACAAGACTCCCTCCCACATAAGATCTACTTATCCGAGACATTGCCCTTCTTTGTAAGTATTAAAAATTACTTCCCTTGTAAGACCTCATTTTGGATGATTTTTGAAGGTCTTATAAGGGAGGTTCCACTGTACTATGAACACGACTTCCCGGGTCGAGAGGACGTTAAACACCAAATTCCTCCTCCTCCTACTATGAACACGACTGCTGTATCAAAATAGTACTAATGAAACCTTCAGGCAACGGAACTTACAAGAGCTCTAAAACAGTTAATTTATAATCTTACAACAGAGAGGTTTTTGGACCTGCTTGTTTTCAGTTCCACTATCTAGTTTTTCATTCAGCAATTTTTTAAAAAAACAGATCAAAAGAAATAAAAGATGCTCAATGAAAAGTACTAATGAAACCTTCAGGCAACGGAACTTGCAAGAGCTCTAAAACAGTTAATTTATAATCTTACAACAGAGAGGTTTTTGGACCTGCTTGTTTTCAGTTCCACTATCTAGTTTTTCATTCAGCAATTAAAAAAAAAAACAGATCAAAAGAAATAAAAGATGCTCAATTCTAAAAACAAATGAGCAGATAAAAAGCAAACACATCCTCTTCCATCACCTACAGCCAATGTTAGTTGGCCTCCAAAGCTAAACTGGGAAGTGGACTTCCTAGTTCTACACCATTATCCATATGGAAGAGACTGACACCGTTCTTGTGAGATAGATAAATACCAATCACATACAAAAAGATAAGCTTCAAGATAAGCAAAGAAGGCTGCGAAGAGTAGGATATAAAATCATAACTTCACATATCATTTGCGTATATTAACCCATAGGCTTAGTGTAAATGCACGTGAGAAAAAGGTGTAAGGTGTCAAGAGCCTTGCTGTTTATCACACTCAGTCACAGACCTCATGTGATAAACAGCAAGGCTCTCGATATAGGATAAAAGCAATATCCCACTCCAAAATCCTAATAACTGATAATAACAATATTCATCTAATAACACATAAACATAAGTAAACAAAAAACACAAACGCCCATCATTTGTGGCAAATTTTCAAGTGTATTCCACACTTTTCTTCAAGCCCTGTATAATACAGATGCTAATTCCTTACAGAAACCCATCCGCAATCTGCAAAAATAAATCTGGAAGTAAGTAAGAATTATGAAGAAGCGTGCATATACATGCAGAAACCCATCCGCTTATTTCTTACATTCTTTCACTTTATTTGCAGATTGTGGATGGGATATGCGCACGGATTTCTGCGCATATGTGCACACACCTAAACTCACAACTCTTTTATCCAAGTCTTTATAAATAAAGATATTCATTGTTCGGCATGCATTGATCGGAATGCGGATGGGATATATGCGTATGGATTTCCACGCGTATATAAGCACACGCCTAAACTCGCAATTCTTTTATTCATGTCTATAAAAATAAACAACAGATTAAAAACCAACAAGACATAACATTGACAACATTTTTCACATACACAATACTAATAGGAATTGTTCGGATAAAATTAAGGAGAGTAATTTCATGGTGTGTGGGAGTGATCTTGCCTAATTCAATCAGTCAAACAGGGGACGTCACTCTACCATCAGCTCTCGTAGCCTATCGACTGCTGTGCTTGAGCAGACATACAGCACTTAGAACACCGTGCGTCATTCTAAAATATTATGTCATTTATATTTTTACGTCACATTTTGCAAGTTCCATCAGTTTGTGGCCACTGGACACCCTTAAATTTTCTATAAAAAAATGTTTGCAAGTCGCTGACTCGCATCCTGTGGTTTCAAGCTTCGACGTCATTGTTGCATTGTTGCTATGGAATTTGACCGAGTAATGGAGGTAAACAACTCTACTTTTCACGAAGTGCTCTCCCCTATTTTTTTCCAAAAATCGTCTATTAGTGACTATCTGCAGGCAGTAAACGGCCACTCACGTGTGCGAAGCGACGTCACACTTGTTGTCCACCCCCGGGGGCAGCTGTCTGAGGGTCACGGGTCCCCACATGGACTCCACGGTCTCCGGCATCACCGCCTGGGTGTAGGACGACGCTTTCAGGATCAGCAGGATGGGCCCGCACCGCGGCTGGCTCAGGTGAGCCTTGAAACTCAGCTCTGGGTTGTTGTCCTGTACACAATCGCAATAATTTTCACAATAATGACAAGAGTATCAATGTCACCAGCCACTATGGCAAAGTGGCTAACGTTGCGGTCTAGTGGCTGGGAGGTCTCAGGTTCGAATCCTGTCAGAGGCGAGGTCTGTTTTTTGTCCTGATGCTGTGCGAAACATGGATTTCTTCTCTCTACTAGTACTATTGGCATTGTTAAAATGAAGACTCTTGATAGCTTAAATCCGAAAATATCCTTGTTTGCTTGTGACAGTGCCACAGAAGAACATAGAAACTTTAAGGTGGAGAGATCGAGTAAATAGAGTACTTACAAAACAGAGCTAATTCCGCTCAGATTTCAATTCTTACAAATTGCCGCCTGGAAATTAAACTATCGTAACTCAAAATTGGTCAACTTCGATGTGTTGTACTTACCAGTTGATCAAGGGAAGATGCATCATCTTTAAAACAAAGCTGTAAAACAACAATTTGCAAAGATAAAACACCGATGGTGGTGCTAAATGAAAAAAAAAGAAGACATAATTTGACCTGAAATGACCAAAATATTGAGTTTTTCAATCCTCGTGTGAAGTGACTTTTTTTTACTCACTTTTTTAACTTATGTTTTGCGGACAGCAAAATATATCTGACCCAGGGAGATACACTTCTTCACCATGGAAGTTAGGTAGGAGGAGCTATATAACAACAATGACGACATAGACCATATATCCCCACTGACCTGCCCCAGAGAAATACACTTCTGCATCACAGTGGCATGGTAGGAAGAGCTGCATAGCAACAACAGAGTATCATCAGTATGCATGCCAGTCAGTCGTTTCTGACCATAACAGCCAGATAGCAGAGGGGGCAGATGCTATTCTGGTGGGCTGGACTAGAATTTGCAAATAGGCAATGAAATGTGATGGTGCGTGGGAAAAACCTACATAAGTCGCTCAGAATGTTTTTGAGCAAAAGCCAAAAATAGTCAACAACCCCCAAAATATCAATTTTCTATTTAGGGTATGTTTATGCCTATTTTTATGTATTCTACCAGTATCCACAACATGAAAGACAATTCTGAATGATTTCTTTGTTTATTTGATTGTTTTCTCAATTAAGTCAATAGAAAGAAAGAAGCAAAATTACGGCTTCTATGTCCAATTTCTGCAAATGATCTATCTCTAATGCCAAACTTCGAATAATTATAAAATAAAAACTAGACAAGATGACTCAATGAGGTTTTCTGTGTATTAACAAGGAATCTGTGCTCCACCTTGAAAAATTAAAATCTCAATTTATGCCAACATTCCATTATGTCTGTTTTTCCAATGCACCATCACAAATATTTGTATAGCCCATATCCCCACCGACCTACCTGCCCCAGAGAGATGCACTTCTCCACCATGGTAGCCTGGTAGGAGGCATTATATAACAACAACAACAACATGTTAGCAAAGCCCATATATCCCCACCGACCTACCTGCCCCAGAGAGATGCACTTCTCCACCATGGTAGCCTGGTATGAGGCATTGTATAACAACAACAACATGTTAGCATAGCCCATATACCCACCGACCTACGACCCTGCCCCAGAGAGATGCACTTCTCCACCATGGTAGCCTGGTAGGAGGCATTATATAACAACAACAACAACATGTTAGCATAGCCCATATCCCCACCGACCTACCTGCCCCAGAGAGATGCACTTCTCCACCATGGTAGCCTGGTATGAGGCATTGTATAACAACAACAACATGTTAGCATAGCCCATATATCCCCACCGACCTACCTGCCCCAGAGAGATGCACTTCTCCACCATGGTAGCCTGGTAGGAGGCATTGTATAACAACAACAACAACATGTTAGCATAGCCCATATATCCCCACCGACCTACCTGCCCCAGAGAGATGCACTTCTCCACCATGGTAGCCTGGTAGGAGGCATTGTATAACAACAACAACAACATGTTAGCATAGCCCATATATCCCCACCGACCTACCTGCCCCAGAGAGATGCACTTCTCCACCATGGTAGCCTGGTAGGAGGCATTGTATAACAACAACAACATGTTAGCATAGCCCATATCCCCACCGACCTACCTGCCCCAGAGAGATGCACTTCTCCACCATGGTAGCCTGGTAGGAGGCATTGTATAACAACAACATGTTAGCATAGCCCATATACCCACCGACCTACCTGCCCCAGAGAGATGCACTTCTCCACCATGGTAGCCTGGTAGGAGGCATTGTATAACAACAACAACAACAACATGTTAGCATATCCCATATATCCCCACCGACCTACCTGCCCCAGAGAGATGCACTTCTCCACCATGGTAGCCTAGTAGGAGGCATTGTATAACAACAACATGTTTGCATAGCCCATATATCCCCACCGACCTACCTGCCCCAGAGAGATGCACTTCTCCACCATGGTAGCCTGGTAGGAGGCATTGTATAACAACAACATGTTAGCATAGCCCATATCCCCACAGACCTACCTGCCCCAGAGAGATGCACTTCTCCACCATGGTACTGGTAGCCTGGTAGGAGGCATTGTATAACAACAACAACATGTTAGTATAGCCCATACCCCCACTGACCTACCTGCCCCAGAGAGATGCACTTCTCCACCATGGCGGCCTGGTAGGAGGAGTTGATGATGGGCAGCAGGTTGAACTCGTTCTCCGCCAGAACCATCTTGGACCCGAAGCAGGCGAACCCTGTCTGCTCGATGACCCGGAACTTGACGCAGTTCACGTTCTTGGTGTCAAAGGTCACCTCCGCCACGCTCTTCCCCTGCCACAGCGGCTCCCCCTGCAGGGTGGCGAAGGCGGCCTTGACCTTGTTGTTGGCGGAGGTGTACAGCTTGACCTTGAGCTTGCCGTTGAGCGGCGGCATGTTCTTCAGCTCGACGCGCTCGAAGCGGATGAGGCAGGACTTGGTGGCCAGGTCGTGGTGGTGCTGGGGGGTCATGGGGAACAGCCTGCCCTGGGGAGTGTCCCCCCGGTACATGGCCCCATACAGCATCAGGTTCTCCCCAAACGTGCTCAGCCACAGGTCCTGCGTTTCCTGGATATTCATGGCCCGGGGGGAAAAGAAAGGTGAATGTTGTATGCCAAAAGGTAGTTTCATTTTTTCTCAGGTAAAACTGCTAGAAGGTACTATTATGAGCACTAAAACTACAGAAAGTTCTACAGAAAGTTCTCCCCAAACGTGCTCAGCCACAGATCCTGCGTCTCCTGAGCAATCATGGGGAAACGTTGAGAGTTATACTATAGTGCCCAAAAGGTAATGTAAATCTAAGCCTGCATGAATTGGTGAAATTCATTGGGATAGTAAGTAACTTTGAGGCTTTTTGGTCGGGGCATTTTACACACTTTGCACATTCACAGGTACAACACACACACAAAGACACAAACACACACACACAATGTATAATTATATTGTACACACATACACGCACACACACACACACAGGTACAACACACACACAAAGATACAAACACACACACATACACAAACACACACACCTTCTGCGAGGCGTGGAGCTTGGAGCCATGGCTGCGGTCATTGACGGAGTCATCATGGGGGAAGGTTCTCCCCAGAATGCCCTCCATGTCGGCCTGGTACACCAGCGGGTGCAGCATGTGGCTGTGCCACAGCAGGTCTATGTCGTAGCACGGCACGATGAACAGGCTGGGGTTCTTCTGCTTCACATACAGGAACTTGCGGTAACGCCCCAGGCTGTACTTCAGAAACTTCATGTCGGAGTAGTGCGGAAGGCTCACTTGGTAGTAGAACGCTTTCTGTCGCCCGGCCGCCGCGACGATATCATAGGATATCTTGGACGACGCTGCTGATGCCGAGTCGGCTCCAGGGTTCTGTTTCGGGTCGACCTCGAAGGGTTCGTTCGGGTACTCCTCCGCCCATCGCTGCTTGGCCTTGGCCAGCCGCTTGGCGCGTTCTTTGTCGGTGAAGATGTGGTGGTCAACGACCTGCCCCACTAGAGCCACACAGTCCTGCTGGTACACCACAGGGGCCAGTAGATGGCAGTGCCAGATCCACTCAACGTCCAGGGGCGCCGCCATTGCCTCTCCGCCATGCTTGGCTGCCAGAGGGAGCCACAAGCGCTCATAGCGATCCAGGGCCTGCCTCAGGACAGCGGTGTTTTTTAGGGCAGGCTCCTCGGCGACGTGTTTCAGGAAACTCAGCTGGTTCAGCACCCCCTGGATCACGTCAATGCCGAATTTATGTTTACGTGGGTCAGCCATGTCTGAAAAGAAAAAAATTGATGGAAATGGTATTATAGTCACAGTCCACAGATGCATCTCTGTGAAATTCGGGTTGCTCACACCTGGAGAGCGTGTTGCAGCCAGAGGCGCGCCACCTTTTTCTTTTTTTCTTTTTTTTTGCATGCAATTTCTTTGTGTGACTGATGAGGAAGGAAAGGGTGTGTGTGTGTGCGTTAAATATTGACCAAATAACAACTTTTTCGTTGCCACTGGATTTAACGTGTGCTAAGTGCATGGGCACACGGCACCTCAGTTTATCGTCTCATCCGAAAGACTCCACATTCAGACCGTAAGGCCTAGTGCAAAGTGAGAGGAAAAATACCCTGTACCCAGGTTCGAACTCGGGTTTACTTGACACGAGGCGAACACGTTACCACTGTGCCACTCTACACCGTAAATGTAACCATGCCCTCATCATTCCAAATCCAAATTGTTTTGTTTTTTTAAATAAAAGCCAATATCTTCTTATTACAATATTAGTTCTTTTCTTCTTTCTGATTGGGGCTGTTTATCCTGCACAAGCACAAAGTCTTTGCTTAGACTGCTATTCAGGAACACAGGATGCATGTTCATTGAGTTCGTGTCAACCATTCCACCAGCACAACACGACCTACGCCTACTGTATAAACTATAATGGAATGGGCTTTTTGTTTAACGTGTGCACAAGATCTTGTACATGCATGTGTTCGCACATAGGACCTCGGTTTAAGGTCTCATCCGAAGGACCATGAAATAGGAGTAAAGTGTCTTTCCCAAGGACACAACACTGCGAACGAAGCTGGGTTCGAACCAGCGCAATCGCAAACCCATTGGATTACGAGGGGCGACTCTAACCAACTATGCCACAGTGCCTCCTTAACGTTTTAAGCCCCTTATAGCCTGATTCCGCCCATGACATCCATTACTTTCTCCTACCAAGCCGTCTAAAACCGCCCCCGTACACCCACTTCGTTATGTATTTTGGAGTTAAAATTGCAATATCAAAAATATCACATAACAAAAAAAACATTGCAAGTTAAACATTCTTCATTTATACACAAACCCTGAACATTTGAAGTCAATCCATCAAGTAGTTATTTTTTAATATATTTTTAAGCAAAGTACCCCATTTCGGGCCCAGTTTACCAACATTAATTTGGTGGTTACAGGGAGTAGAGTCATCATTTTAATCGGGGTTACAAGTGTTAATATTACAGAATTATTCAAGATTTAACCCTTTTGCCGCCAGCCATTTTTCAGCCAAATACCATTAAACTTAACTTGGGTAGAGAAAAAAGAAATGTGCAATATTGCGAATATTTTTACGTCTGTGACATATATTATCATATAACATTAGGCCTATTCTTACCTCCCAAAAATTGTAGATGAGGACGTAAAACACAAAATTTTGTTCGTACCTCCCAAAATTCAGAAAATAGGGTCTTTGGATAACAGGTCCTGATTTGAAGACTTTTAGTGACATGGGTGCTAAACCATTGTGGTGCTAAAATGCGACATTGGTGGTGAAAGAGTTAATATTTATAAAGATACACACAGTGATGCACACACACACACACACACTCATAAAACTCTCTCTCTTTCTCTCTCCGACACACACATGTATGCATACCATCACACAATTGCCCTGCACATCATTTCTTGCTGTAACTACGGCAATAAAAATCCTTTCGTTCTTTTGCTCTCTCTCTCTCACACACACACACACACACACACACACTCACACTCACATGTGCGCGTATAAATACATACTGGAGCTGGACACATACATCAAATTGCCCAATGGAACTTCTTCTTCTGATTGGGTATGTTTATCGTTCCCCACACCCAAAGTCTTCGTTTTGACTGCTATTGGTGCACATGATGCACATTTTGTGAGTTTGTGTCATCCATTCCACCGGCACACACGGCCTACTCATACCGAGTAGTGGAATGGGTTTTAACGTGTGTGCAAGATCTTGTGCGTGAATTCGCACATGGGACCTTGGTTTTAGGTTTCATCTGAAGGACCAGGAAATAGGAGTAAAGTATCTTTCCCAAGGACACAACACCGTGAACGGAGCTGGGTTCGAACCAGCGCACTCGCAAACCCATTGGATTACGAGTGGCGACTCTAACCAACCAGTACATAATAACAATTAACATATTGTGAAATGTCCCCAAATGACAACATACACAGAGTTCAGTACATTGGTGAAACATTAATCAGGATGCTATTTTGAGAACAGACTAACCTGATCTATGGTTGAAAGTTGGGGGTCGGGTTGGAGGGGGGGGGGGGGGGGGTGTCTTGAAGCACGGACAATATATGTAAATATAGGATCCATGCTTGAAGTAAGCTTTCATCAATCTGATTAAATGAAAACAAACTTTTTTTTTTTAAATAATAGGGCATAGAGGCAAAGAAAACGTCCTTTTCTTGTGGCTTTGGATCCGGATGGCTAGCATCCTTAGTCTTAGAATTCTATCACTTAAAAAAATGAAGGCAGTCTAGTAGACTAGAGAAAATGTGCATTCCTTGTGAGCCTAGGGTCGTTTGGGTGTTTTTTTTAAACACAATAATTTCAATCTCATGCCTACCTTCACGATTCTTCCGGAATTTTGACAAGAAGCTCTACATCCACAAAAGATTCGATCAAGTATCACACACAGCAGAGTTCTTTCTAAACCTTTTATACGATCATCTTCGATGAGTAAGGATGGTGCACCTCTTGTGTAATCATTTCTTTTGATGCTGATTCTCTGAAAATTCCATCGAGACAAATCGGGAAACGACCTTCACCTTTCTGGCCATTTTTACTTTTAATCCCCAAACTACAAATAGAAAACAACGATTGGAGTGTTGTCTTTATCTCATGATTGTTGCGAAATTCAGAAAAAAACATTTTTATCATATTCCACAACCATACATTGTGTTGATATAACAGTTGGACTCAAATGGGGAGTACGCCAGTTATTTTGTTTTGTTTTTTCCATTTTCTATTCAGGGTCGTCTGGTCTACTTTCAGTTCCGGGTGCATCGAAATTTCATTGGTTAAACCCGAAAGAGATTTAAGTTAATTTCCATTCACTATGTTGAGCCTACTAAACTGTAGGCCCTAGGCACAAAAATAGTGTGGATGTCCAGTGGACGTTTCTGTTGGCCAGAAAAGAAAGTTCAACAATAATGTTGATATTGTATATTTGGATTTCAGGAAAGCTTTTGATAGTGTGCCACATGAGAGATTGTTAATTAAATTGAAAGCTTACGGCATAGCTGGTAATGTACACAACTGGATTAGAAACTTCCTTACTGACAGATACCAGAGAGTTAGAGTAGGGGAAATGTACTCGTCTAAGACAAACGTTTTAAGTGGAATCCCTCAGGGAAGCATCTTGGGTCCTACCTTATTTACCATTTTCATAAATGACCTCCCTGAATGTGTGGAGTCGTCTTGTAAAGTATTCGCAGACGATACAAAGATTTTTAATAAAGCCAAGAATAATAAACTAATTCAAAAAGATTTAAATAAATTACAAGATTGGACAAACGAATGGAACCTTTATTTTAATACTGATAAATGTAAGGTAATGCACGTTGGTAAAAGTAATCCAAATGCAACTTACACCATGGAAAAAAACAATGCCCCTTGTCCAGTAACAGTGTGCGAGCTAGAAAAAGATCTGGGGGTAACCTTTGACAAAGACCTTTCATTTGATATACACATCCAGAACTGCATCAATAAAGCAAACCAAATGATAGGATTGATTAAAAGAACATTTATCAGTATTGATCATGATATTTTTATTAAATTATACAAAGCTTTAGTTAGACCGCACTTAGAATATGGCAACATTATCTGGGCTCCAAAATGTAAGTACCAGTCAATAGCAATTGAAAGGGTGCAGCGTAGAGCTACAAAACTTGTTAAAGCATGCAAAATCATGGATTATTACCACAGATTACAGTACCTTAATTTATTTTCACTTAAAGGAAGGAGAACAAGGGGAGATCTTATAGAAACTTATAAAATATTCAACAATCATGTGGATTTGTCCTGGAGTAATTTCTTTTCTTCTCCTCAATACAATATGACTAGAAACGCCTGTGGGAAAGTTTTTGTTAAAAGATATAATACTAATATAAGAAAAAATTGTTTTGGTAACAGAATTACTAACATGTGGAACGAATTGCCTATACTGACGTAAAATGTGCACCTCATACTAATATGTTTAAAAATCGTCTGGATACATTACCAACATTTTTAGAAGTTTTTAGAAGCTATGACGAATAATGATTTATGAGGAAAATTTATGCCGCATCAACCTTGACCAAAAAGATACATTTACCAGAAAAATCATAAAAGATGGGACTGTTTGGAAAAGCTTTACGGCTTGTTTTGTCCCTACCTACCTACCTACCTACCATTATGGCGACCTCAAGCATAGTAGTAGTAGTAGTAGTAGTAGTAGTAGTAGTAGTAGTAGATAGGGACAAAATAAGCCGTCAAGCTTTTTAGAGAGTCCCGTCTTTATACTATCAGTATTACATACAAGTACTGGTCAAGGTTTATTGTGGTCAAATTTTCCTAAAATTAGCTACTCATCAAAGCTTCTAATTAAATTTAAATAATTTGGAGATTTGTCGAGACGATTTTTGAACAAGTTAGTATTAGGTGCACATTTTAATTCGTTAGTTAATTCATTCCAATTGTTAGCAACTCTATTGCTGAAGCAATTTTTCCTTATGTTAGTGTTGAAACGTTTAATAAAGACCTTGTCGTAAGGCTTTCTAGTCACACTGTATTGTGGTTCACTAAAGAATTTCCCCCAAGATAAATCTACATGACCATTAAATATCTTATACGCTTCTATAAGATCTCCTCTTATTCTCCTGCCTTTCAAAGAGTGCAAATTTAGATAAACCAGTCTATTTTCATAACTCATATTTTTGCACTCTTTAACAAGTTTAGTGGCTCTGCGCTGAACTTTTTCAATGGCTTTAGATTGGTATTTGAACATTGGAGACCATATGATGTTACCATATTCTAGATATGGTCTTACTAATGATTTATATAATTTAATAAAAAATATAACGGTCGATATTTAGAAATGTCCTTTTGATCAATCCTATCATTTGGCAGGCTTTACTAACGCAATTCTGGATATGTGTATTGAAAGATAAATCTTTATCAAAAGTCACCCCAAGATCTTTTTCGTGATCACATGTTGTTAGTGAGCGTAACTTGTTGTCCTTTAACATAGTATATTCAACATTAGGATTAGATTTACCAATATGCATAACTTTACACTTGCCCGTGTTAAAATACAGGTTCCACCTTAATTTCAGTCCAAACTTCTAATTTATCTAGATCCTTCTGTAATGAATTACTTCCAGTACCACAAGACCTGTTAAAAACTTTAGCATCATCAGCAAAATATTTGCAGGATGATTCGACACATTCAGGTAAATCATTAATAAAAATGGTGAACAACGTAGGTCCTAGGATGCTCCCCTGGGGGATCCCACTAAGTACCTCAGCCTCTGATGAATATATATCACCGACTCTGACTCTCTGTTTTCTGTTGGTCAAAAAATCTTTAATCCAATCATATATGTTCCCAACTATGCCATAAGATTTTAATTTCACTAGGAGTCTTTCGTGAGACACACTATCAAAGGCTTTCTTGAAATCTAAATATATTATGTCTACAGGTTCACCATCATCTAATATGGCAGTTAGTTCTTCCATGACCTCCATGAGCTGTGTCATACATGACCTTTTATGTCTAAATCCATGCTGGCAAGTTACATATAAGTTATTACTATTCATATGGTTAACGATTACATCTCTCACAACAGACTCAAAGACTTTACACACAACAGAAGTTAAACTAACAGGCCTGTAATTTCCGGGCTCAAATCTAGAACCTTTCTTGAAAATAGCTGTTACATCTGCCTGTTTCCACTCCGAAGGTACTAAACCAGTCTCTAAAGATTTATTAAATAATATAGTCAGGGGAACAGCTAGTTCTTTTGACAGCTCCTTTAAAACCCTGGGTGGTATCCCATCAGGACCTTGTGCCTTACTAGCATTTATATTCTTTAATTTATCTTCAATCGCTAAGGGGGTCACTCTTACATCAGAAACTGATGCACCATTTGAATTTTCACATTCCGCTAAATTAGGTACATTTGAAATATCTTCTTTAGTAAAAACACTAGCAAAAAAACTATTGAGGACTTCAGCTTTGTCGTCATCAGTTACGGCAAACTCTCCGTTCTCTTTCTTTAGAGCACTGACACCCAAGTTACTCTTACACCTTTCATGGAGATATCTCCAAAATAACTTAGGATTTGATTTATAGTTACATGCAATGTTTTTCTCATAAACTTGACGTGCTTTTTTAATAGATTTATTACACTTGTTGATCATCCTTCTATATCTTCTGTATGCTGGCCCTTTTTTCTTTTTTTTTCTGTTTGGTTTTGACATAGTCTTGACCTTCCTTTGTTTGTAAAAATTTTGAATACTGTTTCTTTTTCTTTTTAACATTTTTTAAAACTTTTTTGTTTATCCATGATGGCTTGGTTTTATTTGGTGAGATTTGAATTTTAGGTATATGTGAGTGTCCATACTCTGCTTAATAAGATCTCTTATAACAGACCATGTATCCTCAACATTTAACTTGTCCAGTGTCGTTGAATCAAAGTTGCCAAAATCATTCCTCATATCATTATAATTACCGTTAGATAAATCAAACCTGTGTGTTCTTTTTGGAACTGTTTTTACTCTGGGTACATAAAGGTAAAATAATAAAACGTCATGGTCACTCTTGCCTAAAGGGTCTGTGTGGACTATGTCAGATATAATGTCATCTTCATTAACAAAAATTAAGTCATCCATAGTGGATCTTTGATTAACTCTATGTCTGGTTGGCAATCTTACTTTCTGTATTAAAAATGAGTCCCGAGTACATTCAACAAAATCATAACAAACAGTACTTCCATTCCAAATTTCATTCCAACGAGCATCAGGGAAATTAAAATCACCAAAGATACAGACTTTGTCAAATTTAGAAAGTTTGCTTTCTATAATGAGTCGATGGAAACGACGCACCTCAATCAGTGTCTGATCACATCGAGTCTGCTTACGTCAAAATTTCGCCTTGTCCCAACTTTGCCCAATTTGCTTTCTCTCTTTATTAGGACTAGCAATCGCCCCGTGGCAGTTTTAACCCCATGGCAGTATTGAACAATACTGGAGGCAATGCCCGGAGGCAGTGCTAAACCAGTAAAGTCCCGATTTTTTAATAATACAGATACGTGTAGTGTCACCCCCTTGTAATCTCCACTGGCCCCACCATCCCTCCGCCCACCCACTTACCCCCTACCCCACCCATAACCAGCTGGCTGACCTACTCGTCACCCCAGCACGTGTGAACCATGGTCTCATGCCCACAGCAGTCCCCCCCCCCCCCCCCCCCCCCCCTTTAATAACAGCACGTTTGGACATATGTCATTTCGCCTAGTGAGCGAAACTGTAAATTGGTGCATATCGCATTTATGAACGGATGCTGTTCAAATTTCCTGCCATGCTTTGCCCGTGTCATAGCAAGCCTGACAGCAAATTTGAGGCGATTCGGTTAAGAAACGGCGGAGTTATTCGTGAAAAGGTGGAGCGGCGTCTAGCGCGCGCGTTTCTGACCCCATTCGCTGCCGGTTTGGCACACGGATACTCCCCGGCCCCGGTCATCTTCCTGCCAAATTCGAAGGCAATCGGCCCAGAAACGCCGGAGATACGGGCGCCGAGAGGCCGGCGGATGCGAGTTTCGCGCATTTGCGAAACCGCGCAAATGATACGACAGCCTCGGTTGCCGTTGCCATCGCCCCGTTAGGGCGCACAGCAAATTTGAAGCGATTCGGTCGAAAAACGGCGGAGTTATAAGGCCCGTTTTGTGTTTCACACACACACACACACACACACACACACACACACACACACACACACACACACACACACACACACACACACACACACACACACACACACACGGACGGACAGTTGGCTTTTTACTAGATGATGATGATGATGATTCAGGAAGTTATGGACTTGCACTATATCTAGTCATGATTGGGCTTTTAAATGTCCCGTCAATTTGCATATCTACGCAATTTTCATATTCATTATTTATCATAATCTTCATCATTATTACTGTTGTTGATGTTTTGTAGTGAGTGTCCACTTAACTGTATTAATGCGCACGCTTATCCACACACGCTTCACACGGTATGAATGTGTCAGTACACCAAACACTAACAGAAAATGGTCACACAGAAACCTAGACATTTTTGTATCAAACAACAACACTTAACGCTCTTGGAAATGTCCATCTTAGTTAGTCATACAGACAACAGGATGAGAGAGGGTGGAGTCTGGCCGGTTGTCTGGCTGTCTACCCACCAAAACTCTCTCTCTCTCTCTCTCTCTCTCTCTCTCTCTCTCTCTCTCTCTCTCTCTCTCTCTCTCTCTCTCTCTCTCTCTCTCTCTCTCTCTCGCTTTTGTTATGAGTGCGTGTTTACTTTTTAATTTGTTTATGTTAAAAATGAATAACGTAATGTAGGAATAGGTTTCATGTTGCCGCCATGGGTACACGTATTTATATTTTAAATTGTGTATGCTAAGATGAGTAGGTAAAGTAATAGTACTATGTTTGACTTATTATGCGCATGGGTTTCTTTTCAAATAAGTACACTTTAATGATGAATTCATAAAGTATGATTGAGGTATTTTTTTCATGTTGGTGCACTTATTTTTTAATGTTAAAAGATGAGTGTGAAAAGTAAGATTAGGTTTTTATTTGTCCGTGTGTATGAAGTGTTGCAATATAGGGATGTATTTTGCATGCTTTATATTACTTTGTATGTGTTTATTTTCCTTTTCCATTTTCTACTTTACATGTATTTGTCCAGAGGGCTGGATGTAAAAAAGCATGTTATTGCTGACTCTATTACCTTCTATAAATAAAATTAATTAATTCATTCTCTCTCTCTCTCTCTCTCTCTCTCTCTCTCTCTCTCTCTCTCTCTCTCTCTCTCTCTCTCTCTCTCTCTCTCTCTCTCTCTCTCTCTCTCTCTCTCTAGTTTGTTCCTTTCTTTTCTTTTCTTTTGTTTCTCTCTCTCTTCGTCCTCTTCGCCCTCTTCGCCCTTTTCAGTTGTAATAATGGTCAGAACTGACCTTGACAACTATGCTGGAAGAAGAAGCCGGAGAGAAAGAAAAAATACCTAAAAATTAAAATAAAAAAACCGACTAGGCCTACCTAAGAACAGACAAAGGAGAACAAATAGAAAAGTACAGAAAATTAAGAACAATGAAGGCGAGGTGGTGGTGGGTTGCATGATGAGAGAGCAACATAGCGGAGAGTTACATATTTGTTTAAATGTAAATTTTCTGTTTCATGTTTTTTAATTAATATTTTTATTTTTATTTTGAGTGTATTTTTTCTTATTTTACAAGACAATTTGCCATGTGCGTGTGTACGTAAATGCTAATGGACAACTGATAAAGAAACTTATTACTTATATTGCTGGACACTTGAAAAGAAACTACACACACACACACACACACGCACACACACACGCACGCACGCACGCACGCACGCACGCACGCACGCACGCACGCACACGCACACGCACACACACACACACACACACACACACACACACACACACACACACACACACACGCATTATCAATGAAGGGCCTGCTGGAGAGTGACAAGCAGGGACTGCAGGAGATGTCTGGTGTCAGTCGGGGCTGTCACGGACACTAGGCCTGGATCCGCCCTTGAGGCCCCAGGCTGCAGCACTGCTGTAGGAGTGTGATGATTGTTGAGGCCCCGGTCTATCTCTGGTGTATCTGGGCTAGGTGAGGGGGCGTGGTGTAGTGAGGAGAGGTCTGCATGATCTCCTGAAGTTGTCAATCATGCCGGCCACACCGTCATCACTGGGGTGGAAGAAGTCCATGTGTTTATACGTGACACTAATTCTTTGGAGCTCCTTTCTTGGATATGAAGGAGGCGGTGTGGTCGACATAGGCAACTCCCTCCCTGGCACACACCTGGGACAGGTGCTGGTTGGACATGGCCACAGCATCACGGGAAGGGTGTTTACCGAAGGGATGGAGGAGCAGAGGAGTTTGGAGTTGGGGAAAACATGTCGCAGCTGGTGGAAGGTTCTCTGCCACGTGGGGACATCAATGGGACCAGAGCCCAGACAGGTGTTGATTCCAAAGTGGAACGTCACCTGTCGGACTTTAATAATAATAATGGGAATTTATAAAGCGCTCTTTCTCACATGAGCTCAGTGCGCTTTACATTGATAACAAAGACATTAAAGGCAATCAAATAATTAATCATTAGAAAGTAAAATAAGCACGATGCTTGCACGCAACGTTCTCTTACTTCCTTATGCACACACACACACACACACACACACACACACACACACACACACACACACACACACACACACACACACACACACACACACACACACACACACACGGCATACACACACACACACACACACACACACACACACACACACACACACATTCACACACATGCATGCGCACACACACTCACACACAATTAATTATACAAGAGTAGAATAGCAATATGAACATTCTAGGAAGAAACATAGAGACCACATTCACATTCTCAATCAAGTTTGAATACAATACTGCAACTTGAAATAAAATCATACTGCCATCGACATACCAATTACATCACTAATTATAATAGACAAATTTTGCAAAAACAAAAATACCCTTCTACCTCTTTTACAAGCATTTAAAGTTTACAAGACGTAGACATTCTACATACAAAATACGAATGAAGAGAGCCACTGGTGGACGTGGTCCACACAGGCAGAGGGAGAGAGCAACAGACATACAGATCAATCAATCAATATTTTTATTGTCCATTTTACAGGAAATTCTTTCTGCAGCGATAAAACAATCAACAAAACAACATAACAAGACAGAGACATATATATGTAGAAAATAATTCATATGCGACTATTTTAAACACCGTGCACACATACAATTCTTGGTCACCCCCCCCCCACCCCCCACAACCACACACACACATACACACACACACACACACACACACGCACACACACGCACGCACACACACACACACACACACACACACACACACACACACACACACACACACACACACACACATCATGCGCACGCATACAAACATTTATCTACCCATCCATCTAACTTATACATATATATGCTTACACATGCATACAAATATACAACTTGCAATCACAATTTATATATTATACAAATATCTTAGTCTATATAATTGTATGCATTATACATGCATACACAAACATACATAGATAGGCCTACATAGATAGACGACAGATAGATAGACATATACATACATGCATACACACAATGACATATACATACATACATAATGACACACACACACACACACACACATACACACACACACACACACACACAGAGTGGCGTAGGAACGTTTTCAAGAGGGGGGGGGGGGGGGGGGGCAGGATTGCCAACAGACCGGGGGTGGGGGGGGGGGGGGGGGGGGGGGGGGGGGGGGGGGGGGGGCGCAAGCGCACGGACAAGACGAATGGATGGATAGCTTAAATTACATGACTTAGTAAATCATACAAAAATACTTTATTAAAAAAAAGCATAAAAATACAACCATGTTTGGGGCGGATCAGCCAGTCATGGAAGAGGGGAGGGGGGTATAGCTCCAAGTGGTCAGTTGGGGTGGGGTGATGGGTCTGGGGGGATTGCCTCCCAGAAGCTGATGATAATTTGAATGTAAAAGGTGCAATCAAGGCTTCTCATGAGAGAATAACTGTAGCATGGAGGCTACAATTTGTGTTCCTCTTTTTCTTTCCATTTTTTGTCTGAGGGGATGGAACCCCTGTAACCCCCCTCAAATCCAAATTTGATGCAGTACCAAGTCCATGACAGCAATGTGCAGAGAATGGGCTGAGACTATTGGTCAGGTCAGGTCAGGTAGATTAAGACGACTAGGCCTCGCGGCCTCTCAAGCGTCTTTTCTTTTTTTCTTTTCCTTTTTTGGGGGGGTTGGCACAGCTGTGACGGTGTTGGTAGACTATTCGTCATACTGGTATTTTAATTTACTAAGGTTTGGGTCTTTGTCCAGGAGGTTTTTGAATTTGTTAGTATCAGGTGCAAGTTTTGTCTGAGCAGGAAGTGCGTTCCAATAGTTAGTCACTCTGTTACTGAAAAAGTGTCTCCTGATGTTAGTTCTACTATACTTGATTTGTGTTCACAGCCTTGCTCTTTGGTTTCAACTTTGTTGTATCATTTACGCGTTGGACTGTAGAGGGGAAGTATTGTTTTTATTTTGATCTTGATGGTTTTTTGCTCCTAATTCTGTTGCCTACTTTTTGCTCCTTTTGCGGGAAGACGGGGTAAAAAGCGCATGGGCGGGTAAGAAGCCCACCCCAATTATCTCATGAAATGAAGCAAATTTCAGTCTCATTTTGCCCATGAGACGAGTGTTAATGTTTAGCATTCGTCTCATGGGCAAATTTGACTGAAACTTTCTTTATTTCATGAGATAATTGGGGTGGGCTTCTTACCCGCCCATGCGCTTTTTACCCCGTCTTCCCCTATGCTTGCTGTTTGCTGTTTAATTGTTTGTCTGTGTTGATAAAGGCGCATTCGCCGAAATATCCAGTCGTTTTGTTTTGTCTCTTGTGAATAAAATAACGTCACTTTGCACTTGTCGTGTAGGTGTTTGTTTGTTGTATCTACTATACTGTGTTAGTATTTTTAATTAATGATTTCTAGTCTTTGAAACATTTGAAATCTGAAACAAACTTTTGTTAGTAGGGGAAGACGGGGTAAAAAGCGCATGGGCGGGTAAGAAGCCCACCCCAATTATCTCATGAAATAAAGAAAATTTCAGTCAAATTTGCCCATGAGACGAATGCTAGACATTAACGCTCGTCTCATGGGCAAAATGAGACTGAAATTTGCTTCATTTCATGAGATAATTGGGGTGGGCTTCTTACCCGCCCATGCGCTTTTTACCCCGTCTTCCCCTATTGTCAGGACCATTCAAAATTTTATATACATTAATTAGGTCACCACGAATTCTTCTGTATTTCAAGGATGGTAGATCAATTTTGTGTAGCCTTTCACTATAATCCAAATTTTTCAGAAATTTTATTAATTTAGTAGCTCGATCTCCTCTGTACACGCTCAATTGAAACTGATTGTCGTTTAAGATATGGATTCCAAATTTGGTTCCCATACTCCAGATGTGGTCTAACCAAACTTTTATATAAGTTAATGAACACATTATTATTTAGTCCTGTAAAAGTTCTCCTAATTAACCCTAACATTCTATTAGCTTTATTTACAGCTGTTGTAATTTGTCTATCAAATTTCAATTTAGAATCAAATATAATTCCAGTCTTTTTCCTCTACACAAGTATCCAATACATGTTTATCTGTGCCATGAGATATTTCATATTCTCTTAGTGGATTATTCAACCCTAAATGCATTATTTTACACTTATTTGCCTTTTCGCTACCCCACGACGTATATATACGTCCTCTATAGCGCTTCAGTACTTGCCACCGACGTATATATAGGGGAAGACGGGGTAAAAAGCGCATGGGCGGGTAAGACGCCCACCCCAATTATCTCATGAAATAAAGAAAAGTTCAGTCAAATTTGCCCATGAGACGAATGCTAGACATTAACGCTCGTCTCATGGGCAAAATGAGACTGAAATTTGCTTCATTTCATGAGATAATTGGGGTGGGCTTCTTACCCGCCCATGCGCTTTTTACCCCGTCTTCCCCTACGTCGCCGCTAAGCAGCGATATTGCCGTGTTCAAATCCGCGCGGCAAGCCGGCGGCGCATACGCAAGTAGTAGGCGGCACTGAAGGGGTTAACTCTTTCGTTTCCTTGAGTCCTTTCTGTGTTTTCGTGTGGTGGTTTTCCTTTATAAATTGGGGGGGGGGGGGGGGGGGGGGGGCAGAGAGATACGTCTACCCCCCCCCCCCCCTCCTCCCCGAAGCCAGGGGGGCAGCTGCCTGCCCCCCCGTTCTTACGCCAGTGACACACACACACACACCGGCACACACACATACGCACGAACGCTTGCACGCACGCACGCACACGCACACACACACACACACACACACACTTCCGGTATAGGCCTATCTTGTAGACTGTGATTTTACAACTCGATTCACGTGACTTTGTTCATGTGACAATATGTACACTTCCGGCTGTTTTCCGTTTTGACAGAAGACGCCTTCCAGTGCTTGATTTGATTCAATTCTTGCTTCGTCAACTATTTCTTTCAAAGTTTTGTGTAGATATTTTTGTATGGTTTATCTGCGTGGATTGGGCTCTTTTCGATGTCAAAGGATGTAATACACTGCCTAAATTTTTCTTCCAAATTGTGGGCATCAAGCTTGGTGTATAAGTCTAGCAGACGACTGAAAGTGCCAAAGTGAAAACATGGCCGCAACCACCCCTGGAGCAACTCCCACAGATTGGGAATTCGACAAATTTGACGACGGTTCTTTGAGTAAGTAGATTATTTAATTGCATATTAAAGTCAGCACAGCACGATGTCACTATATAAGCGAGCATCTACTGATCTAGGCTAAACTAGTAAACAATTTATCTAAAAAGCTTAACACTACAGCCAGTACAGGCGAGCTTGTGTTGTCCATAACTACTACTACTACTGGGTCTCTCTCCTGAAAACTGGTCCAATATGTGACATAGAAGCCAAAAAATAAAATTGGGCAAATTGAACAGAAAATGCATGCATAGAGTAGCTTTATGAATCAACTTTCTTATGACATGAAAACAAAATCAGTCAAGGCTATCGTTGCTGGGTTTTATGACTTTATATATATGCGTCCAGAGCTGGTAGCGCTGACAACACGGTGTCCTTCATTACATAATTTCATCAACTTAAATAAACTTTATGATGCATTTATCTCTTTAGAATAACAGACTGTCTCGAAATAAAGAGTTATGAATGATTTCATTAAAAACATTTTTTTTAAAAAGTTTAATATTGGTGTTGGTTTATACCGTCTTTGGATCTTACCATAATTGATTGTTTTATTTTTTGTTATATAATGTCGTGCCACTCAAAATGCCATTTATTTTATTTCAAATGTCTTAGAATAGTTTCATTATTATCTCTGATATTCCATTAATTTGACAATTAAAAAATAAGTGTTAAATTAAAAAAAAAAAAATGTCTGGGTAGCGCTGACAACAGGACACCATCTGGTAGCGCTGACAACATGGTGTCCTCCATTATATAATTTTACCCACTTAAATAGACTTTATGGTGCATTTATCACTTTAACATGGCAGACTTTCTTGAAATAAAGACTTACAAATGGTTTCATTTGCAAAATAATACAAAAGAAATGTGTTTAAATACTAGTGTTGGTTTGTGTCATCTATGCACATTACCATGGTTCATATCAAAATGTTGTTATATAATGTCTCACCACTCAAAATGACAATTTTTCATAGTGGATGTGTTAGAATAGTTTCATTACCACCAGGAATAACCCATAGATACAGTAATTTACAATATAAAGAGCTTAATAAAAATTCAAAAATTCTGGGTAGCGCTGACAACAGGGACGCCAACTGGTAGCGCTGACAACATGGTGTCCTACATTACATAATTTTACCTACTTAAACAGACTTTATGGTGCATTTATCACTTTTAACTTACAGATTACCTTGAAATGAAGACATGTTTTCAATGATAGAAAAAAAAGTAAAATATAAAGAGCTTAATAACAACAATAATTTCTGGGTAGCGCTGACAACAGGGACACCAACTGGTAGCGCTGACAACATGGTGTCCTCCATTATCATTACATGATTTTACCTACTTAAACAGACTTTACGGTGCATTTATCACTTTTAGCTCACAGATTACTTTGAAATGGAGACTTTTATATGTATCCAATGATAGAAAAAAAAGAATAAGATTTAAATTTGAGAAAAACATTGTGGGCAACACAGACAGCAACAAGGACGCCATTGTCATCCATCCACTAAAAGAAAATTGTATGAATTAAATTTCTTGTGAATTGAAAGATATGTCTGCTACAAGAATAAATGTGTATTGTATTGGCAAATTTGGCCTTATGGTTAAGAACTTAACTCTGAACAAGCTATTCTACACATAGAAGGCCCATTCAGTGGCCAGGTAGCGCTGACAACGGGCCTTTTAGGGGTGGACACCATACTGTTTTTGTGCTCTCTTGACCAATCAAAACATCCCACACATTTGAAACTTTGTATGAATAATGATCTTTAGTAGTTGTTTGAAAGTAGTAAACTTTTGACTTGGGCAGAAGAAGTCCCTAGGTGAAAATTTTAATTATGTAGGTAGCGCTGACAACACATTTTGTGGACACGACAATGACCAAAGATTTAAAAAAAATTGTAAAAAATCTATTTAACAATTATATTTACTGTTCATGCACATACATTGTCAACAATATGTTTTTTAATAACTAAATAAGAAAAAAATGGGTCTTAGAGATTGTTGAGGCAAAGAAAATCTGCATTATTTTTTATTATATTTGAGGACACCACATGTTGTCAGCGCTACCTGGGACGGTATTCATGTCGAGATAGCATGAGACTTAGCATGATGCTAACTTAGAAGCTCTTCCAATGTCCTATAGGATTTAATAGGGCTTTTGGAAGAGCTTCTAAGTTAGCATCATGCTAAGTCTCATGCTATCTCGACATGAATACCGTCCCTGGTATTTAAAATGTTATTTTAAAACACCCTTTTTGGTAAAATCCACAAAATTGTTACTATAATAGTATAAAGGAAGGACTACTACTCATCTTGAGTGTGCATGCATATGTGTGCAGAATCTTTTGTGGTTTCTGAAAAAATAAAAACCTTATGCAAGACTGTTGGGCATGTCACAAAACTAAGCACCCAAAATGCCCATTTTTTAAGACAAAATTGTTTATTAAACACATTTTGGTACATGCACAGCTAAAAGAAACATTTTATATGATTCTTACAACTATTTAGAGCTGAAATACACAAATGAATGATATCTCATTGTTTGATTTGATTTTTTATTGTTTAATAAATAGGATAGGTCACAATGACCCAGTTTTCAGGAGAGTTACCCTACTACTAGTACTACTACTAGTACTACTACTACTACTACTAAACAATAGCATTATCTAGTTTACAATAATACGTATTTGTATTGTTAAAAATTAGGGGCTTTACTGGTGTTGCACTGCCCCCGGGCATTGCCTCCAGGATCGTTCCCACTATCTTTATTATCTACTAATGCCCCATATGTGTCTGTTCCAGACTGGTGGACGTTAAGCTTAAAGTTAAACAGATTTTCATAAACGATAGAGCTAGAGTTCTCCGGGAACTCGGAGATGAGCTTGCTCCAGCTTTGACTCCTCTTCTTCCAGTAATGTCCACCTGCCGTTTATTGGCAATTATTGACATATATAGGGGTTCAAAGACGAAGATGCGCACTACAAGTCCTCCATCTCCACAGGCGTAGGGGACGGTCCTGTTAAAAGTCAGTTGATTGGTCTAGTGGATGAACTCACCAATGACTGGGGGAAGGACAAACTGACGCTCTCATCATGGACATCTCCAAGGCCTTTGATAAGGTGTCCCACTCTCTACCTGTCCATAAACTTGAGTCACTACGGTTTCAGAGGCCAGGTCAACAAGTGGGTGAGGAACTTCCTTGCAAACCGAAGGCAGGCAGTTGTGGTTGAGGGGGCCACATCAGGATTTGTGCCGGTTGAATCGGGTGTGCCCCAAGGATCCGTCCTGGGACCCACCCTGTTTTTGCTGTACATAAATGACCTGCCCCAAGGACTCTCAGCTTTCAACACGCCTCTTCACAGAGGACACGCTCTGCCACAAACCTGTCACCTCCCACAGAGTGACAGACCAGCAAGCCCTGCAGCAGGATCCTGACAGGCTGGCTGACTGGGAAACGCTCTGACTCGTGTCTTCTCACCCTGAGCAGTTACCACCTTCAGGAACACACCCTCAGCAACACAGATGAGATAAAAAATACTTGGGTGTCACCTTATCATGATTTACGCTGGGACCCACATAGCAAACATCATGAACAAAGCCAAAAAGACCCTTGGCTTCATCCGAAAAACAATAAAGGTCTGGAGCATTGAGATCAAAGAGAGAGCCTTCCAAGCCCTGGTAAGACCAACGCTCGAATGCTCCAGTAGTGTGTGGGATCCCTACACCATCAAAAACTGCAACAAGATTGAGGCAGTGCAGCAAAAGGCAGCATGATGGGTTGTCAACCGGCATCGACAAACGTCCAGTGTGGAGAAAATGTACGACCAACTAAACTAGTCTCCACTTGCTGAATGACGAAGGAAGGCTCACCTGACTACCTACTTCAAACACCACCATGGTGAGCTGGTCATCAACTCTTCCAGGAAGCCCACCCCTTGCCCTCCCACAAAATCTACTCGACACCTGCATGCTGAGGCATACCAACTGCCAGCATGCAGGATTCTGTACCGCCAGCAGTCCTTCCCTCGGCCCATTGCCGAGTGGAACCTGCTTCCATCCGTGGTAGTAACATCAGCCACGATGGAAGCCTTCAAAAACCAGCTATAAGTTATATAACTCACTGCATATATACTCAGTTAAAGCAACTTTTTGCCTTTCTCGGGTAAGGGTTAGGACAAGGTTAGGGTTGGGTTAGGGTTACCGGCCAGTGATTGAAATGGCCGCTTGCTGTCGTCTAATCAAATTATGTATGGTTACTGCGCACAGCTCTATGTCTAAGCAATTGGCCAGGAGCTTGGGGTGGCAACAACTCCTGAAGGCTGCTGGGTGGCAGACGGCAGCAGGGCAGCGCAGTCATCCTCCCTCACCATGGGTGTTGGCTGACTTGGCATGCAGGCGGGGCGACGCAGGTCGACTTGGATGATCTCTGCAGTGCTGGCCTTTAGCCAGCAAGACCGTTGATATCCAGTAGGTGCCAGTTGCAAGTTTTCCAAGGCTGGATAAAGTGGGTTGTGGGTCGCCCACTCATCTGCTGGGGGGAAACATCCGCCTGCAGAGACTGTTTACCTCGATCGTGTGTTTCCCACCCATATGTTGACGACACCATCACCTAGTTATGGAGAAGGCTGCCCGGTGTCCCTGAAGACAACCTTGAGATGGGAGGTCAACGTCCAAAACACTGACAAGCAAGATATAAGACCATCAATCATCAGCATTTTATTATTTTATAATTAACTTATTAAGGTACACAGTTGAAATAATAATAATATAATATAATATGATTATGTCATTGACATTAATGAGAGATAATTAGAGTGCTTCAGCTGAATAACTAAGTATCATTAGTATAGTACATATAATATGGCAGATTCCTGGAGGAGTATCTGTATCAGTGTATGCCACATAGCTGAAAGAGATTGAGGATATATATTTTCCTTTGTTTTCCTCACATAATTTGTCATACATACATGTACGAACAAGCCGCATAATTAATGTGATAGTGATAATTTCAGAGATAGTTGGAGAGCTTCAGCTGAAGAAATATGGCGGGTTCCTGGAGGAGTATGCTACACAGCTGAAGGAGATTGAAGACGCTCTGGATGATTCCATCGGGGACTCATGGGACATGACCCTTGACCCCATCGCTCTGCAGGTCAGATACTCTGTGTGTGTGTGTGTGTGTGTGTGTGTGTGTGTGTGTGTGTGTGTGTCACTGTGTGTGTGTGTGTGTGTGTGTGTGTGTGTGTGTGTGTGTGTGTGTGTGTGTGAGAGAGAGAGAGAGAGAGAGAGACAGAGAGACAGACAGACATTCAGAGAGACTGACTGACTGACAGACCAACTGATGTTATTATCAGGAAAGCCAAGAACATTCTTAAATGATAACACTAACAGTCATGTTCTGGCAAAATACTACAAACCATTATCATTGGGCCATCGATACAGAATTCTAAAACTTAAAATAAGAGCACAGAAAACTTTCATACCATTACTAAAGTCAATCCATCTTTTGAACTCTTAACTTCTAAGGGCTTGTAATAAGTTGTATACTTTACATCCGCAATCCGCCAGTTCTGTGCAGAAACCCAGGGCTCCCAATGGTCCCACAAAACAAGGGGTCCCAGGGACTCCTTCACTTACACTAAGTTACAGTATAGAAGATCCTAGAGGCGGGATAGAGGGTTCCAGTGGTATTGCAAATGCTAAAAATAATTTTTCTAGTGCATCCCTGGGACCCCCTGCACATTCTTTTAGAGGGTCCTTTAGAATTTGAGTGCTTCATATGAGCCCTGGAAACCCCATGCACCTATAAGAAATAAGCTGATGGGATTGCGCATGAGTTTCCTCTTGTAATGTAGAAAACCCTTCATATTTCTTACTTCCACGTTCCAGAATTGTGTTGCGGATTGCGCATGAGTTTCCTCTTGTAATGTAGAAAACCCTTCATATTTCTTACTTCCACGTTCCAGAATTGTGTTGTTGTTGCGGATTGCGCTTGGGTTTCCTCTTGTAATGTAGAAAACCCTTCATATTTCTTACTTCCACATTCCAGAATTGTGTTGTTGCAGATTGCGCTTGGGTTTCCGCATGGAATTTACGCATAAATATGTGTGTTGGGCCCTTAATTTACTCTGGATCACAGTGATTGTTTTGCGGAGCAGCCTGTCCCTCTGCTTGGGACTGTATTTGCATGGGTGCAACTTTTCCTGGTATACAAGGATTTCCTGTTTTTGAATTTTACCAGAAAAGGAATTTCCTTTTTTTTGGATTTGTCAAACAAGGTTTGTGTGTCTACTGTATTTTTCAAACATTTTAACCCTTTCACCGCCATTACCCCTGGACCCCGGCCATTCAGGTTTTTTCATTTTGTGTAGTTGCACCCATGTATTTGTACAAGCCTATTTAGTATTTGTAAATTGTAGTCCTTTTGTTCTGGAAAAGGTTAATGCTCAGTATGTTGTTCACTTATTGTCTGAATTGTTTGTGCCAGAGAGAGTGTAGGTATTATTTATTTTATTAATATTATTGCTGTATTAATTTAAGTGTTGTTCTTGCCACATTTTCAGATGATTATGTCTGGATTTAAAATGTATTTAAGATGCATTCTACTTTTACCAGGCTTGTGAGAGACTTTGTACCGTATTTTACGGACAATAAGGTGCACCTGATTATAAGACACCCCCCCTCCCAAATTTGACTCAAAATTCAGATTTTCTTACTCTTTTTCCTTACTATGTTATTAGTCACATTATAAGGAGCAGGGATCTCATTCTGTTAAAAAAAGTATTGCCTTTGTAGTTATAGTCCGTAAAATATGGTAAGTACTTAAGTTGTAGTTATAGGCAATTGAATTTTCAAACAAAATTGACTAATAGTAAATACAGTAATAGACTATGCCGTGTTCAGGTACTTCTTCATGATCAGACAACCCTGCTGCAGTTGATTCGCACGGACAACAAAATCCTGAACAAGAGAGAGAGAGAGAGAGAGAGAGAGAGAGGGAGGAAGTTAACAAACTACCTGGTACTGATATTGTTTTCTTTCCAGGTGCTTCCCTATGAGCAGACCACCCTGCTGCAGTTGGTTCGCACGGACAACAAAATCCTGAACAAAATACTGACGGTGCTGGCTGCCCTGTGCTGTGAGATGGACACCCTGAAGCATGAGGCTGAGACCAAGTTCTACCCTGCGCTGCTCTTCTATGGAGAGGGGGGTATGGATGTTAAATGAAAAATAATATACAAGGGGGTATGGAGATGGGGAGAGAGAGAGAAAAAGAGAGAGAGAGAGAGAGCACTTGAAACATGAGGCTGAAACCAAGTTGTACCCAGCTCTGCTCTTCTATGGAGAGAGGGGTATGGATGTTAAATGAAAAATAATATACAAGGGGGTATGGAGATGGGGAGAGAGACAGAGAAAGAGAGAGAGAGAGAGAGAGAGAGAGAGAGAGAGAGAATTGAATTGAATTGAATTGAACCTTTATTTTACAACGGTAAAAGTATTGGCATACAGTAGCCATTTTTCATACTTGCCGTTAACATACACAAACAGAGAGAGAGAGAGCACCTGAAACATGAGGCTGAGACCAAGTTCTACCCTGCGCTGCTCTTCTATGGAGAGGGGTGTATGATATTAAATGAAAAATAATATACAATGAGATGGGGAGAGATTTTGTTCACTAATAGGATGCCCTTGTTTATTAGGAATAGGAGCATAGGTCGAAATTGGAGAAAAAAGTATTGCCTTATAGTCCCAAAATTATCAGGCATGGGAATTGTTTCCGCGAAAATGTTTTTGAAATTGTTACTAAATACTTCGTTTTTGTTACTAAATACTTCAATTGGGGGGCTTTTCAGAGTTTTTTGTCTCTGACAATTCCCATGTCTGATTATGGTACTTGTGACATGATGTGTGCAATGTTTGTATTTCTACGTGGATGTTGCGTTTGTGTGCGTGCAGAGCCAGAGAGTGGGCTGGAGGAGGGGGACGCTCAGGTTCAGATGGGCAGAATGTTCCCTACACTGCAGGTACTGTATTGTCCCTCCGCCTTATTTGTTCTAACTCTTTTAGTATCGAGGCATATGCAGACCTGTTTACTCTACTCTTTTTGAGTAGTATTCTACTCAATTCGGACATCTACTATTCAAAATTGAAAATAATGCTCTAACTACTCATTTTCAGTGAACATTGTTTGATGGTTTAATGAATAAAACTCCACATTTTGACCCAAAACTTCTCATTTCAGCTATCCAGACTACTCAAGACTTGTGTATGGGGTAAGCAGGTCTGCATATGATACCAGTTTGTTCTAGGTTGTGTGTTGTTTATGTGTAAGACTAAGAGTTTAAAGATTAGAAGGCTATGCCATTCTTGAATTAAATTTGAAAATAAAAATTTTTGGGTGCACAATATGGACTAGACTTAAGATGGAATGGGACAGCAAATTTTTTTAAAACATTTGGTCCCGTGCCGGTGTGCTGTGTTTTTCCAGGAGCTGTCATGCTTTGTGTCGCGCACCTACGAAGTGGTGAGGAACGTGGTCCAGCAGCTGTCGTGTCTGTACTCTGCGGCCCGAGGGGCTGTCAGACTGATCGACGTCTCAGACGTTCATTTCCAGGTAAAGTAAACTGTGTGGGTGTCAACTGTCATACAGTCAATTGTCAAACATGAAAACAAAAAATGGTTCAGGAATAAATGATTCCCTTTTCTGCTCGAGACAGATTGATAAATTGTCTTAACCCCTTCACTGCCAGAGGAAAACATAGAAATTATCAATTTTTTTATTATAAAGTTTAAAACAAAGCTGTTGACTCAATCTGAGAAAATGTTCTAGAGATATATCTTTTCTGGCTTATCTAAACCACAAACCATCATCCCAGGCTTATGACATCAATAGTTATTACATCATCAATGACATCATACAGTACTATCTCGTAGCAAGGCTGGGAAGGGGTTAAAATTATTTAATTCTAAGGGGTGAGAACTTCGTGAACATTAGAGTTGTTTACCTCGACCAGAGAGGGACAAATCCATAGCAACCATGGCGTTGAAGAGATAAACCAGGATGCGAGTGAGCGACTTGCAAACATTTTTTTTTAGAGAAATGAGGGGTGATTACAAGTGGCCACAACAGATCGAACTTTGCAAAATGTGACGTAAATATAAATGACAACAATTTTAGAATGACACACTGTGTTCTTTTTTTTATGTCTGTCTACTCAAACACACGGGACGACGGCTACATTAAGCCAGTGCAACTTCCTGCTTGTCCCCACTCGGTTAGGCGGGATCATTCACACACACCTTGAAATTACTCCCCTTAATTATTTCCGAACAATTGAAGACAGACCTGTTTGACTCAATCTGAGAAAATGGTCTATATATATACATTTTTATCTTTCCTGACTTGTCCGAAACAAAAACTAGCATTCCAGTATGACATCAAAGGTTATGGCATAAACAAAATAGCATTCCAGGTTATGGCATAAACAAAATAGCATTCCAGGTTATGGCATAAACAAAATAGCATTCCAGGTTATGGCATAAACAAAATAGCATTCCAGGTTATGGCATAAACAAAATAGCATTCCAGGTTATGGCATAAACAAAATAGCATTCCAGGTTATGGCATAAACAAAATAGCATTCCAGGTTATGGCATAAACAAAATAGCATTCCAGGTTATGGCATAAACAAAATAGCATTCCAGGTTATGGCATAAACAAAATAGCATTCAAAGGTTATGATATTATCAATGCAGACCTGTTTACCCATATGGTTTCACCATATTTTGTACATATATTTGACAGAAATGTGATTAATATGGTACATGGGGGGGAAATATGGTTAAATAATGAAACAAAAAATTATTATAAGTATCATTACTGTATTACTATTGGTGTATATTGCCTGATTTGGGAAACATGTTCTGTGTGTGTGTGTGTGTAACATTAAATGTATGATACTTTTGACACAGTATTTCTATAGTTATGCAAATGTATGCATTTTTGCGTTCTGTTTTTCAAACTTTCTTGTTGGAGTACAGTGGTACCCCTCTAATAAGACCTTGAAAGTGCGGTGAAAAAAAGTCTTATCTGAGGGGTGGTCTTATTAGAGGACCAAGCAACTTCCAAGTTGAAACTAGGTGATCGGTCATACTCCATAAGTTGGAACTCAGTGAATCAGAATGGTTTCACTTTACAAAAAAAAGTTGAAAAGCAGCTCCTTTCCGCTATCAGACTGATAAATCGACGTTAGTGTGTGCACTACAACTCTCGCTGAATGCAAACAACTCACAAAATCCGATAAATGAAAGCAGCTGGCGCATTAGCGTTTGCCGTGATTTCGTATCTGCGGTGTATGCGGCGCCATTTTGTCAGCTGAGTTGTATGCGCGGTAAAAGTTCTGTGTGTGCAAACTGTGACTAAAAATGAACTGCCAGAGCGTTACTTTGTCATGTTTTGTGTTGTGTTGTGTCGTTGTGCATAATCCAGTATTTAGTAGGTCCGTTATGGCGAAGATTAGGTCTGTACTGTTATGTGTAGTTTGTGTGTGAGTGCAGCATGGGCCATCGAAGTTGCCATCGGACCCGTTGCCATGACTTTCGATCACGAGTTCGTCTGCTTTTCATCGAGAGATCGATTTGCACGAACTTGACTGCAAAAAGATAAGATTGTGGTCGCATCTCAACCCCTGAAATCGGGTCGTAAGTCGGAACTCAGGAAAAGTCGTATTTGCGGCATAGGATATATAGTGGAATGTGTTCAGGAAAAAAAAAATCAGTTGTATGTGAGGAGAAGTCGCATTTGCGAGCGTCTTATTAGAGGGGTACCATTGTACTCCTTTTGTGTGTGAAAAATACACTTATTTTGGATTCCGAATACACAAAGTCCAATTTCAGGGTAAACAGGTCTGTCAATGGCATCACGCTTCCCATAGTAGACACGAGAGCAGGCAGGGAAGGGGTTATGGTGAAGGACAAGACAGTTAAATGTCTCTGATGCTACTTTTAAGTGTGTGTGTGTGTTTGTTAAAGGGGCACCCTGACGGATGAGTTTTTGCAAGAAACACATTGAGATTACCAGGAAAACACCCTTTACAGAGATCGCAACACTCACGTTGCTCTGGTTTCCTATAAATCAAACCGCGGAGGTGCTGGAAGTAAAATTCTTTCACCTTCTCTTTTCTAATGGCTCACTGAGTTTAGAGCAAAATAATTGTTTGCATGAATTTTTCACAATACAAGGCTTTATTTATTTATTTATTAATTTTATTCAGTTTACCTAAAGGAGTTTTGCTCACAACGAAGGAAATAGCTCCAATTTGTTTTGTGCTGCACTGCAAAAAAGAAAAGGCTTCAACCACAATGAGTGTCCTCCACCCACCCCATCCAAAACGGCTTCTCTCTCCGGCATCTCCGCCAAGGTGGAATCGCCATTTTGACGGCTTGATTTCTAGGAAACCAGAGCAAAATGAGTGTTCCGATCCTTGAAAAGGCTGTCTTTCTGGTGATCTTGATGTGTTTCTTGCGAAAACTCATCCGTCAGGGTGCCCCTTAAAGTAAATCTTGAAAGAATACAAGATAGCACAGGAATAAAACTGAAGGATCTCGAGACAGTTGGATACACTTAAAACACGAAAACAGAGTAGAAATGGGGTTAGTTTATTTCATGACCATGATTTTATTGAAAATGGTTTGCACAAAATATGATTAACGTGCAAAGAAAGAAAAAACCCAACAACAACAACTTTGGTCCCACCAAAGACTGTATAGGGGAAGATAAGCATCCGGTCTCTTTTCCCTATACGAGTAGTGAGGACAGAAACACTGGTTATGTCCCTTTTGAACAGGACACATTTTACACGTCGATAGGCCAGTTGAATTCTCCGTTCAAGTTCCAGTCTGAGTTTTTGGATAGCCTCCACTGTGAATAGTGTACTGTCCGCACTAACGATAACTCTATCAGCCCGGTTCACCGAGCTCTTAAGTAATCCATCTTACCCTTTTAGAATATCTTTGGTCCCACTGCCAGTGTCTTTTGTCTTAACCCTACTTCACTGTGTAGATGGGGAAAACTGGTGCAAGAAAGTTTTGTATAATGATCTGTGTGTGTGTGTGTGCGTGCATGCAGAGCAGTTGTTGCTGTGGTTACCCTGGGAGGTCTACTCAGTGTGTTGATCACCCTTGATCACATCATTGATCATCATTGATGGTTGCCATGGTTACAGACAGTGTTTGAACACCTAGGAGGTCTACTCAGTGTGCTGATCACCCTTGATCACATCATTGATGGTTGCTATGGTAATGTTGATGGTACCTATATTGATGGTTGCCATGGTTACAGACGGTGTTTGAACACCTGGGAGGTCTGCTCAGTGTGTTGATCACCCTTGATCACATCATTGATCAGCATTGATGGTTGCTATGGTTGCAGACAGTGTTTGAACACCTGGGAGGTCTACTCAGTGTGTTGATCACCCTTGATCACATCATTGATCAGCATTGATGGTTGCAGACAGTGATTGAACACCTGGGAGGTCTACTCAGTGTGTTGATCACCCTTGATCACATCATTGATCAGCATTGATGGTTGCTATGGTTGCAGACAGTGTTTGAACACCTGGGAGATCTACTCAGTGTGTTGATCACCCTTGATCACATCATTGATCATCACGCCAACTTCCTGGATCACTGGACATTGTATAAAAGGTGGGATGCTGAATTGTCTGCCCTCTGGGTGGGATCATTATTCCTGGCTGTCTGGCGAATAAGGTGTAACTCATTCCAGACAACACACGCGCACAGACACGTATGCTCCACTACGCCCACATACACACACACACACACACGCACGCATGCATGCAAGCATGCACACACACACACACACACATATGAACGCATGCATGCACACACACACGCACACACAGAGAGACACACATGCATGCACACGCACACACACACGCATGCACACGCATGCACACGCACACACACACACACACACTCTCTCTCTCTCTCTCTCTCTCTCTCTCTCTCTCTCTCTCTCTCTCTCTCTCTCTCTCTCTCTCTCTGAACCAGCAACTGGGGGGAGGGGGGTGGGTGATAGGATCTGCGATCATAAAATAAAAAAACATCTTTGTACACACATATATAAAATGTATTGATTAATATATATATATATATACTAGCCGGTTACTACACGCTTCGCGGATATAAGCGTAGTCAACTGTATTAAGAATCCACTGTATTATTATTTGCGTGTTGGGTTGATTGTTTAAAAAAAAAAAAAAAAAAAAAAAAAAATTGCGGAGCCAGGTTCGAACCTGGAACGTTTGTGTCAGTATGCGATTTGTGTCAGTATGCGACGACTTAACCATTAGGCTATTGTATCTTGCTGCTGTCTGTTGAAAATGTTGCCTTATAGTTGTAAAAAGCAGTGGGTCGATCGCTTTCTTGACTGACTAATTACGGAGCGTTTTGCAAAATGTAATGTACCCTATGTTAACCCGGGATCATCCATCTGGATACTGTGAAAGTTTGGTGGCGATAAAACCACGCTAAATATGGTTTTATCCCGAAAAAAACCACACACACACACACACACAGCTCGGTTATATATATAGATATCATTCTCCAGATAAATTTGAACACGGTTTTACCTCTTTTGAAAAAATAATGATGTGTTTTACAGAATGGTGGCCTCAGTGCGCCATGCTCCAGGGAAGTTCAACATTCCTGAGGACAAGGTTCGCCCCTTTGAAAAACTGATGATGATGCTGGAGGGACGATTGTTGGATGGCATGATTTTCCAGGTAAGCATTCGTTCCCCCTTTTCTACCCAATTTTTAAAACATTTTTAATGAAATAATGAATTAGAGCCAGTGACCAGAATAAGAATATCGAGACATCAAGTTGATCGCTTGGTTGATGCTTGTGAGCTGTAAAAAAAATTGTCGTACAACTTTGTAAGAAATTTTAGTTAGTTTTGTTTTTCGGTTAGTGTTTGAAACTCAACTGTTGAGTTCAGAGATTATCTAATAACACTCTGTGTGTGTGTGTGTGTGTACATGCTTTTGTGTGCATGCGTGTGTGTGAGTTGTGTCATGTGTGTGTGTGTGTATTTCCATGCGTGCGCCCAGTGTAGAGTGGCACAGTGGTAGCGCGTTCGCCTCGTGTCAAGTAAACCCGAGTTCGAACCTGAGTACAGGGGATTTTTCCTCTCACTTTGCACTAGGCCTTACGGTCTGAATGTGGAGTCTTTCAGATGAGATGATAAACCGAGGTCCCGTGTGCCCATGCACTTAGCACATGTTAAGCCCAGTGGCAACGAAAAAGTTGTCCTTTGGTCAAAATTTGCTCCCCCCCTTCCTTCCTCATCAGTCACACAAAAATCGCATGCAAAAAACACACACCAAAAAATGGGTGGCGATGTCCAGGTGGGAGCAACCCGAATTTCACAGAGACGTCTTTGTGACTATAAAGTACCTAATACAGTGGAACCTCCTTTATAAGACCTCCCATTATAAGACTCCCTCCCACATAAGACCTTTTTCTCTGAGACATTGTCCTTCTTTGTAACGTAAGTATTAAAATTACCTCTCTTTAAGACCCCTCCCTTATAAGACCTCATTTTGGATGATTTTTTAAGGTCTTATAAGGGAGGTTCCACTGTACTAAGAGGAGCATTCAAACCTCTTGCCCCCTGTGCTCACAGGGCAGGTCTTTGGGCCATGAGCTTAGGGTGGGGTAACCCTGACAGAAACCCAGAATGTTGAAATCAGCGGTACTGGGCCAGAGTGCACCTTCTAACAACCCACAGTTACTTCAGTACCATGTAACTATCGCCATCATGTCTAAGCTCAACTGTTGAATTCAAAGATTATCTAATAACGCTGTGTGTGTGCTTTTCTGTGCATGCGGGTGTGTGAGTTGTGTCGTGTGTGTGTGTGTGTGTATCTCCATGCATGCGCCCATCGTGCATCTGTCTGTGTATGTTACACAGAACTGTGTGGAGCAGTTGTTTGACACGCGTGAGGTGAACGTGTCCAAGAACGGCATGTTTGCCGAGGAGTTTGCCATCAACATCAGAGAGTGGATCGCCGAGCTGGAGACGCGCGTAGGTGAGTGCTCACGCACACATGCATGCAAAGACTGGAAGGCATGCTCCGCATGCGCATGCACACAAATACAGTGGAAGCTCCCTTATAAGACCTCACTTTGGATGATTTCTGAAGGTCTGATAAGGGAGGGGTCTTATTAGGGAGGGGTCTTATAAGGGAGGTAATTTTAATACTTACAAAGAAGGGCAATGTCTCAGGGAAGTAGGTCTTATATTGGAGGAGGTCTTATAAGGGAGGTTCCACTGTCACACATGCACACACACTCAACACACAGACTTTAGAGAGTGGAAAGCTAAACTGGGGATGTGTGGTTGAGTGATGTGCATGCACACATACACAATAAATAGACTCACAGACACGCAGACACAGTGCGCGCGCGCGTGTTTGTACAAGTGTATGTTTGGGTAATTGTGCGTGCGTTTCAGTGAGAATGTTTTTTCTGTGTGTTTGATTAAATGTGTGTGTACTGTATGTCTGTGTGCAAGAACGCGTTCACTCGCGTGCATGCACGTACATGCGTGTGTGTGTGTCTGTGTGCGTGTTTGTATGTCTCTGTTTCAATGCTGATTGTAAAGCGCTTTGTGCTCAACAAAAAGCATTATATAAGTGTCCATTTATTATTACAGTGGAACCTCCCTTATAAGACCTCGTATTATAAGACTCCTTCCCACATAAGACCTACTTTTCTAAGAAATTGCCCTTTTTTGTAAGTATTAAAATTACCTCCATTATAACACCCCTTCCTTATAAGACCTCATTTTGGATGATTTTTGAAGGTCTTATTAGAGAGGGGTGTTATAATGGAGGTAATTTTAATACTTACAAAGAAGGGCAATTAGACCTTCAAAAATCATCGAAAGTGAGGTCTTATAAGGGAGGTTCCACTGTATTATTTTGTAGGGCAAAGCAAGTGAGCCTTGAAGGCTTTGCCTTGTTTTTTTCTTTGTCCAGGAGAATCGAACGTGAGCAAGTGAGCCTTGAAGGCTTTGCTTTCTTGTTTTTTTCTTTGTCCAGGAGAATTGAATGTGAACAAGTGAGCCTTGAAGGCTTTGCCTTGTTTTTTTCTTTGTCCAGGAGAATCAAACGTGAGCAAGTGAGCCTTGAAGGCTTTGCCTTGTTTTTTTCTTTGTCCAGGAGAATCGAACGTGAGCAAGTGAGCCTTGAAGTTGAAGGCTTTGCCTTTCTTTTTTTTTTCTTTTCCCAGGAGAATCGAACGTGAGCAAGTGAGCCTTGAAGGCTTTGCCTTTCTTTTTTTTTTCTTTTTCCAGGAGAATCGAACGTGAGCAATTGAGCCTTGAAGGCTTTGCCTTTCTTGTTTTTTTCTTTTTCCAGGAGAATCGAACGTGAGCAATTGAGCCTTGAAGGCTTTGCCTTTCTTGTTTTTTTCTTTTCCAGGAGAATCGAACGTGAGCAAGTGAGCCTTGAAGGCTTTGCTTTCTTTTTTTTTTCTTTGTCCAGGAGAATCGAATGTGAACAAGTGAGCCTTGAAGGCTTTGCCTTGTTTTTTTCTTTGTCCATGAGAATCGAACGTGAGCAAGTGAGCCTTGAAGGCTTTGCCATTCTTGTTTTTTTCTTTTCCAGGAGAATCGAACGTGAGCAATTGAGCCTTGAAGGCTTTGCCTTTCTTTTTTTTTTCTTTTCCAGGAGAATCGAACGTGAGCAAGTGAGCCTTGAAGGCTTTGCCTTTCTTGTTTTTTTCTTTGTCCAGGAGAATCGAATGTGAACAAGTGAGCCTTGAAGGCTTTGCCTTGTTTTTTTCTTTGTCCATGAGAATCGAACGTGAGCAAGTGAGCCTTGAAGGCTTTGCCATTCTTGTTTTTTTCTTTTCCAGGAGAATCGAACGTGAGCAAGTGAGCCTTGAAGGCTTTGCCTTTCTTGTTTTTTTCTTTTCCAGGAGAATCGAACGAGGTGGACCAGCGCCTTCAGCTGCTGGGAGTCACCTCCATCTTCATCCTGCACTTCCAGATCTTCCGCGTGCTGGACAAGCGTACCTTCCGCTCCGTCTGGGACCTGTACCGCAAGGTACCGCCATGGCTGATTGTGTGTGTTGTCGTGGTTGTTGTTGTTTTCGTTCTCTGGCTTAAAGACTCCAGGGATCATCCCAACAGCCGAAGCAACTGAACACTAATGGTACAAGTGCACCAGCTAGGGATGAGAACGTTACGCGCGCGACCGTTTTTGATTTCCCCGCCACATGGGCAGCCACACTCCGACTTTGGAGGATTTTGGACTGATGATGTTATGCTAGGAGCTTTACCATGGCTAAAGACAATCCCCGCATAACTATGCAGAGCATAGCAACATTTTGATGTAGCCTTGGTGTTCTAGCTGATGTCAGTTGGTCTGACACAGCCTTGTGCCCAGGCAAAACTGTGTGTATGTGTGTGAAACATTGCTGTTTCAGGACCAACCTCCTGCCTGGAACAAACTTCCTCTCTCCCTCCGTCAGCGACCGACCCTCTCTGCTTTCAAATCAAACCTCAAAACCCACCTGTTTTGCCCGTCATTGAAGATCATTCTCTCTTTCCCTCCTCTTTCTTCCCTTTAGGTCTATTTCTCATAGGCGTGTGTCTGTTATCTTCTTGTTCGTCTTTGTATAGTGTCTCTGTTTGAATGCTTTGTGAATGTTCAACGTGTGCGTGCGCTTTGATTTGTCAAGATTTAGCGCCGTATAAATACTGTATGTTGTTGTTATTGCTGTGTGTGTGTGTGTGTGTGTGTGTGTCTGTTGTTTACCTCTTACCATTTATGCAATGAAAAAGGACCTTCCCAAGATGCCCGGTGTCTCAGTTTACATCATGACCATGCCTTGTCATTTTTATGCTTTTACTTGCATGCCGAACAATGATTCTCTTTGTTTTTAACTCTTCTTGCGTCATGCTTTTTTTTTAACGTTCTTGGTTGTCCGCTGCATCTCAAACGACAAGAGGGGGTAACTATTTTTTCGAGTGTGCATGCGTTGCTCATGGGTGAAAATAGTTCAGGAGTGCTCCTGAAATCAGGATCGGAAAAGCTGACAGAAAGGGTCTTCAGGATCGGCCATTTTGTCATGGGTGAAAGTAGTCCAGGCGTGCTCCTGAAATCAGGATCGGAAAAGCTGACAGAAAGGGTCTTCAGGATCGGCCATTTTGTCATGGGTGAAAGTAGTCCAGGCGTGCTCCTGAAATCAGGATCGGAAAAGCTGACAGAAAGGGTCTTCAGGATCGGCCATCTTGTCATCCGGACCCACGTTCTTATAAAATCAAACATTTCTGCCAACATTGATGGCAGATTAAAACAAGATGCAGATAGACATGCAATTCTAACACCATCCCCACCCATCCTGTATACACAGGCACACACTTTGGACATTGTTCTTAATGCGGTCACCACTTCAGGAATGGGAAGATTCAGAGATCATTGAAACGTGTCCCAGGGGTGCATGTGGGTATGCCTGAAGCCTGAATTCAGGCAATTTGATGCTGCTTCAGGCCTGCCAGATTGATCGCAAGAGAGATGCTGCCTGAAGCAGCAGAGTGCCTGAAGAAAGGGCTCTTTAATATGATATTCTTTTGTACAGTGGGTTTTGGCAAGAAAGTTCAGGCAAATGTTTTGGTCACTGCATGCACCCATGGTGTCCTTTCAGGATTGAGAGACTGTTTTACTTTCACCCACGGTTGCTTTAACGGGGAAAAAAACCAACAACAGACATAAGCTCTGTATGATACGGTTCGATCACATGATCTTGAATCGAAGCCCGAATCACATTTGTTCTTGGAGACCACGTGATTGAATCGTATCGTACAGTCGTGCGATTTTAGTGGACGTGTGGCTGGCCCGTAACTCATTCAAGGCCATATATGTCCGGAATTAATAGATAGCTGTCAATTTGATTCAAGGGAAGTAAATCTGTGTGCACACCATACCTTCGCTCCCTTAGACCACAATTTTGCCTCTGATTTTGCTTTTGTAGTGGTTTGTCGTGGGGAAACCAATCGGTGTAGAGAGTTTCTCTATATAAAGTCTCTATATAAAAAAAAGTCTGATCTACTACCACTTCCCTATGTCTAAACCTGAAGTAAAACACCCATAATCTTCTTTCATTTCTCCTTTTGTTTATCATACTTTATGTATGTTTTGTTTGTGTGTATGGCTGGAGTGATTTGTGGGTTTTTCGAATAATTTGAAATTGTTGCGATACGAATGAGTTAACTCATTCAACACTGGCTGATTGCTTTCCTTCGCAATCGTTCAACACGAGAGTACGCTATAGCGTACATCGTGCTTACACATTCACACTTCACAACTCAGCGAACCCATGCAACCCAAACTCTTGAAACTGGCATAAAAGTGTTCCTCTACGGTCCCTTAATAGTTTTCAACCAACAAAATGACTTCTAGTTTGTTTTTAGGACGGCAATGAATGAAAACGAGTCACTACCCCTCTCTTTGTCTTCTTTGTCATGCTTTAAAAAAAAAATCGGCTCATAATAAAATTTTTAATTTGGAATTATAACATATGTTAGCTTTGATTATCATAAACAATACCACACATTTTCAAAACTGTACCGTTAAGCATTATTTTTACAATAATTTTTATGTAATGATGCAAACCTGCCTAGTGTTGAACGTTTGTGCGAGGCTTGTAGTTGTACGCTATAGCGTACTCTCGTTTTTAAAAATTCTTAACCTCTTTTAACCACAGCAGTACCATATAAATGTATACTATTGCGAATGCAGTCTAACAAATCTTTTAAAGAACATTTTATAACTACCATACATATTACCAATTTTAACCACTTTAAACCGCAGCAGCACTAAGCTCCCACCCATCAGTATTAACAAATACCTAAACTACCATATCCTAATAACAACATACCTCATCATTATTAATCCTTTCATTCTTGGTGCCCCTTCTCCATTTCTTGTTCTCCCCCACCTTCATCCTAACAAATGTGCCTCTAAGCAGGTCGGAGGACGTAAAACAAATTTCTGATTCTGATTCTCGTATATTTTTTTTATTTAAAATTTTTTTTTCTTCCAGTGAACCTGCGTTACTTTATTCTTATTTTACAAAACACAGTGGCTACGGGTACGGCGTTAATGCAACGCTCAGACCATGTTTAGGGATAGTAACTCTTCCTAGTCGAATTTTTCGTCAACAAATGCATTTTCTTATTTCGTATGTTTAGCGCATCTTGGTAAGGAATAGGTTTACGGATAAGGGTTAGGAACATGTTAGAGTTAATGTTAGTAGTTTTTGAAGACATTTGTGCAAAATGTATGCGTCCCGTGATTGAGTGCCTTACCCGTAGCCTGGAGAATTACACCCCCCCACCCACCCACCCCCGTACCCCGAGCCTCTGTTATGTATTACTATTAGGTTTATTTTTATTTATTTATTAGGTTTATTATGTACTTTATAGTCACAGAGGCATATCTGTGAAAATCGGGTTGCTCCCACCTGGAGAGCTGCGTCGCAGCCAGAGGCGCGCCACCCATTTTTTTAATATATTTTTTTGCTTGCGATTTTTTGTGTGTGACTGATGAGGAAGGAAAGGGGGGGGAGGTAAATTTTTACCAAATGACAACTTTTTCGTTGCCACTGGGTTTATCGTGTGCTAAGTGCATGGGCACACGGGACCTCGGTTTAGCGTCTCATCCGAAAGACTCCACATTCAGACCGTAAGGCCTAGTGCAAAGTGAGAGGAAAAATCCCCTGTACCCACCCAGGTTCGAACTCGGGTTTACTTGACACGAAGCGAACGCGTTACCTCTGTGCCACTCTACACTGTAGAGAGAGTTAAGAGAGTTGTGGCTGTCCAGGTGCCGTGCGTGCACCTGCTGGGCAACGTGGTGTGGCTGCCCAACGAGTTCCTGCTGACCAGGCTGCCCAACGCCCAGCAGCTGCTGGACAGGAAGACCCAGCTGGCCGCCCAGCAGCAGCAGACCACCTGGCTGACCGCTAGAAACCAGGCCCTCACCAGGTACGGCTTGGTCTCAAGGGTGCATGTGGGTGTGCATGAAGCCTGAATTCAGGCAATTTGATGCTGCTTCAGGCAGCTGAGTGCAGAAAGAAAGGGCTCTTTAATATCATATTCTTTTGTACATTAGGTTTTGGCAAGAAAGTTCAGGCAAAAGGTTTGGTCACTGCAGGCACCCATGGGCCGTCACAAAGACAGTTTCTGTATAGTGCAACAGCATGGCGGTGTTAATATTAAATTATCTTTTTGAACCAAGTATAGCTTTTACGATTTGTGAACAGTTTTCAGACAACTAAAATTACAACAACAAGAAAAAATGGAAATGATTGCTTTATATTGTGTGACTCGTGCTTTATTTATTCAGTGGGTAGGTGTGTTTTATCTCTTAAGGTTCAGCTTATGATTGGCGTGCTCTGTGTCAAAGTGTGTATGTGTCTTTCATTAATTAGGGCGATTCCTTGTCAAGTGTACCTTGATCTTTTCTTACTCCATTGTGTAAGACACTGCAGCAAACAACTGTGTCAAACAATTAACCATTTTGTGTTGATGCTGGAAAATGATAGAGAATAGATGTCCGTTGTGTGTGTGTGCGCATGCATTGTGTAAGACACTGCAGCAAACAACTGTGTCAAACAATTAACCATTTTGTGTTGATGCTGGAAAATGATAGAGAATAGATGTCCGTTGTGTGTGTGTGCGCATGCATTGTGTAAGACACTGCAGCAAACAACTGTGTCAAACAATTAACCATTTTGTGTTGATGCTGGAAAATGATAGAGAATAGATGTTCGTTGTGAGTGTGTGCGTGTGTGCGCACGCCTGCATTCATGATTATGTGTGTGTGAAAGTGCATGTGCATCCAGGTGGATTATTGTAATTACCGTAATTAACTTTCTTTTGCCTCATACCCATGGATTAAAGAACGAGGTATTATTGACGTTTTGTGTTAATTTTTGCCTTTTTTTAAAAATTTGATAATATTCTGTGTTTGGTGCTTTATTTTATTTAGTTTGCTATTGCTACCAGTTCTCATTTGTTTATTGTTTATGTCTAAATAGTTTGTGAAGGGTTTATTTTGCGTTTGATTTTTTCCTTAGTTTTAAAGACCCAGTGACGCACCACGATTAAGTCCCTTGTTTTTTTCTGGGTTGCTGTGACCCACATGCAAATTTCCCCTGCTTCAAATTGAGGCTGCTCTTTAAACTGATGTTTCGGTTTGAATTTGGGGCCATTTATATGGGAGTCAGACTTGGTCAAAACAAGATTTCTTTCCAGTTATAAGAGGTAAAACATGTGAAACCCGTGATTTTGTCACGTGATCTGGTGGATCTTTAAATCCTTCTTTTATAGTTGTTGTTTAAATGATTCAAGATAACTTTCTGTAGGCTAGTCTCTGTTTTCTTCCAATCTAAGCTTAACACGTCCACCCTGAAGCATGAAAGTGTTTTAATTTGTTTTAATAATTCAGCTAGTAATGATGAAAATAAATAAACATTGACATAGAATGCTTGAGGCTTGCACTAAATGTACATTTTGTGTGTACAGGTCAATCGAAGTGGATTATTGTTATGAGGTTTTGTTAATTTGTTGTTACATGTTCCCATATTTTTCAGACTATGAGACGATACCCTTTTCCCAGAGTTTGACCCCTGCGCCTTATAATATGACTAATAATATAGTAAGAAAATATAATAACAAAATCAGAATTTTGTGTAAAATTTGGGGAGGGCGCCTTATATTATAATAATATATATAATGGCCTTATAGTTAGAAAAATACAGTATTATGAATCGAGACATTCTTTGCTTTGATAGCATTTGTTTTATATTTTGCCAAATCACCCACTTTTATTTTTGTGTAATTGTGCTGTTTTGAACCTTAGGTTTTACTTTTAGTGTTGATAATAATTTTTTGGTGGTTGATAATGTTAACGTCATTATTTACCCAGCTTTTGGTGCTCGATGTCTTCACCCATTTTGCTTTAAATGTGCCCTATAGATCAGCTCTTATGTGTCTTCTGTTTGAACTCCCCCCCCCCCCCCCCCCCCCCCCCCCCCCCCCCCCACGTACACCTGCACTTTCCTCTTCTGTTGTCTTACCTGCCCCATCCATTTTGAGTTTGCTGAATGGTTTGTTTGATGTCTTCTTCTTCTTCGATCGCTCAGACAGTTTCCTGTCAATTATGAGCGCAGATGCGTCATGCTGCCGTTATGCGCCTAACTAAGAAATAGTTAGGCCCAGCATGTCCAACTTCGGCTGGAGATCATTTTGAAAGTGATTCGTGATAAAAGGCAGGAGAATTGACCGGGTTATGCAGAAAGATAGTAGATGACAGTAAGCGAAGGGGAAAAGGCAGAGTCAAAGAGAGTGACAGATGAGAGGAAGTTGCAAGCACAGAACTCCCAGAAGGTGGGGGGGAACAGTTTATGCAAAAGACCCCCCCCGGTATCCCCATGGGGGTGTTTGTTTGATGTAAGATAGACCCAGTGTGTGTGATTGCTTGAATCTGCACAATAACCCATGCCTGTTGTCTAAGCAGACAGTTGGCTTAGTATGTGTGTGTGGAGGAAGCAGTTCGCTTTTCAGATTGGTGTCAGATTTACTTGACAATCGACTTTGCATAAGAAGCCTGATGCGGACGTGTGTGTCCTCTTCGTTAGATAATTTCCCTGTGTATGATGTTGTTGGCATTTTTGTTACTTTTGTTAGGGGATAGCATGTTGAAAACACAAATTGAAAGCTGTACAGTTGATGCTTTAACTCATTCAAGTCGTTCCGGCCATATATGTGCGCAATTAATAGATAGCTGTCAATTTGATGCATTTGCTTCAAGGGAAGTAAATGTGTGCACACCATACCTTGGTCCCTTCTAAACTCACTTTTTTCCCTTAGATCACAATTTTGCCTCTGACTTTGCTTCTGTAGTGGTTTGTTGTGGGGGAACCAATCGGTGTAGAGAGTTTTTCTATATAAAGTCTATATATACAAAAGTCTGATCTACCACTTCCCTATATGTCTAAACCTGAAGTAAAAACCCGTAATCTTCTTTCATTTCTCCTTTTGTTTTATGAGTGTTTTGTTTGTGTGTATGGCTGGAGTGATTTGTGAGTTTTTTGAATAATTCAAAATCATTGCGATGCGAATGAGTTAAGGGAACACACATTCGACACGGAAACGCATGCGTTTATTTTTTCCTACTTTCTTTTACTTATTTCCGGATTCGCGCATGAGGTTTCTGCGTCTAATGTGTGTGTACCCTGAATCAAAAGTCTTGCATGTCCAGGCAATCAAATTAGTATTAGGCCGGGTTCACATTAGACGCGTAAGTTCCGTACGGAAAACCCTAAATAAGTGGAAGAAAGAAGGATAAAAGTTTACGCATATAGGGGGAATTCGGACACGTGCGCAAATCTTTTCCCTTCTTTGTTTCACTTATTTATGGATGGCGCACAGGTTTCCGCTTATGTGTGTACATGGCTTTTCTGTGAAACCAGCTAGGCCTAATATCATTTTAAAATCTCACAGACTTCAAGTGATGTTTAGATCTATTTTTAATTTGACAAAATGGTAACATTGTGTGTGTGTGTGTGTGTGTGTTGTTGTTATTGTTGTTCTTCAGTTTAACGTCCTTCCACTAAAAGTGATTCAGACAGTATTATATTAAGGTGTAACTTTGGTGTAGGTAAGTGAGCGTGGGTGTGTTTGTAGTGATTGTGTGTGAGTAATAGAGTGAGCATGAAGTTAGTGATAAAAAAACCATGACTCTGCACTCTGTGTGTGTGTGTGCGTGTGTGTGTGTGTGTGTGTGTGTGTGTGTGTGTGTGTGTGTGTGTGTGTGCACGCGTGTGTGTGTGTGTGTAATCTTTTTGTGAATTGAAAGTGGCAGTTATGCTATTGGATAAAAATAACAACAACAACAAAGCATTGACATTTTTACTCTGATTTATAGAAGTATTTTATCTGTAATTGCATCTTGTATCATAACCGAGATAAACTCAAGACTTTGTAGTGCAATGGAACCCTCAGTATCGCGGACACCTCGGTAATCTGGACAGTTTCACTCAGTCTCTTCTCTTCTTATTTATTACTAATAGACTCTTCAGTAAAGCGACCCCCTCACAATGACAAGGCCAGTCTGTAGGGTGGTCACAATACTGAGGTTCCACTGTATACATTTTGTTTTCCATATTCAGGGAAAACGATGTGCCTGTTGATGCAGTGGTTGTGTGGTTGATTGTGACAGGGACATGCAGATGTACAGCAGTCAGGTGTCGGCGTGGATGGTGCGCATGGAGTCTAACATGTCCCGGGGAAACACTCTGATGGAGGACCTCAACACACGATGTGTGCTCTTCATCCAGGTCTGCTATGTGTGTGTGTGGAGGGTGGAGGGGAGAGATGGGTGGGTGAGGGATGGTGGGTGGATGGTGCGCATGGAGTCCAACATGTCCCGGGGAAACACTCTGATGGAGGACCTCAACACACGATGTGTGCTCTTCATCCAGGTCTGCTATGTGTGTGTGTGGAGGGTGGAGGGGAGAGATGGGCGGGTGAGGGATGGTGGGTGGATGGTGCACATGGAGTCCAACATGTCCCGGGGAAGCACTCTGATGGAGGACCTCAACACACGATGTGTGCTCTTCATCCAGGTCTGCTATGTGTGTGTGTGTGTGTGTGTGAAGGGTGAAGGGGGTGGAGGGGAGAGATAGGGTGGGTGAGGGATGGTGTGCATGGAGTCCAACATGTCCCCGGGAAACACCCTGATGGAGGACCTCAACACACGATGTGTGCTCTTCATCCAGGTCTGCTATGTGTGTGTGTGGAGGGTGGAGGGGAGAGATGGGTGGGTGAGGGATGGTGGGTGGATGGTGCGCATGGAGTCCAACATGTCCCGGGGAAACACCCTGATGGAGGACCTCAACACACGATGTGTGTGTGTGTGTGTGTGTGGAGGGTGGAGGGGAGAGATGGGTGGGTGAGGGATGGTGGGTGGATGGTGCGCATGGAGTCCAACATGTCCCGGGGAAACACCCTGATGGAGGACCTCAACACACGATGTGTGCTCTTCATCCAGGTCTGCTATGTGTGTGTGTGGAGGGTGGAGGGGAGAGATGGGTGGGTGAGGGATGGTGGGTGGATGGTGCGCATGGAGTCCAACATGTCCCGGGGAACCACCCTGATGGAGGACCTCAACACGCGATGTGTGTGTGTGTGTGTAAAAAGGAGGGTAGGGGGAAGGCGGGAAGAGGAGGGGTCAAATGGATTGTTATGTATTAACCCTTTCACCGCCAATGTCGCATTTATGCACCACAATGGTTTAACACCCATGTCACTAAAAGGCATCTAATTAGGACCTGTTATGTGAAGACCTTATTTTCTTCATTTTGGGAGGTAAGGATAGGTAATCTTATGCATTTCACTGATAAATTCCCAATACTGCAGATAATTTTTTTTATTTCTACCCTGTTCAGTTTAATGCTATTTTTTGGCTAAAATATGTTTGGCGGCGATAGGGTTGCTTTTGTAGTGGTTTGCTGTGGGGGAACCAATCGGTGTAGATAGTTTTTCTATAAAATCTCTATATAAAAAAGTCTGATCTACCGCTTCCCTATGTGTAAACCTGAAGTAAAATCCCATAATCTTCTTTCATTCCTCTTGTTTATGTATGTTTTGTTTGTGTGTATGGCTGGAGTGATTTGTGAGTTTTTTGAGCAATTCAAGATTGTTGCGATGCGAATGAGTTAACGATGGTGTGAACCGTTGCAGGGCTTGCTGTACGCCTACAACATCAGTCACCTGGTGCGCACAGTGATGAACCTTCACGTGGCCCTGCAGAAACCTATGACCAAGACGGCTGTGCTGGCTCTATGCAGGCTGCTGGAACTGCTCAAGGTAGTCATTAGAATGCCATGAGCCTCTTTACCTCCCTCAGGTCTTTCTAGTCTTTCGGATGAGACGATTAGCCGAGGTCCTGTGTGCCCATGCACTTAGCACACTTTAATTTCAGTGGCAACGAAAAGTTTTTTTGTTTTTGTTTTTTTTGGCAACGAAAAAGTTGTCATTTGGTCCATCTGTCCTAGTAGACCTTTCCTTCCCCATCAGTCACACAAAAATCGCAAGCAAATTTATTTATTTTTTATATTGGGTGGGGAGCGACCTGAATTTCACAGAGACGCCTCTGTGACTATGCCTAATAGTAATCAATTCAAGGCAATATGTTTGTAACAGCAGTGCTGTGTTTCTTTGGGTGCGTCGCTTCTTAATGACCAAACATTGATTTGTTTGCTGCGTGTGGACTGCTCATATTTTGGGCTGCAACTGAACAGATTATGTTTCCCCTCAGTCTAGTTCCCCAGGTATGAACTCTCAACTGTTGGTTAGACATGTGTTTGATGTACATACCATGACCATCCGTTAATAAAAAGCATTGCCAGCTTATAAATTGCATCTCAAGACTCCAAATTCCTTATCTTTTGGTCAATGTCGCTCTTTTGCGCATTTGTCTCATGCTTGTATGTTGCTATTGTTCTGGTGTGCCAGTTCCTTTCTTGAGTTGAAGATTTTTCAGGCTTTGGTTTGCTACATGTAATATGTATTTATTGCTTCCAAACATTACGTGCGTGCGTTCACTTGAATTTGATTGTTGACGTTTGGACAGATCCATCTGTCCTAGTAGACATTTTCAGCTTTTTGCTTATGTGGGATGGAATCTACAGCGAAAGTTGATTCCCCGAGCACTAAGCACTGTATGAACATTGTGATGAGATCGGTGTGTGGGGTAACCTTCTGTTGTCAGGCCATGGAGCATTGTAATGAGGGAACCTTTCTGTTGTCAGCCCATAGAGCAGTGTAATGAGGTAACCTTTCTGTTGTCAGCCCATAGAGCATTGTAATGAGGTAACCTTTCTGTTGTCAGGCCATAGAGCAGTGTGATGAGGTAACCTTTCTGTTGTCAGGCCATAGAGCATTGTGATGAGGTAACCTTTCTGTTGTCAGGCCATAGAGCATTGTGATGGGGTCAGTGTGAGGTAACCTTTCTGTTGTCAGGCCATAGAGCATTGTGATGAGGTAACCTTTCTGTTGTCAGGCCATAGAGCATTGTGATGAGGTAACCTTTCTGTTGTCAGGCCATAGAGCATTGTGATGAGGTAACCTTTCTGTTGTCAGGCCATAGAGCATTGTGATGGGGTAACCTTTCTGTTGTCAGGCCATAGAGCATTGTGATGGGGTCAGTGTGTGAGGTAACCTTTCTGTTGTCAGGCCATAGAGCATTGTGATGAGGTAACCTTTCTGTTGTCAGGCCATAGAGCATTGTGATGAGGTAACCTTTCTGTTGTCAGGCCATAGAGCATTGTGATGAGGTAACCTTTCTGTTGTCAGGCCATAGAGCATTGTGATGGGGTCAGTGTGTGAGGTAACCTTTCTGTTGTCAGGCCATAGAGCATTGTGATGAGGTAACCTTTCTGTTGTCAGGCCATAGAGCATTGTGATGAGGTAACCTTTCTGTTGTCAGGCCATAGAGCATTGTGATGAGGTAACCTTTCTGTTGTCAGGCCATAGAGCATTGTGATGAGGTAACCTTTCTGTTGTCAGGCCATAGAGCATTGTGATGGGGTCAGTGTGTGAGGTAACCTTTCTGTTGTCAGGCCATAGAGCATTGTGATGAGGTAACCTTTCTGTTGTCAGGCCATAGAGCATTGTGATGTCAGGCCATAGAGCATTGTGATGAGGTAACCTTTCTGTTGTCAGGCCATAGAGCATTGTGATGAGGTAACCTTTCTGTTGTCAGGCCATAGAGCATTGTGATGAGGTAACCTTTCTGTTGTCAGGCCATAGAGCATTGTGATGAGGTAACCTTTCTGTTGTCAGGCCATAGAGCATTGTGATGAGGTAACCTTTCTGTTGTCAGGCCATAGAGCATTGTGATGAGGTAACCTTTCTGTTGTCAGGCCATAGAGCATTGTGATGAGGTAACCTTTCTGTTGTCAGGCCATAGAGCATGTGTGATGAGGTAACCTTTCTGTTGTCAGGCCATAGAGCATTGTGATGAGGTAACCTTTCTGTTGTCAGGCCATAGAGCATTGTGATGTGGTAACCTTTCTGTTGTCAGGCCATAGAGCATTGTGATGAGGTAACCTTTCTGTTGTCAGGCCATAGAGCATTGTGATGAGGTAACCTTTCTGTTGTCAGGCCATAGAGCATTGTGATGAGGTAACCTTTCTGTTGTCAGGCCATAGCCATAGAGTAACCTTTCTGTTGTGCCATAGAGCATTGTGATGGGGTAACCTTTCTGTTGTCAGGCCATAGAGCATTGTGATGAGGTAACCTTTCTGTTGTCAGGCCATAGAGCATTGTGATAATGAGGTAACCTTTCTGTTGTCAGGCCATAGAGCATTGTGATGAGGTAACCTTTCTGTTGTCAGGCCATAGAGCAGGTAACCTTTCTGTTGTCAGGCCATAGAGCATTGTGATGAGGTAACCTTTCTGTTGTCAGGCCATAGAGCATTGTGATGAGGTAACCTTTCTGTTGTCAGGCCATAGAGCATTGTGATGAGGTAACCTTTCTGTTGTCAGGCCATAGAGCATGTGATGAGGTAACCTTTCTGTTGTCAGGCCATAGAGCATTGTAATGAGGTAACCTTTCTGTTGTCAGGCCATAGAGCATTGTGATGAGGTAACCTTTCTGTTGTCAGGCCATAGAGCATTGTGATGAGGTAACCTTTCTGTTGTCAGGCCATAGAGCACACATTTCACCGGCGCACCATGCTGGTGGCAGAGTCTGTGAACCACGTGCTGCAGTTCTTGTCCTTCAAGGCCCTCAACGCTATTGCTACTGCTAAGGTGAGAGAGAGAGAGAGAGAGACAGTGAGAGTGAGTGACACAAAAAGAAAGAGAGAGACAGAGAATTTGTGAACCATGTGGTTCAGTTCTTGTCATCCAAGGCCCTCAACGCTATTGCCACTGCTAAGGTGAGAGTGAGAGAGAGAGAGAGACAAAGAGAGAGAGAGAGACAGACAGAAAGAGAAAGATAGAGACAGAGAATTTGTGAACCATGTGGTTCAGTTCTTGTAATTCAAGGCTCGGAATATCACTGCTAAGAGAGAGAGAGAGAGAGAGAGAGAGAGAGAGAGAGAATATGAATTTGTGAACCATGTGGTTCAGTTCTTGTAATTCAAGGCTCGGAATATCACTGCTAAGATGTGTGTGTGTGAGAGAGAGAGAGAGAGAGAGAGAGAGAGAGAGAGAGAGAGAGAGAGAGAGAGAGAATGAATTTGTGAACCATGTGGTTCAGTTCTTGTCATCCAAGGCTTGGAATGTCACTGCTAAGGTGAGAGAGACAGTCAGACAAAGACAGAGAGAGAGTGAGTGACAAAGAGAAAGAGAGAGACAGAGAATTTGTTAACCATGTGGTTCAGTTCTTGTCATTCAAGATTCGGAATGTCATTGCTAAGGTGAGCTGAGAGTGAGAGAGAGAGACTGACAGTCAGAGAGACAGTCAGAGAGAGAGACAGACAGAGAGAGAGACAGACAGACAGTCAGAGAGAGAGAGTGAGACAATCAGAGAGACAGACAGACAGAAAGAGACAGAGAGACAGAAAGGGAGGGGAAGGAAGGTGGACAGAAAAAATGACAGTGGTTCTCAGTGTGCGTTTATGTTTGGGATTTTTCATAAATTTGAGGCGTTGAAGATAGTTTATATAAAAATATTAAAATTAAAGATTTGATGTAAGAACATAAAAAAAATGGTATTCTTTTCTCTCATCTTGCACTTGACCCCCATTTTATCCCCTTTTCCTCCCCTTCCTCCCCCCCCCCCCCCCCCCCCCCCCCCCCCCCCCTCTGTCAATTCACAAATTAAAAAACCAACACCCAAAGTAGATGACAATCATCATAATTGCCAGGAAAGAAAGGCAGCATTTTGTGTGAAAAATGCACTGTTTTCTCGGTTAGCAGTACACAAAACTTTTGGCGAACAACCAGTGTGTTGCTTTGTATTGCATTTTTGTTTGAATGCGTTATGAATGCTAACGTGTGTGTGTGTGCGCTTTGATTTGATTTCTATCAAGATTCAGCGCCGTATAAATACTATATGTTGTTGGTGTGTGTGTGTGTGTGTATGTCAAGTCAAGTCAAGTCAAAATGATCTTTATTGAGGATAAAGGAGTAAGCTTGACAGCTTTTTTTTCATCCTGTCCTCAGAAGGAAAAGTAATACGAAAGCAACTCGAAAAATAACTCAACATGCAAAACAAAACATTCCAAAGTTCTAAACATTAGCCTAATAATATAACGCATTGAAATAACTCTATTGAGAGAGAGAGAGAGAGAGAGAGAGAGAGAGAGGGGGGGGGGGGAGGGAGGGAGTGAGAGACGAGTAAATGAATGGGAGATTGAAGTGAAAGTTGTTGTCCCTTCCCCATTTCATTTTCTCCCCCATCACTTATATTAACAAATTGTGTGTGTGTGTGTTTCAGAAACGCATCATGTCAGACAAGAAGTACAGCGACAGACGACTGGACGTGTTGTCAGCTCTGGTGCTGGCTGAATCAGCGCTCAATGGACCAGGTCAGCTCTTAGCTTATGGAAATATATACATATATAGAACCTTCTTTTTACCGTAAGTACTTCAGTGTGTCTGAGAATGCTTCTAGGGTCCTAGTTGCAATAGGGCATTTGCCACGAGTGTTCGTTCTCTGTACTAGACTACTAATTTGCCCACTCTAACTAAGTTGCTAACTCTAAGTTGTTCATTCTGTTCCATAATGAAGGTGATGGCTTAATTTCACATTGTTCTGTTCTGTGATGAACTTGGTGGTATCTTCTTCGATCGCTCAGACAGTTTCCTGTCAATTATGAGTGCAGATGCGCCGAGCTGCCGTTATGCGCCTAACTTAAGAAATAGTTGGGCCCAGCAAGTCCGACTTCGGCTGGAGGAAGTCTTTTTGAAAATGTTTTTTTTTAAAAGGCAGGAGAATGGACCCATAAGGCAGAAAGACAGTAGATGACAGTAAGCAAAGGGAAAAGGCAGAATCAAAGAGAGTAACATTAGAGGAAGTTACAAGCACAGAACTTCCAGAAGGTGGGGGGAACTATTTATACAAAAGACCCCCCGGTATCTTCACGGAGGGGGGTACTTGGTGGTGTAAATTGTAGTTGTGATGTTGTTGTTGTCGTACTCTGGCTTAAAGACTCCAGGGATCATCCCAGCAGCCGAGGCACTTGAACACTATGGTACAAATGCACCAGCTAGGGATGAGAACATTACGTGTGTGTGACCGTTTTTGATTACCTCGCCACGTGGGCAGCCACACTGAGACTTGGGAGGATGAAGGTGTGATGAGCTTGGTGGGTCAATTTCAGGAACCAAGGAGCGGAGACTGGTGGTCAAACTGGCTCTGGCTGTGGGCACTAAGATGGTCTGTACCTGAGTGTGTGTGTGTGGTGTGTGTGTGTGTGCGCGTGTGTGTGTGGTGTGTGTGTGTGTGTGTGTGTGTGTGTGTGTGTGTGTGTGTGTGTGTGTGTGTGTTGTGTGTGTGTGTGTGTGTGTGTGTGTGTGTGTGTGTGTGTGTGGTGTGTGTGTGTTTGTGTGTGTGTGTGTGTGTCAAAGTCAAAGTCAAAAAGTCAAATTTATTTTCAGATGGAACATTCAATAAGCAATAATGGTTTGCTATTTTACATCAAGCCATCTATAACACAAAAATTAAAGAAGGAAATAAACATGAAAAAAAAACCCACACAAAAAGCCCAAACAAAGCAAACAAAAAAGCATTAATAAGTTCATGCACGCATACACCCGAGTACTCGTATACACAGATTGGAAGAATAGGCATTGCCTAAAATCTATATCCTTGGAAAATTAAGTTTAAGTTTTCAAGTTTTCTCTCTCTCTCACTCTCTCTCTCTCTTCTCTATGTGTGTGTGTGTGTGCATGTATGTGTCTGTAAGTCTTTGTCTGCATAGTATGTTTTCGTGTGAAAACGCATGTGTAGATGGGGTTTTTTTCTTCTCGTTTTTTGCAATTTTTGCCATATTGATTTCTTAATTTTTGCCATATTAATTCACAGCATTGGGATAAGTTTGATAACAGAAGGCCTTTAGCAATTCAAGGCCTTTAAGTTTAACAATGTTGTGCTACGTATTACGACCCAGTAATCTCCATTGGATCAAGATTATTTAACCCCTTGACTGCCAGCAACGTATTACATACTAACCTGATGACATCACTGATGATGTCATCAGATGAAGAGGAATAACCCGGATATGCTGGCTTTTGATCTAACATAATCAAGAGAGTAAAATCCCCAGACCATTTTCTCAGATTGGCTCTATCAGTTGTCTTTTTTTATGTCATGATTTGCCCCATTCATTTTTCTTCAATTTTCTCTGGCAGTCAAGGAGTTAAATAGTCAATGTATTATTATTAGTGTACAAAGGAAATCGTTTTGGTTTTGCATAAAAACACATCCACCAAACAGCAAAAGTATGCACATGGATTGACAGCTGATATCAGTTATATGGGAACAAATTTGAAATACAGTGGAGACTCACTTATAAGACCCCCCCCCCCCCATTATAAAACTCCCTCCCACTTAAGACCTACTTGTCTAAGACTTTGCCGTTTTTTATAAGTATTAAATTTAAAATTACCTCCCTTATGCAACCCCCTCCCATATTTTGGATGAGCTTTCAAGGTCTTCAAAGGGAGGTTCCATTGTATGAAATCCACTGAATTGTATGTGGCGTATGTTAACACAAGTGGCGTATGTTAACTCATCAGTCGTTCTGGCCATATATGTCCGGAATTAATAGATAGCTGTCAATTTGATGCATTTGCTTCAAGGGAAGTAAATCTGTGTGCACACCATACCTTGGTCACTTCTAAACTCGCTTTGCTCCCTTAGACCACAATTTTGCCTCAGACTTTGCTTTTGTAGTGGTTTGTTGTGGGGAAACCAATCGGTGTAGAGTTTTTCTATATAAAGTCTATGTATAAAAAAGTCTGATCTACCATTTCCCTATGTCTAAACCTGAAGTAAAAACCCGTAATCTTCTTTCATTTCTCCTTTTGTTTATGTATGTTTTGTTTGTGTGTATGGCTGCAGTGATTTAAAAAAAAAAAAAAAATCAAAATTGTTGCGATGCGAGTGAGTTAAAGTTTGAAAAATGTGTTTTTTATGGTGTGTTATCTGACAGAGGGCCTTCAAGGATGATGAGAAATCCAGCCTGGACGACACACTGAAGAAGCTGGACCTCATCTGCACCTTCAGAGAGAAGTGAGTTCTTCAGTTCTCCTACCTTTTCTCTGTATTCTCCTGCCTCACTTCTCCTACATGTTAGGTCTATAGCATGTAAGAAAATTAGTTATATTCAGTTACAAGTGTTAGATTTTCACTCATCTGCATTTTTATATATTTTGCGATATTAAGTATATTATTTAAGAATATTTTCTACTAAATAAGTTGCATGGTACTGTTCAACAATTTATTATTTTTACCATAAATCTGATGGAAGAAATATATTAAAAAATGCTATGAAGAACATACAGCCAACATATTTTTAAGAAGAAATGCTTGGTTGTAGTTCTTATCTAAGATTTCTAGATTCAGTCATTTAATTAAACACCTCAACTTTGTGTGCAACGGAACAGCTGTGGCACAAATGTACAACATATGACATAGACACACACTCCTAAATTTGCGAATAAGAATGTGTACACACACACATGCGGGCAGTAGAGCGACAGACATAAAGACGCATAATGTTTACTGTACCACATGTTCTTATAATCTTACTCACAAGCTCACACGCCTTTCTCTGCAGCCTTTCATAATAATGTGACACTTCTGTTGTCTTCTTTCCTGCCAGACTACGCACAGCGTGTGACTGCAGTTTCATCTACTGGCATCGGGTGATCTTCCCCATCTACCTGGATGATATGTGTGATAACGTCACCGACACACACCGAGTGCAGGTATAAACACACACACGCAAGCATGCACGCACGCATGCGTTTTTCCCTATCTACACTCAGTGATTTTTTCCTATGACGTTTGTGACAATGTCATAGACACAAAGAGTGCAGGTACACGCATGCACACCCACACCCATGCACGCACACACACACAAACACACACACACACACACACACTGATTCACCATGAGGGCAGGATGAAAAAAACCTTTGTCAGCTTATTCTTTAACCCTCAATAAAGATGATTTTGACATGACTTGTCTTGACCATATTTGTTTTTACATATGATCATATTTAGAAGACAACATGAAAGGTTTAACCGCAAGACTGATTAAAACCTAAATGCTTGACTTTCATTGGGACTTTTGAGGGATTGTTCAAAACTTTGCGACTGTTTACATGAGTCATGCGGTTGCCATCACATTACACTATTTTACCTGTATATTAACAGTGTATATTGTTGTTTTATAGGACATGTTTGGCGCATTGAGGGACTGTGTTCAGCCCATGTCACTGGTCAAACACCTGCCTTTGCCTCAAGTGTTGTCACATATACACTATTTTACCTATATTAACAATGTGTATTGTTGTTTTACAGTACATGTTTGGCGCGTTGAGAGACTGTGTTCAGCCTATGTCACTGGTCAAACAGCTGTTGTCACATATACACTATTTTACCTATATTAACAATGTATATTGTTGTTTTACAGTACATGTTTGGCGCGTTGAGGGACTGTGTTCAGCCCATGTCGCTGGTCAGACACCTGCCATCGCCTCAGGTGTTGCTGGACGCCTTTGACCGCGAAATCTCCACACACCTCAAAGACGTGAGTATATGCCTGTATAGGTGGTGTGTTTTTTGTTTGTTTTTGGATCTATCTGGATGTGAGCATTTTTTTTAAAAAGCGGAATAAAACTGATTGTCAGACCTGTTTACCTTTACGATTTTGCCATAATTTTTACAAAACAAAAGTGAAATTACGATAATTACGGCGACGAAAACCCCCCCCAAAAACCCCCCCCCCCCCCCACCACTACAGTTGTGTTGGTAAGCGATGCTTTTGAAACAATGCAGTGAAAAGTCATTGCGGTTCCCAGTCATTCTGTTTCAAGATGGCGTCAAAGCGACCGCATGGTGAGATCACAAGCAGTTTGAACAGGTTAAGCTGAGTTTGAAAGAGAAAAGGCCAATACATGGTTTAAAAAATGTTTTTAAGGGTCTCCCAGTGCACTGTTGCTGGCATATAATCGGGTTATGTGAAGAAAAAGAATCGTCCGCGCGTTGGATTACGTCTTTTTTTTCAAAATTACTAAAAGAAAATTCAGAAATTACAAATTTGCAAAATAGGGATAAACAGGTCTGTTATTGAGTGCACAATGCGACCTACGACCAAATAACTGCAGCCTCCGACTGCTGTAACCTAGGAATGAATAATAATAATAATAATGACCAATCTACTTTAACCATACTGTACCAACACCTGAAACAACTGCATTAGCGTTAAGCGACCTGGAGCTATACCATAGCATATAGAAAAACGAAAGTAGGCATCTGGCCTTGACCCCTAGCCGGATGTGGGGCGGGAGTGATCCCCCCTTACCGGTCTAGCAGTGGCTAGGCCAATGAGCGCCTACTTCCGCCATTACAATTTTCCAGCGTTTCTTTGTTGACCTGGGCTGCCTGGCTTCTACCTTTTTTGGTTTACAACACTCTTAACTGGTGGGTTCGTTCCTGTTCCTCTCTATCATCAGTTTCAGTGTAATACTGAGTCTCGATTGACTCAGTTTCTATAGCCTAAGTTCTCTAGAACTTTCACAGTTTTAGTTTTTCTGTTCGTCACACACCGTGCACTGCTAGTAGTACTAGTAGTAGTGCACGCGCGCGCGCGCGCGCGTCATTTGGTCTCTTCAACTCGAGTTCCTATTTATCAGTCAAGTTCTTTCGGACCCTACGGTTCGTTCTCTTCCACGATATTATTCTTATTGTTCCGATTCGGTCCTCTTGAGAAAAATTCATCCGTTCAAACTTTTTCTAAAAAGTCTAAACGGTCTGGGCCTCTATAGGCCTCTACGGTCGTAGTACACCTGCGGCCTCTTCGGTTCTCGTCTCATTCAGCCATAAACTGGTCTTCACGGGTTGTTTATTTCGGCCCTCCTTCTGCTTCGGTTGTGCAGAAGGCCTCTAGGCCCATTTCGTCCGTGTGTTTTTCTGCCATGCCTTTCTGTTCCAGGAGGCCTCTCTTCACGGCCTCCACTTCTACACGGACGTCTGGACAAACTTCGTTGGATAAGTCGCAGCTGCGCATGTCTGTCGCTCCGAGTGGCAAGTTTGCACTCGGGGGCCCGCCTAGTCTCCCTAACCTCTCCGACCCTGTGTTGGAGGGAGGGCGAAGGAGGTCCCCATCCGACCATTGGTCGAGGTCTTATGACTGGGGCCTCAGGCAGACATCCCGGTGTCTCGATGGGAACTCGAGCCCGGAAGGCCGTAGGCCTCTCGACACCTCCCCGGCCGGGGAGGCCCTCCCCGGCCGGGGAGGCCGAGGCCTACCGGCAAACACCCCCTCGTCGTCGGGGACACTCCGACGGCGTGAAGGGTGTCACTCTCGGACGCTTCGCGCGGGCCTCTGTCCGAGAGTTTCTCCCGGTGTTCGCCCCATTGGGTTAACATCGGTTGAGTGTTTTTCCCGGCCAGGAGGCCGGTCGACACGTCTACGGACGGATGAGGCCTCCCCACCGACGAGGCCTCCCGGCCTAGGCCTCTCCGGCTCCATCAGGCCTCCTGCGGACCCGGGCCTCCCTCGGTGGGAGGCCTCGGAGGCCCCGACCTACGAGGCCGCGGCCTCCGGCCTCCCCGGTCCTAGGCCTCTCCGGCTCCCTTGGGCCTCCTTCGTGCCCGGGGGCCGCGGCCTCCCCGGTCCTAGGCCTCTCCGGACCCGGGCCTCCCTCGGTGGGAGGCCTCGGGCGCCGTGCTCGGAGGCCGCGGCCTAGATGGCCTCCCCGGGCTCCGTCGCCGGGCCCCCGGCGGACCCGGGCCTCCCTCGGTGGGAGGCCTCGGCAGACCGTGTGGTCAGACGGCTACGGTCTCCGTCACCGTCCGCTACGGACCGCACGGTCCGTGGACCGGCGGTTTCGTCACCGCCCGCTACGGTCCGTGGACCGTAGCCACCGGCGGTAGCCACCGCCGTGGCCCGAGGGCACGATGTCGGTTCCCCGTACCGTCCCTCATAAGATGGAAACGGTAGCGGTTCTTCAGCCCGTCCACCGTCACCCCCGTCAAGACGCAGCGGTCTCCCGTCCGTCCGGCGTCCAGCCGGCGGCACGGTGACTCACCGCACGGTTCCCAGACGGTCACCGGTGCACCGTCCGTCCGCCCTACCACACGGTCCGGCTTGGGCGTTCACCGTCCCCCTGTGGTCCCTCACCGGGATCTGCTTCAGGGTACTCGTCCTCAAAAAGCTCGGGTGGTTTCTCCTGGTTCTGACCAGACAGTCCACCCCAGAGGCTCGTAACGTCAGCGCTCTCCAGTGGATTCGGACGTGGACTTAGCTAAGTCCGTTCTTCATCCAGGCAAGGGCGTAGCAGCGTGTTCTGGCCCGGTCCGGCCACTCACCAGGGAAAGGAGTTCTGGTTCTTGCAAGCTCCTAAGCTTCTGGACCACTCCAATCGGAAAGCAGAGGCTTTCCTTTGTGCCGGGAAGATGGCAGAAGCTAACCGTTTCTCTTTAGCCTTCTAAGGCCGAAGCAGAGAAGCTCCTTTGCGACAGGAATCTTGCCCCGTCCAAGATTAAGTCTTCCAACTTTTTGGAGGAATCTTTGTCAAAGCCCTCAAGGGCTGTGGCTTTGCGGCTTCGTTGGTTCGGCCCATCACAAAGAATTTGGGGAAGTTTTTTCTCCTAGGAATTCTCCTGTGGTTTTCAGGCTCTTTGAGTCCGTGAATGAACCAGCCGTTTTCTATCGGTTTTTGGTTCATCGTCGGGCTCTTCAAGGGTTTTCTCACAAGAAGAGTTCTCTTGTACCATCTAATCATCTGGTTAGATCTACTTCGATCTGCTGGTCTCTCTCGTGCTTCTGATCGATCGCTTTCACCGATCCATTTTACCGGGTTGGGCAACGGACCGTCGGGTTCCGTTCCGGTTCTTCAAGAACCTCATGATGATTCTGACCTCCCGTTTGTCACGGTGGCTTTTGGGAATGATCCATTGTTTTTTCTTTGTTTCATTCATGTCTGTTGCAACGGCTCCTCTGGTCCGTTTCTTCAATTCTGACGAGCATGGGTTTTCTTGCTCTATTCAGTTTAATGCTTTTCTGGTTACAACAAGGGTTGTTCAACCTGATTACTCATTCAACCGGTCCTGCCAACCGTTCTATCAACTTTTCCGGCCTTTTTCGGCCCAGCCTGTCAGGCCTTGTTTTTCTTACTTGGGTTACTCGTTACAAGTCATGGCCGTTTAATTAAACGGTTATTTTTGTTCCTCAATCCTCTACCGTTTCTTTCAGTCAGTACCGTTCAATTGGATTTTTCCATGGTTATCCTGACGTCACTTGGATACTCTGTTATGCTTCTCGCAGTAACTAACCGTTTCTCCTTGGGCAGGTCTACCTGGCCCAAGGAAGATTCAGTTCCCGTGGGCTTTTTTTGTTTTGTTTTTGTTGATTCATCCGTTCAAGTCGGTGCTAGGTGTCCATGGACTACCTCCCGTTTCCCTCTTTCTCCAAGCCTTCTAAGGCTGTAGCGAAGAAACTCCATTGTGACAAGAGTCTTGCCCGGTCAAGTTTGTTCCTTCCAACGTAATACAGTTGGAAGCATCTTTGTCCAAAGCCCTCAAGGGCTGTGCTTTTGTGACGTTGTTGATTCGGTTCATTGCTGTACTTTGAACAAAACCTCTCCAACGACCTCTCTTGCGGTTTTCAGGCTCTTTGAGTCCGTGATTGAACCAACCTTTGGAGTGGCTCTAGCTTCTCTTGGTGATTCTTCTGGCCAGAGACTCTTTTTGGGGCTCTTTAAAGACTGTCTGGAGATGGGTTCGACACGGTCGGATTCACAGTCTCAGCCTCGGAGGACACTGTCCTCGTTTTCTCTGTTGGTGTCCGTCCTCTCAGTACGAAGTCGGTCACACTTTTCTGTCTCCTCAGACTTCTTAGTCTGATGGAGTCAGTTTCGGAGCTCCTTCCTCCTGCCAAGGTATACTAAGGCCAATGCAGAGAGAAGTCGGAGCGTGCGCTCCTTCTTTCACGGTTGCAACCGAGAGTGGTTCAACCGTACCCTTGTTGCCTTCCTTCTGAACGGCCCCGGCTTCGCCGTTCTTTCGAATGATGTCTGTTCTGGCAGGCATGGTTTTTACTTGCTCTGTTTCAGACCCTCGTTTCCTCTCATTACAACCATGAGTTGTTCATCCAGTGGACTCGTTCACTCGTTCCAGTCATCCTTTTCGGTCTGGTTCCGTCCCGATCGGACTCATCTGTCCGGCTAACATGATCTTCTATGCCCAGCTGTCAGATCACTAAACGTCAGTTTTCAACTTAAGTTGTTCGACTGGGTGTTTTTGGGCCTTCCTTCAGGCCCCCCACCCCCATTTTGAGTCAGTGCCGTTGAAATGGGTTAAGTCGAGGTGTGTTTACGTCACGTTTGCATACTGTTCCGCTTTTGTCTACATGTTTCCTTTTCGGTGGGGACATTTCAGCGTCATCTGGTTTGATTTGACGTCATGCGATAGCAACTATGTTGCTGTTTCGGTCTGTCCCTACGTCAGAGGCAGTTTTTTTATTTTTGCCTAGCATGTAGAGTTGGTTACGAAGTGCAGTTGCACATTCGTTCCTTGGCTTCTCAGTTTGCTAGTTTAGAGGTTGAATCTGCTGTTTTGCGGATTCTCATCTTAATCTTTTAGTACTAGCTGTTTCTTCCCGTCGTCGGTCCTTTGCTTGCCCGTCATTCTGAACAAGTCTTGTCCAAATGTGGGCCAATTTGTTTTTGACTCAGTCTCGCCACTTCGATCGATATTTTTTCCGGTCGAAAGGGCGTAGCAGCGTGTGGTGGCCCGGTCCGGCCACTCATAGTCCGTTTTGTTTCGGCCTTGGCTGCTCTAGGTGACTCCATGCGGGGTTTGTCATCTCCTGGCTGCTTTTTTAGTCAGCCATGTTCTTTCCTGAGATGCCTTCCTGGATTTTTCCAGGACTCTTTCGTTCGGTTCGTCTTCGGTGGTGACAGGAAGTACGATCCGTTAAGACCTTCTACGTACAGTCTGTAGAACTCTTGGCGTTTTCTTCACGAGTCTGGAAATTTCTCTGCCCGGACCCTTTCGGGGTACAGAGCAGCCTTCATCACTACGATTTCCTTGGCCATGGCTTTTCTGTACGTCACCCCTGTCTCTCTCTTCTTGGACGCGGTCCTCCTCCAAGCTCCTGCCAGGACTTCTCGAGTCCCTCAGTCGGTCGTGTTTCTGATTCTTACCTTATTGAGAGTTTTATGTGAACCCCTGGCTACAATTAGCTTCAAGCTTCTCACTCTCTGAACCGGTTTTTTTTTTTTTTTCTGGTAGCTTCAGCCAGAAGGATCGGCGGTCTTCATGCTCTCAGCGTCCTGGCCTGCGTCATAGAGTTCTCGGATGAGTACTCTTCGGTCACCTTGATCTTTCTACCAGAATTCGGGGCTTAGAATCAGCTAGGCGGCGTTCCCTCGCCTCTGGTTCGCATCTCCATCTTTCGTTCCGTCCTCGGCCCCGACGGTTCGGACCGTTTTCTCTGTCCGGTCGGGGCCTTCGGGCTTCTCCTTTCCGGAACTAAGCTTCTCTAAGCTTTTGGAGGTCGCGCGACACGTTCCTTCAGCTCGACCTCCGAGACATCGAGGCCGGGAACGAAGGCGACGCTTTCTCTATCAGGAAAGTTTTGGTCTCCCGGGAAGATAGTTGTTGCCCAGACCGCCGTCTCCGTCTAGACCGTCAGTACGGAGACAAGCTCCCAACGACTCCCCCTATGGTACTTTAGTGGGTATATCATTGCAATGATGTTTTGGGGCAATATTTGGAGCAGGCCTTTTACCTTCCCTTTCTAAAGCCGCATATAGGCTAAAGGAGTAAAAGGGGTTACTCGGGGCTTTTTGGGAAGGGGGTCTAGTGGAATTACCACTTTTTTAAACCCCCTAAGGGAAAAAGCGCCCAGGTCTCGCTCTCACGCGTTGGGTTGGGGTACTGAAGCATCTACCCTCCTCCGCTTTGGTAATCTGCAGTTGTTTCAGGTGTTGGTACAGTATGGTTAAAGTAGATTGGTGGATTTTTATTAATCCCTACTATCTATTTAACTTAATACTTACCAACACCTGAAACAAACGAGGTACCCTCCCTTGTATCCTCCCTCACTAATAAAGATGCTTCCTGTAAAATTTTGTAATGGCGGAAGTAGGCGCTCATTGGCCTAGCCACTGCTAGACCGGTAAGGGGGGATCACTCCCGCCCCACATCCGGCTAGGGGTCAAGGCCAGATGCCTACTTTCGTTTTTCTATATGCTATGGTATAGCTCCAGGTCGCTTAACGCTAATGCAGTTGTTTCAGGTGTTGGTAAGTATTAAGTTAAATAGATAGTAGGGATTAATAAAAATCCACCATTTTTATAGCCCTTATTCTCCTTACAGGGCTCTAAGCACTTCACAAAGAAGTTACAAATCTGAGGAAAAGCAAAATAAAACAAAAAACAAAAAAACCCTCGCACTTATCATAAGGAACAACACGAACCGAAATCACGATAACTACATTTACGTCACATCCCCCCCCACCCCACTGCACTGTGCAGCAAGACTAATCTTACAGTTCAAGCATCATCAACTCTATCATTACGATAACTACATTTACGTCACATCCCCCCCCACCCCACTGCACTGTGCAGCAAGACTAATCTTACAGTTCAAGCATCATCAACTCTATCATTACGATAACTACATTTACGTCACATCCCCCCCCACCCCACTGCACTGTGCAGCAAGACTAATCTTACAGTTCAAGCATCATCAACTCTATCATTACGATAACTACATTTACGTCACATCCCCCCCCACCCCACTGCACTGTGCAGCAAGACTAATCTGACAGTTCAAGCATCATCAACTCTATCATTACCAATACCACTATGTTTAAAAAACCCACTTTTGTTCCAGCATCTTCTCGACCCGCTGTGTCGTTCCATAGAGACTGACCTTCGCCTGCACATTCACCTTCACCTTCAGCTGGATGACCGTAACCCCTTCAAGGTCGGCCTGCGTGACCTCTCACACCTGCTGAGGGTCCGACCAATCAGGTTCTTCCAGAGAACCATCAACGTCAAAGGTGAGCAATAGTCTGTGAAATACAATATCGATTTGAGCCGATTTGGAGTGACGTCGTGTGTGCGATGCATGTAAAATGCATGTAAAAACAGGAAGGTGACAGAGTGGTTAAGACGTTCGCCAATTTCAATGCACGAGGGACCCAGGTTTAAATTCTGGCCTCGCCCTTTACTTTATAATTCAGTGAGAAAATTGAACTGAACATCGAGTCCTTCGGACGGGGACTTAACGCTAGTCTGACCCGTGCGCTTTACGCATGTAAAAATCCCTCGGCAGTTGATAAGAGCAGGGAGAAATCCTGCTGCATGGTATGACCAAATTAATAGCTAGGTTTCAAAATTCTCCCCCCCCCCGAAAAAAAGGGTGGTGCTGCACTTTCGGCGACGCGTTCTCCAGGTGGGAGCAGCCTGAATTTCACTGAGATAAGTTCCTGTGACTAGAATATAAATATACCAAATACCAATGCCAAATCTGATCTGGTATGAAATAAATGATAGTGATGATGACAACAATGATGATGATGATGACGATGATGATGATGATGATGACGATGATGATGATGATGATGACAACGATGATGATGATGATGACAACAATGAAGATGATGATGATGATGCCGACGATGATGATGACAACAATGATGATGCGATGATGATGACAACGATGAAGATGATGATGATGATGATGACAGTGATGATGACGACGATGATGATGATGATGACGACGATGAAGATGACGACGATGATAGTGATGATGCCGACGATGATGATGACGATGATGATGATGATGATGATGATGATGATGATGACGATGATGATGGATGCTGATTGCCAGCCTTTGTGGAGCACTACCTGAACCAGACGTTCTACAACCTGACCACGGTGGCCCTGCACGACTGGAAGACCTACAATGATGATGATAGTGATGATGATGATGACGATGATGATGATGATGATGATGATGATGATGATGATGATGATGATGATGATGATGATGATGATGATGCTGATTGCCAGCCTTTGTGGAGCACTACCTGAACCAGACGTTCTACAACCTGACCACGGTGGCCCTGCACGACTGGAAGACCTACAATGATGATGATAGTGATGATGATGACGATGATGATGATGATGATAGTGATGACGATGATGATGATGATGATGATGATGCTGATTGCCAGCCTTTGTGGAGCACTACCTGAACCAGACGTTCTACAACCTGACCACGGTGGCCCTGCACGACTGGAAGACCTACAATGATGATGATAGTGATGATGATGACGATGATGATGATGATGATAGTGATGACGATGATGATGATGATGATGATGATGCTGCTGATTGCCAGCCTTTGTGGAGCACTACCTGAACCAGACGTTCTACAACCTGACCACGGTGGCCCTGCACGACTGGAAGACCTACAATGATGATGATGTGATGATGATGATGATGATGATAGTGATGACGATGATGATGATGATTGCCAGCCTTTGTGGAGCACTACCTGAACCAGACGTTCTACAACCTGACCACGGTGGCCCTGCACGACTGGAAGACCTACGGGGAGATGAAGAACATGGCTGAGCAGAAATACGGCCTGAGTCTCATCGACTCCCACCTTCCCAGCCAGACACTGGAGCAGGTAAAGGATGGGGGGGGGGGGGGGGGGGGGGGGGGGGGGGGGGGGGGGAGGAGTGACAGGCTCTAGATGTTCTTGACTGCCAGAGAAAATTAAAGAAAAAAATCATTGTACAAATCATGACATGAAAAAGACAACTGATCTGGCAAAATGGTCTGGGTGATATTACTCTCTTGACATGCTGTGATGTAGCAGAGGGAAGGAAGTTAGGAAAGAGAGGTTTACTTGTAGCTGATGAGAACATTTGTTTTGTTTTGAGAAACAACATATTCTAAGCTAAGATGGCGATGTTACTCAGAATGAAAATAACAATTGCATGGTAAGCCTGATTGTGTTGTGGACTATTTTTCTGAATTGGTCTCCAGTTTGCATTTCCAAGGCGTAATAATTGATTGATACTTTTGATAGCTGACTCATTTGCTTTTGCTTACTAACTCAAAATATGTGTCAGTGAGTTATTCCTTGGTGGAGGTTTGTATTGTCAACATGTACACCACTGCTCTCATTTGGTGATGCTTTGAGCAAGGAGTATGCCACGTAATGGTTCTTGGGGTCTTCGGCCAACAGTTTGTGGACTAAAACACAAACACTTAGTGAGTTTTATTAAAACCCTTTCACTGCCATTGTCGCATGTTAGCACCACAGTGATTTAACACCTATGTCACTAAAAGGCATCAAATTGTGGTATATAATCCAAAGACCCTATTGTCTTAGTTTTGGGAAGTAAGAATAGATCTGATTTTATATATGTCACAGAAGAATCACCAATACTGCAGATGGATTTTGTTCTCTACCCAGGTAAATTTAATGGAAATGTTTGGCTGAAATATGGCTGGCGGTGAAAGGGTTAAAATGGATTGTTCTTATTCAAAGGCTCTAGATGTTCTGAACATTAAAATCCACAGGTTTTTGTCAGCCCCTTGACTGCCAGAGAAAATTAAAGAAAAAAATCATTGTACAAATCATGACATGAAAAAGACAACTGATCTGGCAGAATGGTCTGGGGGATATAACTCTCTTGACATGCTGTGATGTGGTGTTGTCTAGAGCAAAAACCAGCATATCAGTTATTCCTCTTCATCTAATGACGTCGTCAGTGATGTAATCAATTCAGTGGGTGATTCGTTATATGGCAGTCAAGGGGTTAAAATACCAGTGCAACCTAAACAACCATTGTCATGACCATGACCATTATGATGATCATTGTTACAACGTCCCAGGGTCTGGATGTGCTGGAGATCATGAGGAACATCCACGTGTTTGTGTCCAAGTAACAGTGCATCCATTGTCATGACCATGACCATTATGATGATCATTGTTACAACGTCCCAGGGTCTGGATGTACTGGAGATCATGAGGAACATCCACGTGTTTGTGTCCAAGTACCTGTACAACCTGAACAACCATTGTCATGACCATGACCATTATGATGATCATTGTTGCAATGTCCCAGGGTCTGGATGTGCTGGAGATCATGAGGAACATCCACGTGTTTGTGTCCAAGTACCTGTACAACCTCAACAACCAGATCTTCGTGGAGAGGACCTCCAACAACAAGCACCTGAACACCATCAACATCAGGCACATCGCAAACTCCATCAGGACACACGGCATTGGAATCATGAACACAACCGTGAGTGAGAATGTGTGGGTGTGTCTCAGACCTGCCTACTGCTACGATTTGGCCGTAGCAGCTACGAAAAATAAAGCTTTGCTACGGAGCTACGGCAACCTTAACGTTGCTACGGAAAAAACAAATTGCCGCCGCATTTTATTTTTGCTTATGTCGTTCCCGGTTTTGTCA
>CM065687.1:8918358-8973358 GCA_017654935.2 Phymorhynchus buccinoides
ATCAGAATGCCGCTTACATATCGAGGGGTCAGTCAAGATGGCGATGTTGTTGTCAGTGTGTTCTCGTTCTAGCCAGGTAGTTGTGCAAGAAAGCTTGACTTTGGGATGGCGGTGTGGTTGTAAGTGCGTTCTCGTTCTAACCGCGTAGTTTTTGCATAAAAGCTTGACTTTGGGAGTCAATAAATTGTACGTTATATGCAAGTTGCTCGTTGTAGCGAGCTCGTTGTATGCAGAATTATTTAACAAGGAAAAAGAAGGCTTGTGGTCAGGAATTTTGAAACCACTCGTTAAACACGGGCTCTCGTTTAAACCGTACTCGTACTAAATGGGTTTCCCTGTAATGACTGTTGTAGAATTATGATGGAGAAGTAACTCATAATTGTATATTACTATTGTGGCGGTACCATAGCCGATGAGGTTTATTTGAGGCGTGGTTACCGCTACACATATCTATATTGTTAAAAACTCGGGACTTTACTGGTGTTGCACTGCCTCCGGGCATTGCAGCCAGTATTGTTCCCACCATCTTTGTATTTACAAATGTCCGATATGTGTCTATGACCGAGAGGACGTAAAACACCATTTTTCATTCATTCATTCATTCATGGAGAAGTAACTTTAATTTGCTTTTGATAGAGTTGAGATCCTATACTTGGTCTTCTTGTTCTTCTTCGTTCGCTCAGACAGTTTTCTGTCATATGAGCGCAGATGCGTCATGCTGCCATTATGCGCTTAACTAAGAAATAGTTAGGCCCAGCATGTCATTTTATTTCTGTTGCATTTCAGTACCTGTACGACCGGGCGGACAAGTTCAACAAGGGCATACGTAAGCTGGGTCTGACCCCAGATGGGGAGAATAAACAAACATAGCACATTAGTTATGTCAACATAATATGTCATTTTATTTCTATCATATTTCAGTACCCGTACGACCGGGCGGACAAGTTCAGCAAGGGCATACGTAAGCTGGGTCTGACCCCAGATGGGGAGAATAAACAAACATAGCACATTAGTTATGTCAACATAATATATCATTTTATTTCTATCATATTTCAGTACCCGTACGACCGGGCGGACAAGTTCAACAAGGGCATACGCAAGCTGGGTCTGACCCCAGATGGGGACAGCTACCTGGACCAGTTCCGCATCCTCATCACACAGATCGGTCAGTACTGCACTCCTCACCTCCTGTATCATAGTATTGATTGTGAAGGTTTTGTCTAGCTTCTTCTTCGATCGCTCAGACAGTTTCCTGTCAATTATGAGCGCAGATGTGTCATGCTGCCGTTATGCGCCTAACTAAGAAACAGTTAGGCCCAGCTAGTCCGACTTTGGCTGGGGGGAATGTTTTTGAAAGTGTTTTGTGAAAAAAAGCAGGAGGATGGACTGGTAAGGCAGAAAGATAGTAAAGGAGTATGTTTTCGTTCGGGTTTGTGTCCTTTTTTTTGTTTGTTTGTTTGTTCTTTTCTGTCTGTCCCAAGGATCTCCCGAACCGCTTGACCGAATCGCTTCAAATTTTGTGTGGTGGTGTGTCCCCATGAGAGGAAGGCATCCGCTCAAAACTTTTTGCCGTCCTGACCTTGACCTTGGTGTATGACCTTGAAAACCGAAAATCGTTAAGGGGCCATAACTTCCACACCGTAGATCCTAGAGTCTTGAAACTTGGCATGGATGTACTTTCGCTTATGGCCGGTCGGATGATGGCATACCGATGAAGGTCAATGTCAAGGTCAGGGAGATCGGTACGCCTTGAAAGTGGTAGTGGTCTAACAATTGTGTTTTTCTGTCCCAAGCATATCTCCCGAACCGCTTGACCGAATCGTTGTCCAATTTTGTGTGGTGGTGTGTCACCATGAGAGGAAGGCATCCACGCATAAATTATCGCCGTCGTGACCTTGACCTTGGCGTATGACCTTGAAAACCGAAAATCTTTAAGGTGCTATAACGTCCACACCGTTGGTCTTACAGACTTCAAATGTGGCATGTAGGTACTTTGGCTTATGGCCGTTCTGATGATTGCATACCGATCAAGGTCAAGGTCAGGGAAATCGGTAGGCCTTGAAAGTGGTAGGGGTCTAAAAATTGGGTTTTCAGCCACAAAAGTAAAAATATAATATTTCGCGGACCTGGCGAAACCAGTACTCAGCGTTACCTGTACTTGGCGTTACCTGTACTAGGCGTTACCTGTACTAGGCGTTACCGGTACTCGGCATTGCGCTAGTATAGATAAATATTTACATGCCTTGACCAGGAACATTACATTTTTAGGATCGTTTAAGTCAAGTTGTTAACTGGGCGGCCCCTGGATCGCTGCCTTGCAGGATTTTTGATATTTCCCAGGATCACCCATGAAATTATGGGTCATTACCTTTTGTATAAATAGTTCTCCCACCTTCTGGAAGTTCTGTGCTTGTAACTTCCTCTAATCTGTAACTCTCTTTGACTCTGCCTTTTCCCTTTGCTTGCTGTCATCTACTATCTTTCTGCCTTTCCGACCCATTCTCCTGCCTTTTTTCATGAAACACTTTCAAAAACATTTCCTTCAGCCAAAGTCGGACTCGCTGGGCCTAATTATTTCTTAGGCGCATAACGGCAGCAAGACGCATCTGCGCTCATAATTGACAGGAAACTGTCTGAGCGATCGAAGAAGAAGATAATGTGTTGTTTTTTGCATGTATCAAGAATATTCAAATGATGGGTCATTACCCTTTGAACCAACGACCTTCAGTGTGATGTGACGTTGCGTGCAGGCAATGCCATGGGCTACATTCGCATGGTGCGGTCAGGGGGACTGCACTGTTGCAGCAACGCCATTCGGTTCATCCCAGACCTGGAAGACATTGTCACCTTTGAGGAACTGTCCAAGGAGGAGGGACTGTCCACTGAGTGCCAGATTTGCCTGCATCAGGTAGGTCATCATCATCATCACGATGAAGACATTGTCACCTTTGAGGAACTGTCATCAGATTGCTGCCAGGTCATCATCATCATCATCATCATCATCATCGTCATCATCATCATCATCATCATCACCATCATCACGATGAAGACATTGTCACCTTTGAGGAACTGTCCAAGGAGGAGGGACTGTCCACTGAGTGCCAGATTGCTGCCAGGTAGGTCCATCATTATCATCGTCATCATCATCATCATCATCATCATCATCACAATGAAGACATTGTCACCTTTGAACTGTCCAAGGAGGAGGGACTGTCCACTGAGTGCCAGATTGCTGCCAGGTAGGTCCATCATCATCATCGTCATCATCATCATCATCATCATCATCACCATCATCACGATGAATGTCACCTTTGAGGAACTGTCCAAGGAGGAGGGACTGTCCACTGAGTGCCAGATTGCTGCCAGGTAGGTCCATCATCATTCATCGTCATCATCATCATCATCATCATCACCATCATCACGATGAAGACATTGTCACCTTTGAGGAACTGTCCAAGGAGGAGGGACTGTCCACTGAGTGCCAGATTGCTGCCAGGTAGGTCCATCATCATCATCGTCATCATCATCATCATCATCATCACCATCATCACGATGAAGACATTGTCACCTTTGAGGAACTGTCCAAGGAGGAGGGACTGTCCACTGAGTGCCAGATTGCTGCCAGGTAGGTTAACCATCATTATCATCGTCATCATCATCATCATCATCATCATCACCACGATGAAGACATTGTCAACTTTGAGAAAGTGTCAAAAGAGGAAGGCCTGTCGACTGAATGCCAGATTGCTGCCAGGTAGAACCACCATCATCATCATTATCATCACCACCATCATTATCATAATCATTATCAAATATGATGAAGTCATGTCAACTTTGAGAAACTGTCAAAAGAGGAAGGATTGTGTACTGAATGCCAGATTGTTGCTAGGTTAAACCATCATCATCATCGTCATTATTATCATAGATGTTATTATCATCATCATCACCACCATCATCATCATAATCATCATCATTATCATTATTATAATCATCAAATATCATGATGAAGACATGTAAACTTTCAGGAACTGTCAAAAGAGGAAGGATTGTCTGCTGAATGCCAGATTGTTGCTAGGTTAAACCACCATCATCGTCTTCATTATCACCATCATCATAGTTGTCATTATCGTCATCATCATTATCATCATCATCATCATCATTATCAATCATCACGATGAAGACATGTAAACTTTTAGGAAGTGACAAAAGAGGAAGGATTGTCTGCTGAATGCCTGATTGTTGCCAGGTTAAGCCATCATCATCATCATAGTTATCGTCATCATCATCATCATCGTCATAGTTATCATCATCATCATCATTATTATCATCATGCTACAATCATCAGCAGCAGTGCTGACATTATCATCATCATTACCATCAACATCATTGTCATCACTATCACCATGGTATTTAAAAAAAAATCTTTTGGTACTTGGTATATTCTAGTCACAGAGACGTATCTGAAAATTCGGGCTGCTCTCCCCTGGAGAGTTCGTCGCTGCAAGTGCAGCGCCTACCCAATGGAAGCATCGTTAACATTGTTAAAAGAAAATGGGATGTCTGCTGTACACCTCATTTACCAAGGTGACAGTTAAGGATAATTTTTTAAATCTTAATGAAAGATATCCGTACATATTGTAATCCATGGTAACCACAATGTCTGTAATGAAACATACAATTTTCTTTCCAGAAACCTGGACCTTGTGATTGAAAACCTGACCAAGAACTTTGCTGAAGGCACAGAGTACTTCAAGGTGTGTGTCTGCCCCCCTCACTTCATTCATGTCCATCTCTGTCTGCCTGTATCGCTTTCTCTCTCTGTTTCTCTCTCTGTTTATTTTTTTTCTTATCATTTTGATTATTTGTCTTACTTTTCTTCTTGATTTATCACAAATGTTATGCATTCTTCATGCTGTAATATGGTGTTCTCTTGGTAGTCTGTTCTCTTTATTTCTGTTCCTTTTTATTATGTTGTTTTCCCCCGAAGACGGAGTGTGGCTGCCCATGTGGCGGGGTAATTTTAAAAAAAACGGTCACACACACGTAATGTTCTCATCCGTAGTTGATGCACTTGTACCATAGTGTTCAAGCGCTTCCGCTGTTGTGATGATCCCTGGAGTCTTTTAGCCAGGGTAAGCCAACAACAAACAACATTATGTTGTTGTTTTTTCTGATTGATTGTGACCTTTGTTTAAACATGGTGTTCCAGTAAAGCACTGTAATTAGCAAGTTGAATTTTCATTCATGTTCCTTTCTCTCTGCGCTGATATTTTTCCTTACTGTAAGAGTCGTTATTGTTGTTGTTGTTGTGTTGCCTTTCAGATGCTGGTGGACGTCTTTGCCCCAGAGTTCCGCAACCCCAAGAACATGCACCTGAGGAACTTCTTCGTCATCCTGCCGCCTCTGGTCAGTCCCTACAGTAGTGTGTGTGTTGTGTTAGTGTACAGTGTTGTACTGCACTGTTGTACAACCCCAAGAACATGCACCTGAGGAACTTCTTCGTCATCCTGCCGCCTCTGGTCAGTCCCTACAGTAGTGTGTGTGTGTGTTAGTGTACAGTGTTGTACTGCACTGTTGTACAACCCCAAGAACATGCACCTGAGGAACTTCTTCGTCATCCTGCCACCTCTGGTCAGTCCCTACAGTAGTGTGTGTGTGTGTGTTAGTGTATAGGAAGGTGTAGAGTGGCACAGAGGTAACGCGTTCGCCTCGTGTCAAGTAAACCCGAGTTCGAACCTGGGTACAAGGGACTTTTCCTCTCAATTTGCACTAGGCCTTATGGTCTGAACATGGAGTCTTTCGGGTGAGATGATAAACCGAGGTCCCGTGTGCCCATGCACTTAGCACACATTAATCCCAGTGCCAACGAAAAAGTTGTCATTTGGTCAAAATATTTACCCCCCCCCCCCCCCCCCCCCCCCCCTTTCCTTCCTCATCAGTCACACAAAAATCGCATGCAAAAATCCATCACAAAAAAAAAAAAAAAATTGGGTGGCGCGCCTCTGGCTGACGACGCGCTCTCCAGGTGGGAGCAACCCGAATGTTACAGAGACGCCTCTGTGACTATAAAGTACATAATACCTAATAGTGTTGTACTGCACTGTTGTATGCTATGCAACCCTAAGTACATGCACCTGAGGAACTTCTTCGCCTTAAGTGAGTTTTGAGAAAGACCCCTTTCTTTTTCCTGTTAATTTCATCTCATTTCCAGCCTAATGTGTTCGGCCTTTTGCATATTGTCAGTGGAGGTTAAGCCCAGTTCTTTTCTTCTTCTTTTTTAACTCTTTCAATCCTGCAGACCGGTTTTCCGGTTTCAAGGCTTAATACCTTTCAATCCTGGAGAACGGAAAACCGTTCTGGAAGAAATAACTCCTTTCAATCCGAGAGACCGGTATTCCGGGATCGTACTTTGGACTTACCGCAATTCGCGCCATCAAAGTACGTCATTTACCCTTGACCCAGCCCTAACGGGACTGTTTATGAATGGAATGTGATGCCAGACCCCCCCAGCCGTTTACCCTTCCCTTTCCCCCACCCCCTCCTCCTTCCAGCTCTGTGGGAAAGGGGTCGTTTTGAGTGAATGCGTGTAGTAGTAGGTGTGTACTGTGCACGTGGCAGTTTTTGTTGGTAGTGAAAATGGAAGGTGGAGAAAATTCTGATTCTGACCAATTTGACAGAAGAAGAGTGAGCTAAGTTTGTGGCAGCTATTGAAGCGCACATAGGTGGTGATGATGCTAGTGGTGAGGAGTTAGATTATCAAAACTTACCTTTGTTCTACACTCGACCGAGTTTTGAGTGGATTAGGGGGAATTATGTCACACCAAAACCGAAACTAGGACGGAATTCAAACATCGATCAGGGCCTGTGTGTGTGTTAGACACATCAATGAAAGCGCAAGATTATTTTCAGTTATATTACTCTGATGAAATGCTCAGTTCTCTGCTAGAATATACCAACAATAACACCTAAAAAAAACGCACCGAGGAGCCAGAGAAAAACATAGGTGTAGGTGACAAGCACACCTGTGTGTTGTGCACGGCACGACACCCCAAGTACAAGCATGCACACACTGGTGTCAGCTATACCGACACCCCTTCAAAATTCTATCATGTTACCGTTTCACTACGAATGAGTTATACCTTCCAATTTGGAGCAAATGCCAATTTACCAAAGACCAAAAAGTTCTAGTCTTAACAAGACTAGATTACTTCCCTTGGTCTACACAGCCAATACCACTAAGCTGCCGTGGAACCCACTCACTACGTCACTTCCGGAGAGGCAACTTCAAGACATAATAAAAAATTTTCCAACTTGGAGCAGCCATGTTCTTCTTTGCTCTTCGTTTTATTTCGTTTTTCTACCTCTTGTTGTCGCCATCCTCCTCGTTTTGGGTTGCCCCTCTGCCTTGGGGCTGCAGGTTTGTCGGCACATAGCTTTGGGGTATTATTTTTTCGTTTTTACTTGACTAAATATTTTTTGAAAGTAGTTGCTGTACTTACGTGCTTTGTGCCCCCGGACGCCATGTCGTCCGTCGATCCTGTTGTTTCGGCTCATTCTAGTGGGGCCTCTAGTAAGCCTTCTCGTGAGGATAAGGGGAGGTGTTCAGATACACCTCAAGCTTCTTCTTCCTCTAGCTCTCGTAAACATTCGGGTTCTAGGCCGAAGTCTTCCTCTTCTTCGTCGTCGAAGAAGGAGCAACCCCCCCCCCCCCTCCTCTCCCTCAGCCTGTGGTTTCTGAGTCTTCTGCGGTGGTGTCTGAACAAGTTATTTCCCTAGTGGATTCGTCTACTCTGGTGGCAGACATGCTTGCAGAGTTTAGGAATAAGGGTTTAGTTTTGGTCCCTTCGGCCTCCTTGACTGATTGGTCGGTTAGATCTGGTAAGCAAACGGACTTGACGACTGACTTGACCTCAGACAGACCCGCACGGTACCCCCACGGGACACGAGAAGACAACCAGTGTGTACGTTCCCCTCGTTTTACCATGAATGATAATGATGAACCTACTTTGTACTCAGTTGAGCAGCTGGCCCAGAGGGAGCGCGTTACGGGCATCTCCATCTTCCCCCGAGAGGAAGACCTCGAGTCGGACGGTCGGTCCTTCTCCCAGCGTGACGTGGAAGCTGCTCGCTCCATCGACACCCACAGGAAATCACGTCCTGACGCCGACCCCTTCTACGGTTCTCGCAGGAGCGAACGTCTCCCCTCTTCTCTCGTTGATGATCAGTCTCACGATGATCGGCAGTCTTGTACCCCGTGTAGGGCGAGAAGTACGGACGTGCATTTTACCCAGCAGAGCCGTTGCCCGCGTAGGGCCTTGCCTCGGCGGTCTCTTGAACACGGAATTTGCGATGACTTCGACGACTACTCGCCCAGCCCCGTGCGCCGTGCCGTCGGCACGCGGCCACCAGTCTCCACCGTTACGGACGCCCGTCACAGAGCGGCACCTTCGGGGGTGGACCCCCCGATGCCTGTTCTGGAGCCCGTTTCACGTCAACCTGGCCCCCGTCATACGCTTGAGCTTCAGCCCCCCTTGGATGCTCGTCAGGCCAGGCACTCCTCGAAGCGTCATGCGGCGCGGCCTCGAGGGTCTTCCGTGGATGAGGAGTTTGATTCGTCGCCTCGTGAGGGTTTGGATGACTTCGACCTAGCCGTTCAGGACGAAGTGTTTCGCATCATGAGGACTGGGGGCCAGGGGTCTCAGTGGTCCTCGTCGAGGTCTGACCACGGCTACGATCTACTTTCACAGTCTGAGCGGGACGACAGTGTGTCTGACCCTCCTGTGTGTTCGGACCCAGTCCCTTCGACCGGCAATTATCAAGGCTATCTGCACATCCTTCAGCCCTACTGCAAGGACATCAAGCCGATGGTGCAGCTCGAATCATCTCAGACAGCGGGTCAGCCGCAGTTCTTTGGCGAGCTGCAAGCACAGAAGGAGGCTCGTCTTGCGCTTCACACCTCTCCGTTCGTCCGCCAGGCACTGCGTAAGGCTGACTCTATCCTGTGGACTCAACCGCCACCGTTGCCCGTGGACGACGACGACATCTCTCCTTCCCCTCAGCCGGAACCGGTCCCGTCTCAACCTGGCTCGTTTGTGAAGAAGGACTTCTTCCCGCCGTTTCAGCTGGCAAACCCCTTCGTGCCTGTGCCTTCGCACTCGGAGGTCTCCCAGCAGGATCGTTCCGCCCTTAGCTATGGGCGCAGGATGAGACAGACTTCGGTTCTCATGGGCCAGCCGGCCTTCAACAACTTGGAGAGATCCATGTTCTCTATTCTTCGAGCCTCGTCATTAGCCACGTCAATGCTTCAGTCTCTTGCGCAGATCGCCGGTTCTACCGCCGCTTCCAAACCTGAAGACTTCAGGCTGCGTGATGGTGTCGACGAGCGTGCCCTGGGTGTTGCCTTGGCTTCTCTCAACCAAGCTGTGAGCTCCATTTCGTCCGTGGCCTCTTCTACTAAAGTGCAGCTAGCGGCCACGTTCAGGGACGCGGTCCTCAAGGATTGTAAAGTGCCTCTCTCCCTGTTGGATCGTTCGAACATTCGCTCTGGACCCACCGATCCTCGCTCTACTTTTCATCAGGCTTCCCTCAAGGACAACCTGGAGCGGGTCAAGAAACGGAGACTGGACTTGGGCCAGGAACGTATCATGGAGTTGGCTACCAGGGCTGCCGGCCGCGGGTTTGCTTCCCCCCAACCTAAGCGCGCGCGCTTGGACTCTAGGCCTCCTCCCTCTATTCCCATGAGAACAGGTTCGTCTCGAGGGCGTTCCTTTCGCTACCCCAACTACCAGTCAGCGGGACAGCGTCAACGCCCCTCATACCAGCGTCGCCCTTTGTCCACCAACCGCCGTCCTCCGTCCTCGGGACGGGGATCGGGCACCTCGGGTTCTTCCCGGTATGTCCGTGCTCCGTTCCCAGCACGGAAACAGCCTTTTCAGTAGGGCCCGCACGACCTTTGGGGGATTCAGGCGCTTCGACCGACTCAAGTGTGGGCTCCCTTCTGAAATGCTTTTCAGCATGGGAGCACTTGGTCGAAAGCCCTTGGGTCCGTCAGGTCGTGCGGGTCGGCTTCAGGTTCCCCTTTTCCAGGGAACCTCCCCTGTCTGCCCAACCCATCTCTTTCCCGCCCCCTCAAGACCAGTCAAAATTCGAAGCGATCGACAAGGAAGTCGCTGCACTCTGTCAAAAGGGTGCCATTGTGCAGATTGTGCCTACGGAACCGGGTTTCTACTCTCGTCTGTTCGTGGTCCCCAAGAAAAGCGGAGAATTTCGCCCGGTCTTGGACTTGTCCCCCCTCAACAAGTTTATTCGCACCGACAAGTTCAAAATGGAGACAGCGGCTTCAATCCGTCTCTCCATTCTCCCGAACGACTGGGCTACGTCCATCGACCTGAGGGACGCATATTTTCACGTGGGCATCCACCCTTCACGTCAGCGTTTCCTGCGCTTCGTCTGGAAACACAAGACTTATCAGTTTGTTGCCCTTCCGTTCGGCCTGTCCCCGGCCCCTTGGATTTTCTCAAGAATCACCAAGGAACTCGTTCGTCTCGCCAGGTCACAGGCAATTCGTCTTCACGTTTACCTGGACGATTGGTTGTTGCTAGCAGCTTCGCAAGCCCTATGCCTCTCTCAAACAGACACTCTTGTTCGACTGTCCAGGACCCTGGGTTTTCGCATTCACGACGGGAAGTCGGAACTGACTCCTTCGACCTCCTTCAGCTACCTCGGCATGAAGTTCGATACAGAGCGGTTTTCAGTGCAACCGTCGGAGACTCGAGTCAAAGCCATATTCGAGATTGTCTCGACGTTCAGACTGAGGACTTCGCTCTCTGCTCGTCAGCTTCTCCGCCTCCTGGGGCTTATGGAATCGGTAGCGGATTTGCTTCCTCTCGCACGGGTGCACAAGCGGCCACTGCAACGACTGCTGTCGCAAAGGAAACTGTCTCAGATGCCTCTCGAGCAACTAGTGCCTCTCGGCGATTGGTTCCTCGACTCGACGGAACAGTGGATGAATCTCGAGTGGCTCAACAGCTCGGTGCCTATCCGTCCCATGCAACAGCAACAGTTTCTCCACACGGATGCCTCAATGACGGGCTGGGGCGCCCATTTGGATCAGGTCGAAGTTTCGGGCCAGTGGACTTCGGCAGAGAAGGACTGTCACATCAACCTCTTGGAGATGGAAGCAGTAGCCAGGGCCCTGAAGTCTTTTGCACTCCTTCTCTCCGGAAAATGGGTCACTGTCTGCGGAGACAATACGACAGCTCTCTCTTATCTTCGCCGCCAGGGAGGAACACGGTCTCCGGCCCTTTCGATGAAAGCGGAAGGGATTCTTCTCTGGGCCCAGTCAAGAAAGATCGTGCTCTCAGTGGAATACATCCCGGGGAAGTTGAACGTCCTAGCGGATCAGCTGAGCAGGAAAGGACAACTTCTCCCCACGGAATGGACCGTCGCTCACCGGTCCCTCCTCCCACTGTGGCACCTTTGGGGGAAACCTCACGTGGACCTGTTTGCCACAAAGTACAATTGCAGGCTTCCTCTCTATGTGTCACCTATGAGGGACCCCCAGGCACTAGCGCGCAACGCTTTCTCGATCTCCTGGACAGGAATGTCAACTTATGCGTACCCCCCCACGTCTCTGCTCACCAAAGTGCTGGAGAAATACTGCCGCGACAGGCCCCGCTTGATTATCGTCGCCCCGTTCTGGGAAACGAGCCCTTGGTTTCCAGAGCTCGAGAGCCTGTCTCACGTTCCAAGCGTCCCGCTTCGTCTCACAGGGGACACTCTGCTTCAGCCTCGCTCCGGTGTAGGACACGCCAACCCCCAGCTGTTTCAGTTGACCGCATGGCTACTATGCGGGCCGGGTTGCGAGCACGACTCTTACCAGACAAAACTGTTGACCTAGTCCTTAAGGCTCGTAGACAGAGCACCAATAAGCTTTATGACATTAGGTGGGCTTCTTGGTTCGGGTTTTGCACAGCCCATGGCATTCCCCCCTTAGACCCTTCTGGTCCACAGTTCACCCAGTTTTTAGCTCACCTGTACCAGGACCGCGGCTTATCCGCCCAGACTTTGTGTGGTTACAGGTCTGCCGTTGTTCATACCGTTGCTGTGGCGACGGGCAAGAGAAACCCTGTTTTTTCGTGTGCCATTGAAGTCTCCCATCTCATTGATGCTGTGCGTAATGTCTCTGTTTCGTCCTGTGTTCGCCTTCCGCAGTGGGATGTTTTTCTGGTCCTCTCATTTTTTAGGGATAAATGTGAGCCCATGTCCTCTTTGTCCTTGAAGTTACTAACTTTTAAAACGGTTTTTCTTCTCTCCCTGGCCACTGCTAGGCGGGTTAGCGGTGTTCATGCTCTTAGTGGTCTGGGTTCCGACGTTGAGTTCAATACTTCGGATCAGTCAGTCACCTTGTCTTTTCTGCCCGAGTTTAGGGCCAAGAATCAGCCTGCTCAGATTGCTTCCCCCTCAGTTACTGTTCAGAGTCTTTGCACCATTCTCGGCCCGGATGATTCGGATAGGCTCCTGTGCCCTGTCAGAGCCCTTAAGTATTACCTTAAGAGAACCTCCCCCTTCCGGGGGCACAAACGCCGTCTGTTCATCTCCCTGAATGAGAAATACATGAGGGATATCTCGAAATCAACCATTTCTAGGTGGTTAGTGGGCGCTATTAAGTTAGCGTACTTAAGTGCCGACAAGTCTTTGCCCTCTAACCCCCTGAGAGCCCATGAAATCCGGGCTATCAGCACATCCCTGGCTATGATCAAGGGAGTGGCGCTTTCCAGCGTTATGGAAGCAGCGTACTGGAAGTCTCAATCCACCTTCACTAGCTTCTACCTGCGCCATTTCTCCGCCAGAAGGCAGGACGACACCTTCGGCATCAGAAAGGTGGTGCTTGCGCAGACTCCGGTTTCTCTGGCCTAACGGTAATCGTTTGTTATTTTTTGTTCTGATGTTGGTATGCATATCCTTATGCTGTTTGGGGGTATGGATGTTTTGATTGTTTATTTGTTATAATGTCCTCTCTCTTACAGGTTATCCCTGGCGTTCCAGGTCAGGTTTGTCTTGTGGGTACTGTTTTTTGACTTAGTTGGAGTGTAACTTCATCAATGTTTTCTTACCCACCTCCTCGCTGGGAATCAACTCATTCGTAGTGAAACGGTAACATGATAGAATAGATTGAATGATTTTAGTTAATATAACTATCTATTCTATCTATATACTTACCGTTTCACTACGATCAAAGGTTCCCACCCACCTCCCTCCGACGAAAACATCATTGGGAAGGTTGGTTTTTAAGGAAAGAAAGGAGAAATTTTTTTATCATGACTTGAAGTTGCCTCTCCGGAAGTGACGTAGTGAGTGGGTTCCACGGCAGCTTAGTGGTATTGGCTGTGTAGACCAAGGGAAGTAATCTAGTCTTGTTAAGACTAGAACTTTTTGGTCTTTGGTAAATTGGCATTTGCTCCAAATTGGAAGGTATAACTCATTCGTAGTGAAACGGTAAGTATATAGATAGAATAGATAGTTATATTAACTAAAATCATTCAGTTTTACACCTGTGTGTCATCTGTCATGTCACCATAATGTGTCAACATGGTCACAAACAGCTTCTCACATCAATTCCCTACACAACGGTATATGACATTCTTAGGTTCGTGTAATGTGGGTTACTGCCATAAGTCTCTAAAATAAGTACCCCATTATCACATTTTTAACCCTCTATAAATCCAGGAATGAAGGGTATAGACAGATAATAGAAACATAGGAATAAGGGGAAGTAACAGTTAGTGTAAAACCAGGAATGAAAGAGTTAATAATGGGGAAAACAAACTGGTTTGGTGTGATATGACTTGAGATTATGTGCTGATAGTTGATGTTATTATATATTAATTTTGTCTCTGACTAACGGCCATCAACTATGTTGAACGCTTCATCATCTGCCTTATCTCATTCTGTGCACGAATTCTGAGTATTCTCGGAACAGGAGAACAGAGGATTTTAGACTGATGATATTATGCTAGGAGCTTGTCATGGCTTAAGACAATCCCCGCACAGCCATGCAGAACATTAACAACATTTTGATGTAGCCTTGGTGTTCTAGCTTATGTCAACTGGTCTGACACAGCCTCATGCCAGGGCGAGATGTCATGTACTATTTTGTAATATTTGTATTATTTATTTCGCAGACGATCAACTATGGGGAACACTCGCATCAGCTGCAAGGAGATGAACAGGAAGAACAAAGTGGTATAATAGGATGCCATGTGATACTATCAGACCTGTTTTCCCTACAGATTTGTCCGTAATAAATATTACGTTTTGAGACCTCCGATTACGCTATTACGGTCAGCAACAAAAAAATCCACATTTCTGCTGAACGAGTGCAAAAAAAAAAGAAGAAGAAATTGAAAGAAGGCATGGCGTTTGAGCCGTACTCGCTACTGTGTCGTCTGCTATCAAAGGTATCACTTCGAGTGATGTCCCTTGAATGAATACTTCCAGGGTTTTTTCTCCATGCCGCCATTTTTCTAGGTACGAAGTGCAATCTGAAGGCATGCCGAAAAAACAACACTCACAAGCGGAGGATTCTGACTCAGATCCTGATCGGATGCCAAAGAAAAAAGCGAGGTCCCCGGTGGAAGGGTTTCTCGCCAATCTCAGCCAGCAAAATTACGAACAGTTGCCTGAAATTACTGATTTCAGAGCTTGGGATTACTGACAGTGAAGTTTTGGGTATACAGGTCTGTACTATAGTATTTATATGATTTATTTCGCAGACCATCAACTACGTGGAGCACTCCATCAGCTGCAAGGAGAAGATGAACAGGAAGAACAAAGTGGGGGCTGCCTTCACTGACGATGGGTTTGCCATGGGTATGTGGAAGATACCTGCATCTGTGTCTGTCTGTCTGTGTTTGGGTGTTGCCTCCTCCAGTCTAATTGTTTGTTTGCATCACCAGCACATTCTTTTTATAAATGTGTATGTGTGTGTGTGTGTGTGTGTGTGAGTGAGCATGCATGTGTGCGTACAAGCGCACGTATGTGCTTGTGTTTGGGTTTTGTGTGTTGTGTGTGCACGCATGTGTGTGTGTGTGTGTGTATGTGTGTGGGTCTGTGTGTGTGTGAGCATGCATGTGTGCGTACATGCGCACGTGTGTGCTTGTGTGTGTGTGTTTGGGTTTTGTGTGTTGTGTGTGCACGCATGTGTATGTGTGTGTGTGTGCGTGCGTATGTGTGTGTGAGTGTACTTGCATGTGTATCCTCTGACGTTTGTGTATGTGTGTTGGTGTATGTGGTCAGTCCATGCAACTTAGTTTGCTATGGCTTACTGAATGAAAGACAAATAATGAGTCTATATCTATATGTGTGTCTGTGTGTGTGTGTTGCTTTGTACATGCGTTGCTGCTGGTTATGTGTCATTCTTAAACACTTTTTGGGGGGTCTACTTGTTGATGAATATTTGATTGTAAAGCACTTTGGGCTCATTTGAGGTAAGACTAATAATAGTTCCATAAATGTACTATTATTAATGAGTATTATTATTATTAGTAGTAATAGTAGTAGTATTTGTATTATTATTATTGTCATTGGCTAAATGTGAATGGTGGCAATCTGTTGTGCTTTTCAAAGGCAAGAAATATCTGCGGTGCTGTGTTAAAAATAATGCAAGTTATGCATGTTGCCGTTTCAGGTGTGGCCTACATTCTCAAACTGTTGGACCAGTACTATGAGTCTGACTCTCTCCAATGGTTCTGTGCTCTAATTGGTATACATTGTGTATTGTATGATATTGTTATTTGTTATTCAATGTGATATTTCAGGACTGGCCTACATCCTCAAGCTGTTGGACCAGTACTATGAGTTTGACTCTCTCCACTGGTTCCGTGTTCTAATTGGTATACATTGTGTATTGTATGATATTGTTATTTGTTATTCAATGTGATATTTCAGGACTGGCCTACATCCTCAAGCTGTTGGACCAGTACTATGAGTTTGACTCTCTCCACTGGTTCCGTGTTCTAATTGGTATACATTGTGTATTGTATGATATTGTTATTTGTTATTCAATGTGATATTTCAGGACTGGCCTACATCCTCAAGCTGTTGGACCAGTACTATGAGTTTGACTCTCTCCACTGGTTCCAAGCCATCAGGAAGAAGTTCCACACGGACAAGGTACTGTGTGTGTGTTGTGCTTATTAAATATGTATGCGTGTGTGTTGTGTGTGTGTTATTCAATTTAACATCCTTCCACTAAAAGTGATTCAGACAAACGTGTGTGTTGTGTGTGTGTATGCCTGCATGCACCCAACATTACATTACATTATATCATTGCATTGTTATTATGACGTGATTTCAGCATCAACTTGCCCAACAGTCGGCGGGAGACATGGGGGATGAAAAGCTTCGACAGACCATGTCCCTCACTGCAAAAACCCCACATCAACATTACATTACATTATATCATCATGGATGCTCCTGCTTTCAGGATGTCTTGAAGTTCAGGATTTTTTTTTATTGCCTGGAGCCGGCGTCGCCAGAATATGAGAATTTGAGAAGATGCATTTTGCTGATTATAGAGGTCATGAAGTTTAACTAGAAGTGAAAGTGCAACGAAAGCCTGTCAGTTACATTGGAAACTGTTGTTTCCCTTCAGCTTCCAGAGGGCATTGCCCCCCGGAACCCCCAAGAGGTGCGCTATCCCTGCACTCCGCCGGGGCCGGGGCGGCCCCTAGACCCCTGCCTTTCAGGATTTTTGACATTTCCCAGGAGCACCCATGTATCATTGTATTGTTATTATGACGTGATTTCAGCATCAACTTGCACTGGCCTACCAACAGTCGGCGGGAGGCAGGGGGGATGAGAAGCTTCAGCAGACCATAAAAATCACATCAACATTACATTACATTATATCATTGTATTATTATTATGACGTGATTTCAGCATCAACTTGCACAACAGTCGGCGGGAGGCAGGGGGGATGAAAAGCTTCAACAGACCATAAAAATCACATCAACATTACATTACATTATATCATTGTATTGTTATTATGACGTGATTTCAGCATCAACTTGCACAACAGTCGGCGGGAGGCAGGGGGGATGAGAAGCTTCAGCAGACCATAAAAATCACATCAACATTACATTACATTATATCATTGTATTGTTATTATGACGTGATTTCAGCATCAACTTGCCCAACAGTCGGCGGGAGGCAGGGGGGATGAGAAGCTTCAGCAGACCATAAAAATCACATCAACATTACATTACATTATATCATTGTATTATTATTATGACGTGATTTCAGCATCAACTTGCACAACAGTCGGCGGGAGGCAGGGGGGATGAGAAGCTTCAACAGACCATAAAAATCACATCAACATTACATTACATTATATCATTGTATTGTTATTATGACGTGATTTCAGCATCAACTTGCACAACAGTCGGCGGGAGGCAGGGGGGATGAGAAGCTTCAGCAGACCATAAAAATCACATCAACATTACATTACATTATATCATTGTATTGTTATTATGACGTGATTTCAGCATCAACTTGCACAACAGTCGGCGGGAGGCAGGGGGGATGAGAAGCTTCAACAGACCATGTCCCTCACTGCAAAACGTCTGGACCAGACCCTGCAGGTAATTCTTCTTTTCTATTTTTTAAAACTGCATTTCCAGGCCACGTATGGGCAAGGCACGTGTGTGTCCGGTTTTCAATTTTTACTGGTCTCCCCGCTGCATATAGCCGACAGGCGACACAGTCCAATTTCAAGTATCTAACTCAACCCCCCCCCCCCCCCCGAAATCGAGATACAAGATTTTTGAATTTCACTGACGATATCTCCAGACCATTTTCTCAGATTTTCTCTAGCAAGTCTCTTTTTATAATTTATAATAAAAAGAAAGATGAGCTCTTATTCTGGCTGTGAAGGGGTTAACATACATCAGCATCCTAAAGCACAGACATCTTTGCTTTACAAATATAGATGTCCTTGATTTATAAAATTCAAAGGGTAAATTTAAGTGTAACATGCATAGAAAATTTCCCTCAAAATCTGTTCATAACTTTATTGCAAAATCCGAATGTACAGACATCTTTGCTTTGCATTCGATGAATAAAAAAAAAAGAAAAGAAAAAAGTCCATTCCATATTTTTGGTAACAATTTTATAGTTTAGCTGTAGAAAGCAAGCCAGCCTGAACCGAATCAAAGTCACAAACGAGAAAGGGCGTAAAAGGGCCGCAAGGCCCACTTCTATCCCTAATTACTACTACTACTTACAAATGACCTTGATCATTTTACATTTTATAAGGATAATTTTGAGCATATTATAATGTGTAGACAATTTCCGTTGCAAACTCCATTGATAGCTTTCCCGCTGTGTGTTGATTTCAGGAGTATGAGTTGCTGTACTACTCTTTGAGCAGCGCTCGCATCTTCTTCCGAGCGGACCTCACCGCCGCTGAGGAAAAAGAGGCCAGTGCAGCGGGTAAGAGAGAGAGAGAGAGAGAGAGAGAGAGAGAGAGAGAGAGAGAGAGAGAGAGAGAGAGAGAGAGAGAGAGAGAGAGAGAGAGAGAGAGAGAAAGAGAGAGAGAGAGAGAGAGAGAGAGAGAGAGAGAGAGAAAGATAGAGAGAGAGAGGGAGAGAAAGAGAGAGAGAGAAAGAGAGGGAGAGAAAGAGAGAGAGAGAAAGAGAGAGAGAGAGTATGCAAGTGTTTGTGGGTGTATGTGGCAGACCTGCCTACTGCTACGATTTGGCCGTAGCAGCTACGAAAAATAAAGCTTTGCTACGGAGCTACGGCAACCTTAACGTTGCTACGGAAAAAACAAATTGCCGCCGCATTTTATTTTTGCTTATGTCGTTCCCGGTTTTGTCAGTTTCTAAGAGCAGACGCCGTGTCACGCGCGATAACCTAGTCACTTCCGTTTTTATCAAAGTGACTGCGCATGCGTTCTTATTATTTTCTCTGAAAAAAATGGCGGACTCCAGCAGCAGTAGCGATTCGGGAGATGTTTCAAACGAAGAAAAACGAACGCAAACCAGAAAACGAAAATCATCTGGCACACCATCTTGTTCTAAGAAAAAATATCGACCTGCCGCACAAGTTTTTAAAATAGCTTACACGGAGGAGTGGCCTTGCATCGTCAGAAATTGACTCGGTGCGAACCATGCTCTCTGCAACCTCTGCCATGCGGACTTCTCTGTGAATCATGGCGGTAGAGACGATTGCCGTCAACACGTTCAATCGGCGAAACATATTAAGCAGTGCGTTTCGGCTCAGGAAGAGAACAAATCGATTGCCGTTGTTTGTGGATGCTACGGAAAAATTTGCCATGCTACTGAAAATTGATGGCTGGGCTACTGATTGGGAAAATTCCAAGTAGGCAGGTCTGATGTGGCTGTGTGGGTGAAGGTGTATGTTGGTGGATGTGTGTGTGTGTGTGTGTGTGTGTGTGTGTGTGTGTGTGTGTGTGTGTGTGTGCATGCAGGCTGTTGGAGTGAGACCGTGTGTGTCCGCATGTGTGCAGTAGATTCTAATGTTTGCATAATGGAAGATTTTGTGCGTGTAGTTCTTGTTGCATCTGTCTGCATTTATGATTTGTCAAATTTTGAAATTCCATAAAAATTATTATCTATTCTAACCATACTGACCAACACTCAAAACAATAGTAAAGACACTTCAGTTTGGAAACCTATGCCCTAGCACATAGAAAACGAAAGTAGCAAAGGACCGCAACTCCTCCTTTCTGGAAGCACGCATGCTCTCCCCTTGCTTCCGGTCACGCAGTTCATTTGACAGGAACTTGGGAATGTTGTTGATTTCTTTGCAATCTGTACATGAATCAAGTGGAAACCTGAACTGTAATTTTGTTTACGGTGGAGATGCCTTGTCTAAGTTGTATCCCCACTCCCTAGGCCCGATGACATTATGACAGGTGTTGCTGGAACTTGGAAGGTCCCCCCACAAGCGAACAATCCCCAAGGCTGCAGCACAGAGCTGGCTGGGGAAAATGTAGGTGTCGGCGACAGAGAGAAACAGAAAGATTATTCTTTGTAAAGTGGAACCTCCCTTGTAAGACCTTCAAAAATCATAAAAAATGAGGTTTTATAAGGGAGGGGTCTTATAAGGGAGGTGATTTTAATTCTTACAAAGAAGGGCAATGTCTCAGAGAAGTAGGTCTTATATGGGAGGGAGTCCTATAAGGGAGGTTCCACTGTATTGTAAGGTTTGATTATTCTTTCTATTGTACAGTCAAACCTCAATTTTAAAGACTTTCGAAAAATCGGTCTTAAATTGGAGGGGTCTTAAACAGAGGTTGGTTTTATACATATATTATAGTAAGATGCATTACATCCGTACCCCCCCGGAAAAAAAAATCAGTCTTAAAATGCGAGGAGGTCTTTTAGTGGAGTGTCTTATAATAGAGGTTTAACTGTATGGCCGTGTACACACATAAGCGGATATTCCGTGCGGATATTCTGAGCGCAATCCATAAATAAGTGAAACAAAGAAGGGAAAAGATTTGCGCACGTGTTCGAATTTTCCTGTATGCATAAACTTTTATCCTTCTTTCTTCCACTTATTTAGGGGTTTCCGTGTGTTGTATTCTGTTGCCTGATGCTGTGTGTATTTGCGCACTGTTTCAGAGGAGAAAGGCAAGTCGGGGGGTGAGGAGGGGGCCAGTGGGGGCCGCACCGCCACACAGGCGTCTGCAGGTCAGTGAACACCATGGACATCACCATCCCAGGACATTTCTTTATCAGACGTTTTTCTCTACCCCCCCCCCCCCCCACCCACCCCCCCCACACCCTGATCCTTTCCCTATCCCCCACCTTGGCACATCTCCTTTCCCCTTAACTCTTCTAGCACCATGAGGTTTTTTTCTTTGACGTTCTTGGTTGTCCGTTGCATCTCAACCGACAAGCAAGGGGGTAGCTTTTTTTAAAAACTGCGCATGTGTTACACCCAATCCATGAAATTGCCCATTTCATGAAATGTGCAAAATGGTTTGCCCAATTCGTGAAATAGCCAATTTAAAACTTGCAGTTGAGAAAAGCAATTTGAATGAAAAATAGTTTTTTGTTCATTAGCACACATAGATCAAGAATTGGTTCAAACGAATGAGAAATCTCATCTGTAGATGAGTTAAAATTATTTTAGTCAGATTTAATTTGATCAAACGTTTGATTTAGCATGTGGCTCAGGCATGCCCCAGCTTAGCATCTGGTGGAGTTGGGGGGCAGGATGTTTGGGGGTGCAAATACAATGTAGAGAAATGTGCTACTGTTGAATCAATCTTAATCAATACCTGTGTGAATAGGGATTCAAAAATGTGATATACATTGTCAATTTCATTCATGAAATAGGCAATTTCACGGATTGGGCGTAACACATGCGTTGCTTTAATGGAAAATAAAATCACTGACATAAGCTCTGAAAATAGACAAAACACATGGCAGGCCATGTCTTTGCATTTGGTGGGAGTGAAGTGTGATGTACTGGGCGGATACATTCGCCCATCATGCTAGAAGAGTTGAGCAGTCTTCTCTGAATATCCTACACCCTCCTTGCCTTTTTTATCTGTCCATTTTGTTTCTTCGATCTTTTTCACGAACAGATGGCAACATAGTTCCGTAGATTTCATTTCCCGACGTGCCCCTCTCCCCCCATGTTATTATTTTTTTTAATCAATTTTTTCCCCAGGTCAGACACTCCCATGTCCCCTTTCCTAATAAGCAATTTGCTTTCTCCCAAGATCCCCTGTACTCCCAAGATCCCTCCTTCCCCATTTTCCCCTTTTGTTTTCTGTTCTGATTTACCTCAATATTTTGTATGGTTATCATCTTCTAGACTTGAAATTTATATTACAATGATGTTTCGGATCATCCATGTATGATATCACGTTATGAAAACTTTGGTTTGTAAAAAGTCTTAAGTTTATATTGATCATGACATGACATTGAATACTAGTATGTGGATTGATTCTTCACACTTTAAGATAACAAGATAAGCAGGCATGAAAGAATTCCGCGTTTCGCGGAAAATCCGCGGAAGTTTTTCAAAAAATGTTTGTATAGAAGTAAAGGACCGATCTTGCCGTATTCTTATATCTACAAGTCTCTATTTGGCGAGTCTCAAACTGGTTAACCGGAAGTCGCTTTAGCTCACTCGCTTCATTTGTGCGAAGGAAGGCAAAATGAGTACCTACCGCTCAACAAAAGTAGCGATGTTAGCTGAAAATGTGGGTGGAAGGATATTTGTGGCGACCCAATTTTCGGAACAGATTAGCCCCCCTCCCCGCTGAACAAAACTTCTGACGTGAGTTAGGTGAAAACTCGGTTGGAAATTTTTTTTGGGGGAACGTTCTGGCCCCCCCCCCAAAACTTCTGACGTTAGCTGAAAATCCGGGTGGAAGGATTTCTGGGCTACCAAAATCTCATTCTTTGATGCCTGAAAGATGTTTGTGCCGGAAAAATTTTGGGGGGAACGTTCTGACGTTAGTTAGCTGAAAATCCGGGTGGAAGGATTTCTCGGCTGAAAAAATCTCCTCTTTTTTTATCTTCATCCACTTTCATGCCTGATAAGGTTGAGAGAGATAGGGGGGGGGGGGGGGGGGGGGGGGGGGGAGGGGGGGGGGGGGGGGGGGGGGGGGGGGGGGGGGGGGGGGGGGGGGGGGGAGGGGGTCAAGAGTCATGAGGAAAAAAGTAGCGTGAGGATTTAGAGAGAACTTGAAACTTATTTACTTTATTGATATTTACTGATAAGTTTCCTTATTAAATTTGTTTCTTTTTGTTGTTGTTATTGGGGTTTTTTTATGTGTTTTTTTTCTTCTTCATTTTTTAATTGGCTAATCCACACATTTTCCTCGTATCAATAGGAAAATATTGTTGAACAAATTGGAAAGTCATTTTGCCTGTATTCTTATCATTACCCCACCCCCTATCATTTTCACTGTGATACCATGATGGTAATGTTATGCGTGTCTGTCTCTTCAGCTTCCTGAGGATGGTAAGATTGGACGGAATGACCTGTTGTTGCCTGGTTTTATTTAACCTTTAGCACGCCAGATATTTCTCTGTGCTGTTTCCCCTGCAGCCATATTAATTTTTATGACTAGTTCTGAGCTTGACACTCCCATTTGAATTACATAATTGATATGAACATTTGAATGTGATCGGAATAAACGTTGATTATAATGCTGAAGCACTCTTCATGTTTGTGGTTTGTTTGATTGAAATTAAAAATAAAATAAATACAAAATAAACAAACAGAAACTGAAATTGTGTCAAAATATGGATTGCATGTGCATGGTTTAGGACCTTTTTTGTATTAAAGGGCTTTTGTGCACTCAATTCTCATGATTTCTGAAGATAATAGATCGACAACATTGTTGGTGAAATGTAAAAATATCAAAGAATGTGCCGTGCACATATTTTCGAGAACGATCGAGTGGTCCGTCGACTTTGAAAATTTGGTCAACCGATCGCGAGGATACGGCACAAAATGCTGCTTTAAGCCGGACCAAATAAAAATTCAGTGTGCCGATTGCAAGCTCTAGGCCTATCACTTCACACTCGCACTCCCCCCCCCCCCCCCCCTTTTCAACTCAGAATGGGTGTCGTTATGTCGCATAGATTCAGTGTCTTTCCCATCATTCTATCCAGGTGGGAGCAACCCAACTTTCACAGAGACGCCTCTGTGACTATAAAGTACCTAATCTAATATCACCTGTATTTTGGAGATCATTGCTCCAAACTTTGAAATCATTCACCAGAATCAACACCGAGCACGATTGCTTCTATCTTGTAGTCGCCATCTTGACACAGATTGGAAATTCTGGTCTCAAAAAGATCTAAAACTTCTCAAACTGAAGTATCAACCGCCATAACGGGCTTAAGAATAACAAGGAGCCTCATTCTGAAACTGGATGCACGTTTAATAAAAGGTCAAGGCCGAAGATAATGGGAAAATTCCCGGCGCCAAATTCAAGTGCCCTTAGTGAGTCGACATGTGTCGCCGCTGGCTGCAGGGAGAAAGTGCACGTCGGTGACACAGGTCACCGTTGGCATGCTGAAGGTTAAATTAATCTTCACTACTAACTTACTTACTTTATGTTCAGTGTGTAACCCTTCCTTCAGACCTACTTTGTTTCTTTTCAGTGTCTAACAAATGTGTGAGGGGAAAATCTGGCACTAACTCATTGAAGTCGCAGTCATGGAATCACTTGGACACTTGAAAAATTACTATACCAAACCCTTTCACCGCCAATGTCGCATTTTAGCACCACACTGATTTAACACTCATGTCACTAAAAGGCCTCAAACCAGGGTTCTGTTATCCAAAGACCCTATTAATTTTCTTATTTTTTGGAGGTAAGGGTAGGCCTTACTTTATACATGTCATAGAAGAATATTGCAGACATATTTTTTTTCTCTACCCGTGTAAGCTTAATGGAATGTTTTTGCTGAAAAATAGCTGGTGGCGAAAGGGTTAATCAAGATAGAAACAAACAGCGCTTTGCAAAAGAAAGGTATCAGTCTACTAAATAAAATGCCACACACAGTTGGTGTGCTTACCCATCTCTTGTGTGTAAAAAAACCCAAACGCTCAGTAAAGAACCCAAAACGGAATTTCCTATTTTTTTTAGCCGCCATTTTGTTGATAAAGGAACACAGCTGTTGCTAAGTGACTCAATGAAACTCGCTAACAAAAGGCCCAAACTGCTATGAAACACAGTGTAAGGGAAGCAATCGAAGCATCAATGAGTGCACTTTGACTTTTTAACAGTAAGCTCGCTTGAACAGCGTTATTTGTTATGTGTTAAAAAAATCAGATTCTTTGACGGCATTGGTCTGCTGTCATGACCTGAACAGAGACTTACAGTGACAGCAGACATCTGCTGTCAGGACTCCAATGAGTTAATATAAATGTTTTATTATTATTATTAATGGTCAGCCTATGGCGATATTTTTCACGCCAGAGGGCAGTCAATGCACTAGGGGCTTATCACGCGATTTTCTTACTTGGGCGTAGTGAGAGAGAGAGTGATGGTAGGACCACTCACTGTCTCTCTCTCTTTCTTTATCCCCAACTAATAATAAAGAGAGGATTAGCCCCACACGAGCGTCATGCCCTCTGGTGTGAGAAAAATCGCACTAAGTCTCTCATTGAAAGCTGGTCTTAGAATGGTCAAACAAATTAATGACAAATGTCAGAGAATTTGTGTTTACTGATCAAGGATTTGCCTCTAGCATTAGAGGTTTCACATGTCTTGCCGAGCACAATCATGATCATAAATAGCCGTTATTACCGTATTTTACGAACCACAAGGCGCCCCAGATTATAAGGCGCACCCACCAAATTTTACACAGCATTCAGATTTTTAAAAAATTATAATTTCTTACTATATTATCAGTCACATTATAAGGCGCAGGGGTCTCAGTCTGGGAAAAAAGTATTGCTGTAAAATAGGGTAGTTTCCACCCACCCACCCACCCCAAAAAAAGAAAAAGAATTAGGCTTTGATTGATTGGTTTACATTCATTTGAAGAAGAGTTTACCGTTTCATTAAAATTAATGATACCTTGTACTTAGTTTTCAGAGGACCGGACTTAAGAATATTTTGACACCTGAAAAGGACATTTAAAAAAACCCAATTGTACCTTACTTTTGTGCTGTGTGCTTGATTGTAAATATATTCTCTGTATTTGTTTTAGACCTATTGTAATTAGTAGTAGTAGTAGTAGTAGTAGTAATAGTAGTTGCTGTTGTTATTGATTGTTATCTGCACTTGCTGATCATGTTACTGGTGTCAGTTTCATGTTGTTATTCTATTTTGTTATGTGTAAAGCGCCCTGTAGTCTACTTCGTAAGATGGGCGCTATATACATTTTCCCCATTATTATTATGATTTTGAGTATGAGGTTGTTTTTGTGACTAGTTACAACTTGTCTTTTTTTCTCTTTGTCTTTCTTCTATGTATTTTCTGTTATTATTTTTTGTTGACTTTATGCTCTCTTATGAGTTCACCTGCTTAGTAATCTTATGTAAATAAAATGTTTATTTTTGTTTCTTTATTTCAATGTATTTATTGCAAGAATCGTTTCTGGTTGATTTTTCTCTTGTAGCCTTCATTTGCTTTGGCTTGGGCTGACTAATTTAGTGTTTGAGGATGCATGCTGCTGTGGTAGCATTGGCTTGGGCTGACTAATTTAGTGTTTGAGGATGCATGCTGCTGTGGTAGCATTGGCTTGGGCTGACTAATTTAGTGTTTGAAGATGCATGCTGCTGTGGTAGCATTGGCTTGGGCTGACTAATTTAGTGTTTGAGGATGCATGCTGCTGTGGTAGCATTGGCTTGGGCTGACTAATTTAGTGTTTGAGGATGCATGCTGCTGTGGTAGCATTGGCTTGGGCTGACTAATTTAGTGTTTGAAGATGCATGCTGCTGTGGTAGCAATGGTAGCAATGGTCAACTTAGGACAATGATTTGACCGCCAGGGGCAATCAAACCAGTAGGGGCTTAGCGCGTTATATTCTTAGCTGGGTGTAGTGAGAGAGAGAGAGGGAGATGAGTCCCTCCCTCTCTCAGTCTCACTACACCCAGCTAAGAATATAATGTGCTAAGCCCCTACTGGTTTGATTGCCCCCTAGCGGTCAAATCATCATCCTAAGTTGCTCATTCAACGTAGTCTTCCTATGTCTGGCTGTAGTGATATCTGCTTGACCAGGGACTTTCACACTTTAACCCTTTCACCACTACTGACGTTTCTGCTCCGACCTTCCATGAGTGTGTTATCCAGTGCTTTAACCATTGCGCCGCCAGCCATTTTTTTGCCCCAAAATACCATTAAACTTACCTGGATAGAGAAGAAAAAAATCTGCAGTATTGCAAATTCCTCTGTGACATGCATAACATTGGGCCTATCCTTACCTCCCAAAATTACGAAAATAGGGTCTTCAGATAACAGGCCCTGATTCGATGCTTTTTATTGACACGCGTCTTAAACCACTTTGGTGCAAAAATGCGACATCGGCGCTGAAAGGGCTAATACTCATTGGTTTGTGGAGAACAGGAAAGGTCTTAACGTTGAACATAAAGAAAGAGAACTTCACCATTTTTTGTGTTTTTGCTTTGTCCTGGCAAATTTGACAGAAATCGAAAACTTTGAATGAGCGAGTGGTGAAGGGGTTAAAATTGCACTGCAAATAAATTATTGCATTTCTTTGTAACACCTCTTTAACAGTTCTGTTTCCCGACTATTGTTAGAAAAAACTGCTTAAGACATTTGATTTGTTGGGTACAGTGAATATGCAAAAGGAAAAGGAAACTATTTTTTAAAAGTTTGTGCAAGCATGTATTATGTTGTATTGCACGTGCTGTGTTTTTTGATAGGCAAGTATTGTAGCAGGGCGTGATAGCATGAATCGTAAATGCATTTTGTATTCTTCTTATGACCCTCTTGAATCTGGGTTAATTGTTTCTTGCACGCTCTTATGTTCAAAGGCACACACATACACGTGAACTCTTGCAATTCAATTCAAATCAATTTAATAATAATCCTTTTGACTCATCATGGAGGATAAACTGAATATAAAACATGTGGCCACAAGCACAAAATACAAACATTCATCAAACAAACTAAGCTGCAGTCTATTGTCAAACAACTTTTCCTGTATCTTATAAATTTTGCAATTTTCAACTGGAATTTTGTCTTTGACATAAACTGACAAGTGTAAAAAAAACTGATTTCTTAGTTATATAATACCTCGGCAAAATATATCAATGTTCTTCAAATTATGGACATTCAATTACGAAAAGATATTCATCACCAATAACACCCATATCACATTTGTCACACAAACTGACCTGTCGGTCAAGTCCAAGTCGTCGTCCTGTTTCAATTGGTAATTTATGACAACTACACCTAAATTTCATTAAACTTTCAATATATTTTATCAGGCAATGTCATAATACATTTTTCTCTCCAAAATGTTTTATGATGTCTATAATGAAAACATTTGTTACTTGATTGAACGGACTGTAACCAAGCATGCCTGCACACAGGCCCGCACGCACCCCCAGGGAGTCGTAAAGATGTCGTGGATTGATTTCATTGCATCATATTCATAAATTATAAAATAGCAAAATTCCTTTCTCTCCCTTTGTCTCTGTCTTTCTGTCTGTCTCTCTCTGTGACAGTCTCTCTTTCTCTAAGGCTGTGTGCACATCTACAAAAACTTTGGTAAAGGTGAAGATCAAAACACGCACGCACGCGCACGCACACGCACACACACACACACACACACACACACGCACGCACACGCACACACACACACACACACACACACACACACACACACACACACTGAGGGCAGGATGAAAAGAAGCTTTGTCAGCTTATTCTTTAACCCTCAATAAAGAGATTTTGACTTGACTTGACACCATTTGATTTCTCAGCTCTCGCAGCATTTTCGGACTTGCCTTTCTTATCAAATATTTAGCTGTATTTTATCAACGTTTTGAGCTAATTGTTTTTGTTGAAGAATTAATCGCAGTCATAATAAAGGCCATTGTTAATATTTAAGAACCCCCCCCCCTTATGTAGTGCAGTACACACAACAGCCTCAGAGCGTTCGTCACAGTCTTGGTTCATTACCTTCTTTCCATCTTGCCTTTATCTTCTACTATTATTGAATGCGTATTTTTAATTATAATATTAATAATAATAATAATAATAATACTGGTTATTTATAGAGCGCTTAACTCCCTTTGCAGGGAGCTCAAAGCGCTGACCAAAGGCCTAAACACTAACATACAGACAAACATACACATTAAAGACAAGACAAGAATAAAAGAATAATCAACATGAAAACAAGTATCAATGAATAGAAACATTTAAAATAATGATTATAGCAATTAAGTCTCAATGAAGACAAATGAATGAGACTGTTAATACAAAATAATTGCATTAATCTCTCTCTCTCTCTCTCTCTCTCTCTCTCTCTCTCTCTCTCTCTCTCTCTCTCTCTCTCTCTCTCTCTCTCTCTCTCTCTCTCCTCTCTCTCTCACACACACAAACACATACACACACAATTAGGTAAATGATGAAAATTAACGTTAAATATAGCAAACGTTAAGAGTTTGCTCAATGAGTCGATCTGCTGTAAGAAAGGCAAGACTGACATTGACAGAAATTGAAGTGTGTGTGTGTTGTGTGTGTGTTGTTGTTGTTGTGTGTGTGTGTGTGTGTGTGTTGTTGGTGTGTGTGTGTGTGGGTTTTTTTTCATCTTCACCTTTACAAAAACTTCCACCTGGAAACCCATCCAACAATACGCATATTTCTTACACTTTATTCGCGGATGGGTTTCCATGATGTGTAATGTGCACACTTCTTCTTCTTCTTCTTCTGCTTTCCCAGGCTATATGGCCATAATGGGTAAGGTACGTATGTGTCCGTTTTTCAGTTTTCACTGGTCACCCCCTTGAGTTGTGTTCACAGCTCACACTAACAGCCCTCAGACTTCTGACCCAGTGTGGGTTGACGAAGGCCAGCAGTAAGCTGGCCGAAAATGCCCCAAGCATGTGTTTTTTCCCCTTTCCTTTTTCTTATCCTTTTAGTTTTTGATTGACTGACACTGTGAGAAGGAACTATGCTTATCATGAACACACCAGATGTGTGTTTTGTTATACGTGGTCGAACTTTACGTGGTGACAGTCCTGAAATGACAATAGCTGTTGACGGGACTGTAATAGACTAACTAACTCTGTCCCTGTCTCTCTTTGCTATTCCTTCTCTCTCCTTCCACCTCTCTTTCTCCCTGCCTCCCTATCTCTCTGCCCCCTCCCCCCCCCTCTCTCTCTTTTTCTCTTGTCACATGCATGCTGTGTACATACTTGTTGTGAAGGAATCAACCAGGTTTCATCCCTAGCTGACTGTTCTCGTGGTTATAGTTGTGGTATGTCCGTCATGTGACTAAGTTTAATCCTCATTGAATAGTTATGGCCTCGGGGGGAATAAGTCAGCCGATGTTGGTTCTCTCTCTGTGTCTGTCTTGCTTTATCATGTGTGTGTGTGTGTGTCACATGTGTGTGTCGTGTGTGTGTGTGAGAGAGAGAGAGAGAGAGAGAGAGAGAGCGTGAGAGAGAGAGAGAGAGATTTAAATTTTTTGTATAATTCTTCTATTCTTTATTGAATTTAATCGTCTTTTATTTTAAAAAAAATTTCAATGTCAGTACAGCTTATATAGTTAATCTGACAATAAATTGGTTCCAGTCCAGTCCAGTGTGTGTGATGTGTATGTGTGTGTGTGTGCCACGTGTGTGTGTGTGTGTGTGTGTGTGTGTGTGTGTGTGTGTGTGTGTGTGTGTGTGTGTCACATGTGTGTGTGTGTCGTGTGTGTGTGTATGTGTGTGTGTGTGTGTGTGTGTGCGTGCACGCACCTGCCCTTATTCTTTAAAGGAATAAGAAACATTGTCAGTAAATTAGCTTTTTTTGTTTTGTCCGACGGTGACACTGGAAGACTGAATGAAGATAGTTGGGAAAATAAAACCACAGAGCAAAGAATGTCATGCAAAAAGGACAAGAAAGTGATTGATTGATTGATTGATTGATTGATCGATCACAGTAAATAAGATTTTTTGGTGCTGTTTATCTTCGCAGGTGAAAGCAAGGCAGCGACCACCCCAGAAACTAACGCTGCTGCTTCTACTACTTCTGCCGGTGCCGCCCCCCCCCTCCCCCTGCTCCCCCCTCCCCCTCCACCCTCTGGGGACCTCCCCCCCCACCACCACCACCCCCTCCACCCCCCTCTGGGGGACCACCACCACCTCCCCCACCTCCTCCCCCTCCTCCCCCGCCTCCACCCCCACCTCCACCGATGTAGGGAGTGGGAGAGGGAAAAGTTGAGGATCCAATTCATCGTCCACTTTTGTGTTCTGTGATGGTGGATTGAAGAGAAAATCAGCAACAGGGCCAAAATACTCTGAAAAACAATCTACCATTTATAGCGAAGTATCAAGCATTATTTAAGGAGACCTCGTTTTGCCTTAACACATTCGCATCGCAACGATTTTGAATTATTAAAAAAAATCCTCACAAATCACTCCAGCCATACACACAAACAAAACATACATGAACAAATGGAGAAATGAAAGAAGATTACAGGTTTTTACTTCAGGTTTAGACATAGGGAAGTGGTAGATCAGACTTTTTTTATATATAGAATTTATATAGAAAAACTACACCGATTGGTTTCCCCACAACAAACCACTACAAAAGCAAGTCAGAGGCAAAATTATGGTCTAAGGGAGCGAAGCAAGTTTAGAAGTGACCAAGGTGACAGATTTACTTCCCTTGAAGCAAGTGCATCAAATTGACAGCTATCTATTAATTCCGGACATATATGGCCGGAACGACTTGAATGAGTTAACCGTATTGTGTTTGAATTGAAGATTATGCCTATGTGATTCTTTTGCTAAATGAAAAGAAAACATGTTTTGCTGTTAAATTTCCAGAAGTGCGAAGCTGAAATTGTTGATTGAACCTTAACTCTCTTGTGCGGTGAACGGTCGTGAACGTTCAAAAAAAAATCGGATCGGAAACGTCTAGAACGTTCGGGAACGTACGGATTCCACGTGGCCGGTTAGGGCGCTTCCATTTTGTTTCTATCACATGGCAGTCACGTGAGCGCTTCAGCCTCGCTTTCGCTATGAATTACACTTCCGTCCTGTTGCTTGCAATGGATTCTAGGCCGATTGGTTTGAAAGATATGAATTTTTGAAAATTAGTGACCGACTTCGGCATTTTCGCGATTTTTCCAATATGGATGACGAACAGTTATGGCGTCCATTGACTGAGGAAAGCAATGAATAGTCCTATTTTTGTGAAATATGGGACTTATGAGATCGCGAAGTGATGAGTAAGGAGTGTATTCTGACCTATTTGGCCGCGAGCTTGTGTTTGTTCGATCGATGCGAATTTTTGAAGTCGTGTTACTGACATCGGCATTTTCCCGACTTTTACATCATGGATGATGAGTCGTTATTGCATCCACTGAGTGATGACAGCGATGAAAATTCTTTTTTTTTGTGAAAGATAGGAATTATAAGATCGTGAAGTGAAAGGGTAAGTGAATGATTTTGATCTACATTTCCATTTCATCGTCTTAGCCCAAGTTAGGGCGAGTTAGGCTTCAACAGTCTGCAAAAGTAGGCAGTGAATGACTAGTGAATGCAGTTTGCGTACACTTTGGCATTTTGATTTTTTTTGTGGAGCCATGCATCCCCATAACATCTTGAAATTCATTTTGCAAATCAGACAGACATCTCGGCAAAATCTGGTAGGGTATATTTTATTTTATTATTTTTCTGACGCTACCCCCCCTTTTGTACGGAGAAAGGATTTCAGAGGTGATTGCACAGAGCGTCAGGCACTTAATTAGCAAGAAGCGTGAGGTTCCATGTGAACATTATTATAATATCATGATTTTATTGTTGTTGTTGCTGCAATAATGTTTCATATAGGACACTGATGACTATCCTTTTCATATGTTTGTGATACATAAATTGTTTACTGAAGAAGCTTTCAGACATTTTACTCAAATGCTATTGTTTTTCAGCCCCAGCAATAAATTAGTTTTGACTGCAAAATCATTCCCTATAGAGTACCAAGGGGGGTTGCATACTTCTCAAAATCATTCCCTATAGAGTACCAAGGGGGGTTGCATACCTCTCAAAATGATGCAAACATGACGCGTGATTTCTTTGCAATCTGTACGATTTCAGAGGGGGGGGGGGGATATGTGCGTACCCATCCAACGCGCAAACCTTTTAGTACTCTATTAGCAATTCTTTTTGCTCACACCATTACCTAGATGATACAGCATGTTGTGTTGTAAATACTTTCAATGGGGAAAAAATGTGTTAAAAGTATGAATTTAGGAAAAAAAAAAGTTTTGGAAATTGATAGTCTCGTCTCAAATGCCAACTTTGTCTTTGAATTGATGTTGCTGACAATATGCTGTTATTAAAGTTTCATATTACATAGTTGAAACCCTGTGATTTCTTTTTTGACCTGTATCAAGTTAAATACATGCATCATGCATGTACTTAACTTGATACAGGTCAAATGCATTGCATGTGTACCCTATGTCTCTCTCTCTCTCTCTCTCTCTCTCTCTCTCTCTCTCTCTCTCTCTCTCTCTCTCTCTCTCTCTCACACACACACACATGTGCGTGTGTGTTTATGCATGTGTGCGTGCTGGGAGATCTATGAAAACGTAGGTCGGCTTGAGGTCTATGAAGGGGGATGGTGAATGCGGCAGAGGGGGGGGGGGGGGTGGTAGTGTGAGAAAATGCCTTTTGCATGGAAAACGCTGTTTGTAATGGTTTGGATTCTAGTGGAGTGTGAAAGGGGGGGGGAGGTAGGTGTGACGTAAATATAGTTATTGTGATTTCGTTTCGGGCTGCTCCTTATATAAGTGCGGTTTTTTTGGTGGGTTTTTCTCCTCAGATTCTTAGCTTATTTGTGAAGCGCTTAGAGCCCCGTAAGGAGAATAAGCGCTATATAAATTATTATTATTATTATATACAAGCATACAGTGGAACCTCCCTTATAAGACTTCCCTTTATAAGACTCCCTCCCATATAAGACCTACGTTTCTGAGACATTACCCTTCTTTGTAAGTATTAAAATTATCTCCCTTATAAGACCCCGCCCTTATAAGACCTCATTTTGGATGATTTTTGAAGGTCTCATAAGGGAGGTTCCACTGTACTTCATATGCATGGGTTCTACTCTTTAATTTTTACACTGATTTCAGTATTTTTAATTGTACTTCAGGTGCTATATTTCTTTTCAAAGTACTGCCCCCTTCCATCCACATGTGTTTGTGTGCATGCGTGTTGTTTGTGCGTGTGTGTGCGTGCGCGTGTGTGGTGAGTTCGTGTGTGGTGAGTTCGTGTGTGTGTGTGTGTGTCTGTAGTGTTTAGTGCGTGCGTGTGTCTGTTTAGTGCGTGCGCGCGCGCGTGTGTATAATATATTTTTGTCGTTTCTTCATTTATATTGCTTGCTGGTTTATTCATTTATTATTGTAAGCGCTTAGGGCTTTTTTAAGATTAGGCGCTATGAATGCTAATTATTATTATTATTATTGTTTTTTAATTCATCCACACACACACACAAATGACCACAAGTGATTTGGGGCGTTTTGAACTTAGTTGTTTTTATCTTGGAAGCTTACAAAGGCAATGTAATAATTTTGCAAGGCTTATCGCACTCAAACTGTCTCTATCATTTTAACTGTCTGTCTGTCTCGTTATATCTTTCTTAAGTTGCCCCCCTGAATCGTCCGACGGGGCTCTGCCCCTGTACCCTGCCGGGGCCTTGGGTCCCTGGACCCCTGCCTTTCATTTGTTTTTTCATTTTGGGGAGTTGCACCTATGCATATGTGTCCCTTCCCTCATTGTGTGATGAGGATCAATGTAAGGATGTTAGAGCGACGGTTTCTGAGTTTTGGGTCATCCCTTAAGGATGAATGCAGACAGGAAGACAGCTTTCTTTATGCATTTTTTATTTACTCTGCAGATTCAGATCATGAATATTTATCAGCCTGGAAGTTTTTGTGAGAGATGCCAGAACATGAAGCTTGGTTTGGAACACAAGACAAGAGAGAGCCTGTTGTAAACTGTAACACTCGCTGATGGATTTATTTCGGAGAACGTTTGACTTAGGAAGCATACTGAATGTCGTGTTTGAGGCCGAGTTATTAGGGTTTTTTTAATTGTTGTTGTTGAGAGACTGTGTTGATGCTGATTGAAGAGATAACAGGACTTGTATTCTTTTTACAATTAAATGAATGATGTCATGCACTTGTGGTGCTTCATTATTCATTTTTAAAAACAGAGAGAAGAAAAAAAGAATCAAGATTAAATCATGCAATTATGTTTGTGAATCATTCTCTACAGAACCACACCTTTTCAATCCAGACTCGGAGAAATTGATGGCGTAGTTATTGTGTACATACTCGCAATAATGAATAATATTGTGGTGAAAAAAATATAACAAAAAAGGAATCATTACATGGATTTCATTGTTTCGTTTGCTTAAAATCTTGTTCAAAGATTTCCTTGCATGCTTGTTTGATTTGCACATACATCATTGTATTGTTTTTAAAATGCATGCAATGCAGGGCTGCCTACCCTAAGGGGCATTTGTCCCTGTAAACAGTTAAAATGGGTACCCTGTCCTTGGAATCCACATTTCTCTGGTGTCCCTGGAAACGTCTTCAAGTACAATCAAACATTTGTAGAGCAGTCACTTGTCTTGTTAGCTGATCTTACTATTTAAACACTGAGACACCCAAAGCAACAGGCACTGTTGAACTTTTCTTTCTGTTAGGTTCCTGAATACCAAAAGATCTTGAATATCGAAGCATGTTGGCAACAAAAAGCAACAAAAAGACCACCCAAAATATCCAGTTGCGGAAATGTTGCTAGATCAGTACATATATTTCATGATACATTTTCATCATGTTTGTCCCTGAAAATAAGTCTGTCCCTGGTTCTTGAGCAGTTTGTCCTTGGAAACTACAAGAGTGGGTAGGCAGCCCTGGCAATGAAAAAAAGAAAGAAAATGTACAATTTAATAAAAAATGCGTACAATTGAATGAAAATGTGTACAATTGAAAATGTGCACAATTGAATAAAAATGTACAGTTGAACGAAAATGCGTACAATTGAATGAAAATGCGTACATTTGAATGAAAATATGTACAATTGAATGAAAATGTGTACAATTGAATAAAAATGTGTACAATTGAAAATGTGCACAATTGAATAAAAATGTACAGTTGAACGAAAATGCGTACATTTGAATGAAAATGCGTACATTTGAAACATGTCCTGCTCATTATTAAAGTATTCCTTGTTTTACTGAGTTGTTCACTTTGTTGTTATTTTGTCCTGTTTATTTCTTGGCCCTGTTTTCCTTGGCTCCATGACCATTCTTTGTTATTAGCTGTCTGTTTCTGTGTCTGTGTGTATCTGCCTGTGTGAAACATATCCACTATCATTGTTACTTGTTTCTCGCAATGTGTAGAGTCTTTCGGATGAGACCGAGGTCCCGTGTGCCCATGCACTTAGCACACGTTAATCCCAGTGGCAACGAAAAAGTTGTCATTCGGCTAAAAATCCCCCCCCCCCCCTTTCCTTATCAGTCACACAAAAATTGCATGCAAAAAAATGAAATTGGGTGGCGCGCCTCTGGCTGTGACGCGCTCTCCAGGTGGGAGCAACCCGAATTTCACAGAGACGCCTCAGTGACTATAAAGTACCTAATAGCGTTGCTGTAATAAAGAAGGGGATGGAAAAGACATCTCTCTCCCTATATATATATATGATATATCTCTGTCTCTCTCCCCCTGTCTCTCACTCTCTCACTTATTCTCTGTCTCTCTTTCTCTGTCTGTCTCTCTCTCTCTCTCTCTCTCTCTCTCTCTCTCTCTCTCTCTCTCTCTCTCTCTCTCTCTCTCTCTCTCTCTCATTTTTCTCTCAATTATTCTCTGTCTCTGTCTCTCCCATTCCTTAACAGGCATGGGAATTGTCAGTCTTTTGGCTGATTTCAGCTTGTTTGATCGTCCTCTTCAGTCTTTTTTTGCAAGTTTCAGCTTTTTGGATGGTCCAAGGGGACATTTATGAGATAAAAAAAAGAAACCCAATGAGTAAAACTTAAGTTATTGGTTATAAATGAATGTAAAATGAACTAAATATATAGTGCCCCAAATGGCCCTTTGGCCCAGAAGGCGTTAAATCTCTATTTTTCTCTCTCTCTCTCTCTCACTAAATATATCGGTCTTATTTCTAATACTTTTTTTAAGGCTTAGATAACAGAAGAAGCTTAATTTTCTGGGGGCTGTATCCCAACACACACGACTTTCAGTTGTTTTTTTGTTTGTGGCACAAGCCACAAACCTATAACTCACTTTGTCGGTCGGTCGGTCCAAAATTGTCGCACATATTGTAAAAGAGAAAGAAAAGTACAGACAGAAAAAAAATACTTGGGCATAAAGTAACATTTCAGTTGTCATATCTACAGTCCTTAGGTATGGACAGAATTGTATACTGAACAGAGCACATGAATCTTCATTTTAAATCGTACCAAATAATAAGCATACGTAATACAGACACTGCAACAGACATGACGAGTATGCGGTGCTTCTTTCGATGAGTATAAGTAGGATAAATAGTTTTAAATGTTTTCCAAAAGATATAAAAAGTTACGAAATGGTGCAGAGATAACATTCTGGTTTACAGATTAAAATTATTGAAAAGCCAGGGGAGGCGACTCAGTGTATGCAATGATTGGAGTGGTAAAAATAGACCGCTGGGCTGCAGTCTTGTGGAGTGAAAGTGTTTGATCAAAAATTGGGTGTGTGAAGAGCATAATGTAAATGCGCAACATTTCTCTTTCAAATTATATTTAAGAATTTTGATGCTCGGCGATGCCCTTGTTTGTAGTTGAAATAGTCGTGTGCCACAAACGATTGCGAATCCGCGCTTGTTATTCCTTGTTCCTATGCCTGCTTCCAGACCCCAATTTTCAGTCTTTTTTGGAGGCGGTCAAGAGACCGCCTCCCTATTAGCGTCGGGCAGGGCAACCCTCACCCCCTCCCTACCCCATCCCAATCACGTGTCTGACCCCAGACTATTACTATTGTATTCTGGCCTAGGGCTGATGTCAAATTATAGCATTTCAGACTCTCTCTCTCTCTCTCTCTCTCTCTCTCTCTCTCTCTCTCTCTCTCTCTCTCTCTCTCTCTCTCTCTCTCTCTCTCTCTCTCTCTCTCTCTCTCTCTCTCTCTCTCTCTCTCTCTCTCTCTCTCTCTCTCTCTCTCTCTCTCTCTCTCTCTCTCACTTATTCGCTGTCTCTCTCTTTCTCTGTCTGTCTGTCTGTTTCCTCTCTCTCTCTCTCTCTCTCTCTCTCTCTCTCTCTCTCTCTCTCTCTCTCTCTCTCTCTCTCTCTCTCTCTCTCTAGCTCTCTCTCTCTCTCTCTCTCTCTCTCTCTCTCTCTCTCTCTCTCTCTCTCATTTTTTCTCAATTATTCTCTGTCTCTCCCATTCCTCAACCCTCACCCCCTCCCTACCCCATCCCAATCACGTGTCTGACCCCAGACTATTACTATTGTATTCGGGCCCAGGGCTGATGTCAAATTATAGCATTTCAGACTCTCTCTCCCTGTTTATATTCTCTCTTTCTCTCTCTCTCTCTCTCTCTCTCTCTCTCTCTCTCTCTCTCTCTCTCTCTCTCTCTCTCTCTCTCTCTCTCTCTCTCTCTCTCTCTCTCTCTCTCTCTCTCTCTCCCCCCCAGACAGAGAGATAGACAGATAATAAATGAGAGAGAGAAAGAGACACGAGAATAAGAGAGAGAGGGGGGAGAGAGAGAGAGAGAGAGACATACAGACAGAGAAAGAGAGAGACAGAATGTGTTTCATTATTGGAAGTTTTAATTATGTTTTTCTTCTTTTGTTTCGAGGGCAAGATGTAAACAAGCCCATTGTGTGCTTATTCTTTTCCCTCAATAAACAAATGTTTCTCTCTCTGACTCTCTGTTTCTTTCTCTCTCTCTCTCTCTCTCTCTCTCTCTCTCTCTCTCTCTCTCTCTCTCTCTCTCTCTCTCTCTCTCTCTCTCTCTCTCTCTCTCTCTCTCTCTCTCTCTCTCTCTCTCTCTCTCTCTCTCTCTCTCTCTCTTTCTTTAATTATTCCCCACCCACAAAAACGGTCACACGAGTAATGTTCTTATCCCTATAGTTGGGGCATTTGTACCGCAGTGTTCAAGTGCTTCAGCTGTTGGGACGATCCCTGGAGTCTTTAAGCCAGAGTAAGACAACAATCAACAGTTCCCTCCCACCTTCTCTCTTGTTTTATTGGGCGACGACGAAAATCCGTTTAACGTCCTCTGGTCTGAAACGGACACATATGGGACATTAGTAGATATAAAGATGGTGGGAACGATCCTGGAGGCAATGCCCGGAGGCAGTGCAACTCCAGGAAAGTCTCGATTTTCAAACGATACTACTGACTTGTTTTATTGGCTCACTCCGAACACGAAGTGAGTCTATAGTATGATAGTTGTTCGGTTGTGTGTGTCTGTGTTGCGTCTGTGGTCTAATCTCCAAACTTTAACGTTGGCATTTTCTCGGGAAATAGAAGGCATACATTGTTCAAACTTTGCACACATATAGGTGTGTATGCAAGCTTTCAAAAAATAATTTATATAGAAGGCATACATTGTTCAAACTTTGCACACATATAGGTGTGTATGCAAGCTTTCAAAAAATAATTTATTTGAATAATTAAATGCTTAAAACAACACTACAAACCGATAACAATCCGATAACAGTTTTAGATTAGTGGGTTAGAGAGTATTCAACAGGCAACATGAGTTAAGAAACTCATCCACACTGAAAGCCTCGATAGCTCATTGGTAGATGTCTGTCTGTCATGCCAATGGTTCTGGGTCCGATTCTCGGCACGGGCACTTTTTTTAATTTTTTATATCATAGTTGTATCTATTAACGATAGTTTTATTTGTGCTTTTAAATTTTATTGGCAAACTTGTACTTTAGACACCCCCCTCAATCTTTGTTGTTGTTGTCCCACATGTTCCTATTCGAGTGAGCCTTGAAGGCTTTGCCTCTTGTTTCATTTATTTTTCCTTTCAAGCATATACATCATCCTACATACAAATGTCAACTAGAACAGGAGGGAGGAGGCTGGAGTGGGGGAGATGGGAGGCCCCCGGGGCTTGAGGATATATATATATATATATTATACGGTGATGACAATAAACCAGTAATATTAGATATTATATATATAATATAGATTTGAAAAAAAAGTAGATAAGGGGAAAGAGGAGTATAAAGAAAGGGAGGGGAGGGGATAATTGGAATGAGGGAAAGATGAAACGAGATAGCAGAGCCATATTCCTCTTCTTCGTTCGTTCAGACAGTTTCTCCTGTCATATGAGCTTAGACGCGTCATGCTGCCGTTATGCGCCTAACTAAGAAACAGGCCCAGCATGTCCGACTTGAGCTGAAGAAATCTTTGTAATAATATATAGAAAAAAGGTAGGAGAATGGACCGGTAAGATAGCAGATGACAGTAAGCAAAGGGAAAAGGCAGAGTCAAAGAGAGTGATGGATAAGAGGAAGTTACAAGCACATATCTTCCAGAAGGTGGGGGAACTATTTGTACGAAAGACCCCCCAGTATCCCCGGGGGGGGGGGGGGGGGGGGGGGGGAGCAGAGCCATATAAGCAGTACTCCCAGTTACCGATGAAAGTCAGGGATATATTTTTTTTACTCTGAGTTTATGTTTTATGTTAAAAAAATTCCTGTATCGGTATGGTAGTACAGTGGAAGCTCCCTTATAAGACCTTCAAAAATCATCCAAAAAGAGGTCTTATAAGGGAGGGGTCTTATAAAAGAGGTAATTTTAATACTTACAAAGAAGGGCAATGTCTCAGAGAAGTAGATCTTATATGGGAGGGAGTCTTATAATGGGAGGTCTTATAAGGGAGGTTCCACTGTATTGAGTAAGTAAATAGGGTTTTTTTTAAATTGTTGGCCGACACTTTTTCACTATACTTATTTTTCTTTATATCCTTCCATTATCTTTGAAATAGTCAGTGTCTTTGTAATATTCAAATCACATTGACCGGGATTACGGTGATATGGCTTGCCCTGGGCCCCTTAGCAAATGTTTGTAATATACATCTGTATTGTTAAAAATTCGGGACTTTCCTGGTATTGCACTACCTCCGGGCATTGCCTCCTGGATCGTTCCCACCATCGTTATATCTACTAATGTCCCATATGTGTCTGTTTCAGACCGGAGGACGTTAAATGGATTTTCACTCACCATAATATACATCTTTATTGTTAAAAATTCGGGACTTTCCTGGTGTTGCACTGCCTCCGGGCATTGCCTCCAGGATCGTTCCCACCATCTTTATATCTACTAATGTCCCATATGTGTCTGTTCCAGACCGGAGGACGTTAAGCAGAATTCCATCAACCACGGGAACCATTCTGCCAAGTTTTGTTAAGATTGTTTCAGGCGCTGTGTAATGGAACGTGTTTTGTTGTTAGCACACAGACAACACTCACACACATACACGCGGACAGGCAGAGAAATGCGCGGGCCCTCGTTCCCATCCAACAAACTCTCGTTTTGTTAGAAATGGGAGTACAAAGCAGTGGCGTAGGAACGTTTTCAAGCTGGGGAGGGGGGGGGGGGGCAGGATTGCCAACGAAACCGCTTTTGGGGGGGGGGGGGGGGGGCGAGTGCACGGACAAGGTGGATGGATCATATGTCTTAGTAAATGCTACAAAAACACGTTATAATTGTTATTTTTAACCATAATCAATTAAAAAAATCTATCAATGAAAGAAAACATGTGAATTGAAAACAAAAAAGACATAAAAGTACAGCCATGTTTGGGGGTGGATCAGTCAGTCATGGAAGAGCGGAGGGGGGTAGATCCAAGTGGTCAGTTGGGGTGGGGTGAGGGGTCTGGGGGGCTTGCCTCCCAGAACGCTGATGATAATTTGAATGTAAAAGATGCAGTCAAGGCTTCTCGTGAGAGAATAAGCTAAAACTATAGCATGGGACTACATTTCTCCCTCTTTTTCTTTTCTTTCCATTGTTTTTTTTTCTTTTTCGGAGGGGGTGGAACCCCTGTCACCCCTCCAAATCCATATTTGATGCATTACCGAAGTCCAAAGATGTGTGACGATATAACAACAATGATGCCAATACATCAAAGAAAACAAAAGGAAAGGAAACATATCTGAACCATCTAAGAGTCATATTATCACATTGTAGCAAGTCTTTGGTGATGATTGAGTTTAAGAAAAGCCCAAACCATAAAAGAACAAAGTTACTAAAATTATTCGTATCTATAAGCAAGAAGTGTACTTTCTGCTCTAGCTGAGTCAATATTTCATGGTAAACTGGCACATCATTATTGGAAATCGAACCAGGCCATGCTACTGTCAAATATTGTAATAAGAAAATCGGTTATAATCGATGATACCTGTTCCAAACAAATAAGTCATTATCACTATCATCTACTTAATAAAACAAAGCATATAAGATTCTACCAATTATGTAAAACTTCGAAACGTGAATGTCAGTCCTGTCTAACTAGCCACGACTTGCAGATACAAAGGAGGCAATTACTATTCTGGAGGACTGGGCATAGTGTTAAATGTAAAGAAGTCTTGCCCAAATTATCCCCACTCTCTTGGACAAAGATCAGTTGTAGACAGCTGGTGCTGGCGAAGGTCCCCAAAGGCTAAATAATCCTTTTTGCTACAGTGCTACTAATCTGAGCTAGTACCTCCGAGTTTGGGATTCAATATCAGTCACAAAATATTAACAATTTACCATCTCAAGATTCAAAATGTGACATACGGTAAACCTGCCTTTGAGCACAACGAATAAACCTGCCTTTGAGCACAACGAATAAACCAGTGAAACCTGGCTGAACCATGCAGGCCCTCAGCTCTAATGAGCAATTTCAGTCACATGAATTCACATTTGCAGCATAACTGAAGTTTGGATTTTGTGTGTGTCGTCTGTACTTTTTCATCTTCAAGGGTGTGGAAGTGGTGGGATGGTGTAGAACGTAAGGGGAGGGGCGACAGAAGCAGAATTGGGGTGCAACTGATTTTAAAAAAAACAAAAGTCACAGGGGGCATGTGGGGAAGGAGGGCGTGCAGAAGATGTGGATAAGGGGACAATATTTGATAGGTATCATACTCATATACATTTATTTAAGAACGGACACAATTTCAGCATCAGAATTGTAAAGAAATTGATATAGATTATTGTATGAAAAAAATTGAGCCTTTGACCCCCCCCCTTCTCTCTCTCTTTCTTTCTCTCTCTGTCTGTCTCTCTCTCTGCTTCATTTTTGGGGCAGCATGTCTGCCCCCCCCCCCCCCCCCTCTTATGTACCAGGAGAAGGGGGACAGGCGCCCCCCTCCCCGTGTTTCTGCGTCACAGATAGACTGCCGTCAACTTTTGAGGAGATTTTCTGCAGCGGTTTTCAGGGTATTTGTGAGGACAGAAACAAAGCAACAGCAAAGAAGCTACAACAATTTCAATACCTCACCATTCTGGAATGAAGTAGAGGGCTAATAAAGCAATTTGAAAACAATGCAACTATGCCCCTATAAATAATACAAGCTATTTAGGTTTTAACATTCTCTCTCTCTCTCTCTCTCTCTCTCTCTCTCTCTCTCTCTCTCTCTCTCTCTCTCTCTCTCTCTCTCTCTCTCTCTCTCTCTCTCTCTCTCTCTCTCTCTCTCTCTCTCTCTCTCTCTCTCTCTCTCTCTCTCTTACAGTGTCTTAAAAACCAAGGCATTGAAGGACAATTTCTTGCCACTCTTAAATCCATGTACTCTTCTTTACTTGCATGTGTACGGGCAAACTGTGAATTGACAGAAATGTTTGAAACACCTATTGGAGTTCGTCAAGTCTGCGTTTTAAGCCCAACTTTATTTTCAGTTTTTATTAATCAATTAGCAAACAATATCAATGAAAATGGTAAGCATGGTGTTCAACTATTTCCTGATATCATGGAATTATTTATATTACTTTTTGCAGATGACGTAGCTTTGTTATCGACCACTCCAATTGGTCTGCAAAATCAGTTAAATATTTTAAGTAACTGTTGTGAACCTTAGTGTAAGCATTGACAAAACTAAAGTTATGGTATTTCGTAAAGGGGGGTACTTAGGGAAACAAGAAAAAATGGTTTTACAAAGGGAAAATCTTAGAAGTGGTTAATAGTTATTGTTACTTAGGATACTATTTCACAACTATGAACAGTGCTAAAAGGGGCACTTTGCATTTAGCAACTAAAGGGAGAAAGGTAGTCTGACAGATTAATAGAGTTTTTAGTAAATGTAAAGAAATGACAGCTAATACTTTCTTTAAAAATTTTGACAGCAAGATTCAACCAATACTTTTATATTCAGCAGAAATTTGGGGGTTGAATAGATTAGATCACTTGGAAAGAGTACACATGTTAGCATGTAAAAGATTTTTAGGTGTGCCTGGAAGAACCCCAAACAAAATGATTTACGGTGAGTTAGCAAGATATCCGCTCTATGTAAATTCTTATTGTGCATGTATCAGATACTGGTTCAGAGTTCTTGAAATGGATGCTAATAGGATGCCCAGCAAGGCTTACCAGATGCTTCTAAATGTAGACTTATCTGGTGGGCAGTGTTGGGTGTCCAAAATAAGAGAAATGTTATGTTTAACTGGCTTTAACATTGTCTGGTTGCAGCAAGGTGTAGGAGATACAAAAATGTTTTTAAGCATTTTCAAACAGACTTATTGATATGTTTATACAAGAATGGTCGACAACTATCAGAGACCGTGACCGATATGTTAATTATAGAACATTTAAGACAGTCTTTGAAAGAGAAACATATATTGTAAACATGGATTCATTTTGTTTTCGAGTAGCCGTTGCACAGGTAAGATTAAACGCCCTTCCGCTTAATAATAATGTCCATCGATATTCCACTTTTGATCAGGCTAAATCTTGTCCATTTTGCAAAAAACAAACAGAAAATGAACATCATCTCTTAAATTATTTGAATGTTCTACTTATAAGGATTTAAGAACCAAATTTCTCAAGGAATCAGCTAATGTTTCCATCTGTACATTGCTCAAAGCAACAAATTCAGACCATAGACATAATTTGTCCAGATTTATATTTCATGCGATAAACAGAAGGAAAAGACTAATTTTAAGTTAAGAGTCATTGTCATTACACTGGGTTGCTTAAGCGACTGAATGTAATTGACAGAAGAGGGTAACTAAGCTGCATAACTGTTGGATTAACTGTTGTATTATAATTGCTATTGTATATAATTATTATAGTAACTGCAAGAACGAATGTGTATGCTGTTGTAATGTCTATTGCTGATGATAATTTTGAATGATTTATTTTTTCACCCCTTGTCTCCCCTCCCAAATATTGTATTGTGGCCAATGTACAATTAAACTTTCCGAGTTCCGAGTTCTCTCTCTCTCTCTCTCTCTCTCTCTCTCTCTCTCTCTCTCTCTCTCTCTCTCTCTCTCTTCTCTCTCTCTCTCTCTCTCTCTCTCTCTCTCTCTCTCTCCGTTAACAAATCAATTGAAAAACAATGCAACTATGCCCCTATAATACAAGCTATTTAGGTTTTTAATTAATCTAACTCTCTCTCTCTCTCTCTCTCTCTCTCTCTCTCTCTCTCTCTCTCTCTCTCTCTCTCTCTCTCTCTCTCTCTCTCTCTCCTTTTCGCTACCTGGTTGTTGGGTTGTTTTTTGGGGGGCAGGAAGACATGTCTGCCCCCCCCCCCCTCCTCTGAGCCCCCCTGTTCCTACGCCACTGCGTACACGCGAACGCCACCGAAGCCAGCGTGCCCAAGGGGAAGGCCCCTCCTGCGCTTAGGGGGCTACAGCCGCCGCCCTTTTTCCTAAAAAAACAACAACAAAAATTCATGTCGCCGAGCGGCAGCTAGATTTCCTCGCGGGCTATGCTTAGCAGTGTGGAAGCAGCATGATGTGTACTTAATGGTTCAAAACATGTTTCAATAGGGGTATGAACAGTAATGGCATTAGTCCTTTATTTCATGCCCAGATTGCACTATTTTGCTTCTCGGATTTAAAACATTTCCGGGGGAGCATGCCCCCGGACCCACGGACACTACATTACATAGTGTCCGTGCCCGGACCTCCCTAGGGGTCTTGGTGCTTCGCACCTTCGATAAATTAGCCCACACCCCTTAAAAACTTAGGTCCGACCCTGGGTGTGGTGTGTGTGTGTGTGTGTCACAATGTGTGTGTGTGTGTGCGTGCGTGCGAGCGCGTGTGTATGTGTGTGTGTGTGTGTGTGTGTGTGTGTGTGTGTGTGTGTGTGTGTGTGTGAGAGAGAGAGAGAGAGAGAGAGAGAGAGAGAGAGAGAGAGAGAGAGAGAGAGAGAGAGAGAGAGAGAGTTCCTGTTCTTTAAATTACTTTTTTTTCTTTATTTTCAAGTTCCTGGTTAGTTTTGGACTGTCAAATTTTGACCTCTTGTCTATGACGATGTGCTTCTAACCACAGTTTTTAATCAAAGGTCGTCTGTTGTCATTTACTCTACCATTATGCTTGTAACGTTTTTATGTTAATCCATAACATAATATTCAGATCAGTGCTGTCCCAAAGGTGTCAACGCAAACCCAACTTTGAATTTTATCTCTCCCTCGGATGTATTTGCATAAAAACAAATCTCATCGAAGACGGAGGAAACAAAACGGTTGTGCAAAAAAGCTGAATTGCCGCAGGGTAATTTATACGAACACTCCTCGGCTAAAGTGTAGGCATATAGCATAGGAAGCTGCTTTTGATCAGACTGAACAAATTGGTTATCGTTCTTTGTCTGTCCTAGATGACCGCAGGAGGGAGCTGTGCTAGCGCAGCAGACGACAGGTGAATGAGGGTGGAGATTCCAACTTCGTAATCAGCTGACGTTTAGTACGTGAAAATGCTGCTTTTTCTTGGAATTTTATGCCTTCTACCAGTTGGAAATAGTAAGTGTATTTTTTTTTCTGGTAGGAATTAACCAATTGTCATCACATAAATTTAAAAAAAATCACAAATGAACCGGAAAATTGGAGGGAAAAAACCATCCTGAAACATCACGTCACTGAACAAAACACTATGCCAACAAAATACACAAGTGCAAATTGAAAGGACAAAAATTGTTTAGGGACCCTTTTAATTTTTTTAATTTTAGTGCATCGTTTGCAATAAAAAATAATCTGCAAAACTATTATTATACGTGGTCATTAAAGAGGCAGTGAGGTAGCGAAGCACGATCAAATTCTACCAATAATTTAAGAGGAACGAGATTTCACTTTTTTCCGTAATGTCATAAAATATAAACGATTTGAGTACAGAAAAGTGTTTCAAATACGGAAAAAGTGAAATTGCGTTCATCCTTAATGTCGCAAATGCTAACTCATAGTAGCGAGCGAAGTATTTACACGATGCTACTTTTTTTGCATACATCTGTCAACCTACATTTTTATGATATTTCTATTCAATTTCTGACAACACAACTTCTTGTGAACACAAATATATCGGGTGTTCAAAATGTTTTGTGGCAATTCTTTCGTTGGTTTTTGTGTCCATACTGGTGGTCAACTTTAAACTTTCTTTTCCCTAAATCAGCTGACCATGCACTTTGTCTATCTGGAGTATGCAAGATCATACTCGTAATAAGTATCCACCAGATCCTCATGCATGTATCATGTAGTTTATGTAAGCCTTTCTTGTACAGGAAAATTATAAATATCGAAGTTTCTCCATTTCCCTCAGTGTTGCTGAGGGTAAAACACTATGAAGTCCAATGACGTCACAACCCTGATTACGTCATCTTGCAAAACCTGTCTGTTATCATTCAAAAGGTAGTTGCATATGTGTGCCACACTTTGTTGATGTAGGCCTACCCCTTCATAGTTATTAGGCTCAGGACTCATGGAACACCCGGTAGAAGTATGATAGTGATATCTTAATTAATGTTTGGAAAATAGAGCCCATGTGCAGACAAAGGATTTGGATGGTGTTACAGATCTTTTCCCCCAAAGTTTTTTTTTAATCCAAAGGAGCCAGAATGGCCAACATGTTGACCGCGGGCCGTGAAGAAGAAAAAGAAGAAGAAGAAGAAAAAAAAGAAGAAGAAGACAAAGAAGAAGAAGAAGAAAAAGAAGAAGAAGAAGAAGAAAAGAAGAAGAAGAAGAAGAAGAAGAACAACAACAACAACAACAACAACAACAACAAACAACAACAACAACAACAACAACAACAACAACAACAACAACAACAACAACAACAACAACAACAAGAAGAAAAGAAGAAGAAAAGAAGAAGAAGAAGAAGAGGGTTTCTAAAAGGGACTTCCCTTGACTGCCAGAGAAATTTAAAGAAAAAAATCATTGTACAAATCGTGACACGAAAAAGACAAGTGATAGAGCCAATCTGGCAAAATGGTCTTCGGATATAACTCTCTTGACTGTGTTAGAGCAAACGCCAGCATATCAGTTATTCCTCTTCGTCTGATGACGTCATCAGTGATGTAATCAAGGCAGTACGCGATACGTTATATGACAATCAAAGGGTTAAATGCGTGCTATGCAATTGTTGAAAACTGGTGATGCTGACTTCGCATCATTAAGACCACACATTCCCAATGGCATGATTGCAAAGTACTAAAAATAGTAACAGATTATGCAGTTGTGATTTCTTGATTGAAAACTGATTTTTGTTCATCAAATCATGACACATTTAACGGACAAAAGTAATTGTATACATTTAACCCTTTCGCCGCCAATGTTGCGTTTATGCACCACAATGGTTTAACACCCATGTCACTAAAAGACATCAAATCAGGGCCTGTTATCCGAAGACCCTACTTTTTCTTAATTTTGGGAGGTAAGGATAAGCCTAATGTTATGCATGTTACAGAGGAATTCCCAACGAATATTGCAGATTATTTTTTTCTCTAATCAGTTAAGTATAATGGTATTTTTTGGATGAAAAATGGATGGCGGCGAAAGGGTTAAATAATCAGAAAATCTGAAATAGAGAGAGAAGTATGTCGATGAGCTCTTTTCAATCTACGTATTCATACAGTCACAGTACAGGTAGGTGTTTGTTTCGCCAGGAAAGAAAATGTCCTGGCTTTTCAAAAACTCAACACACTTCACTCTTCCCCACCCACTCCCACCCCCGGCTTATTTCTCCCTCTCCCCATCCTTAGCTTCGTCCCCTCGTTTAACTCTCGTTGTTTCCCACGCAGTAAACTGTCAGGGATGTTCTTAACCTTTTCACCGCCAGCCATATTTCAGCTAAAATTGTCCATTAAATTTACCTGGGTAGAGAATAAAATCCATCTGCTGTATTGGGGATTCTCCTGTGACATAAAATAAGGTCTATCCTTATTTCCCAAAACTAAAATGCCTTTTAGTGACATAGGTGTTAAATCACTGTGGTGCTAAAATGCGACTTTGGCGCTGAAAGGGTTAATGTCAATGTTGTCTATGCTCCAGATGCTGATTGCCATACATGCACTTTGGACATTGCATTTAAACCTATCGAACAGCATCTCCATTTTATTATTTTGGGGGTCTTTTTTTTTAACGCATATACCCATATATGGCCGGAATTGAAGTTAAGCTGTCAATTTGATGATTTTTTTCAAGGGAAGTAAGTCTGTGTGCACACCACACTTTGGTCACTTCTAAACTCGCTTCGCTCTCTTAGACCACACTTGTGCCTCTTGCTATGCGTTTGTAGTGGTTTGAAGTGGGGAAATTAATTGCTGTAGAGATTTTTTCTATATAAAGTATATATATAAAAAAACAATTGGATCTACCACTTCCCCATGTCTAAACCTGAAGTAAAAACCCGTAATCATCTTTCATTTCTCTTTCTGTTTCTGTCTGTTTTGTTTGTATGTATGGCTGGAGTGATTTGTGAGTTTTTTTAAAAATAATTCAAAATCATTGCGATGCGAATGAGTTAAAGTATGAACTCATCAACTTCTCTAAATATATTCTAACATGAATTACAGCCGTTCATAACTATAGAGCATGGCTTCGGGACATGCTAATAAAGATAGCCCAGCCACACACATCACGTGAACACCACCTCCCTAACCCCCCTCCCCCCAGATAATGCTAATTTAATTCATAACTTCATACAGAATTGGAAATGCAGAAATGCATGTTTGTGCTCCGCCCCATAGGCCTACATAGTATGATACATGGGTGCTACTCTTTCATCTTTACCCTGATTTCATTATTTTGAATGTTACCAGAAACATTTGTTTTTAATTCACCTAAATGTGTTGACCACAAGCGATTTGGGGCGCTTTGAACTTGGTTGTTCTATCTTGGAAGTTTACAAAGGCAATGTAATAATTTTACAAGGCTTATCAGACTCAAACTGTCTCTGTCTATCATTTTAACTGTCTGTCTGTTATCTCTCTCTCTTAAGTTGCCCCCCTGAATCGTCCGACGGGGCTTTGCCCCTGTACCCTGCCAGGGGTCATGGGTCTCTGGACCCCCTGCCTTTCAGTTGTTGTTTTTCATTTTGGGGAGTTGCACCCATGAGTATGCTCCACTCCATGCATCTCCACCTGTCCTAAACCTCTATGGTCAAGAGTGGGGATGCCACACGGGTAAGGCAGTTTTATCAGATATTCCAGTCCAGCTTTCCTGAATGGTTGTTCCCTCCTCTGATTTAAAAAAAAGATAATTGTTCAACACCTACACGTTACACGCATGCGCGCGCGCGCACATACACACACGCACACACACACACGCACGCACGCACGCACGCACACGCACACTCACACACACACACACACACACAACACACACACACACACGCGCGCACATGCACACACACACGCACACACACTCACACACACACACACACACACACACACACACACACACACACACACACACACACACACACACACACACACACACACACACACACACACACACACACACACACACACACACACACCCTGAGAGAGAGAGTATTGGAAAAGGACCAGGTGGGTTGTTCATTAAAATTTGTTCTTGTGTCCATAAAACAGAACAAAGGAGTTTATATACTTCCAACTTTTGCATTCCTATGAGGAAAAAAACTTTCCTCTTTGTATGCACAGTTCCAGCTCTCTACGCCAGGTTTCAAGGTCATTTTGGTAGCTTCTTTGAGGCAAGGGTCGGAGCTGTGATTTTGAGCTTTTTGCGAGGGCCCACGTGCTAGAAAAAAAAGTCCAGCAAAACAATCTAAAATGATAAAAAAAAATTTTTTTTAATGTGGAGCTAAGTGAAATCTGTAGAATGTGTGGTTCAAACATTGATTGCCTTACTCTTCTTGGAAGGTCACGGCGACCTTGACCTTGTAGGCACCAGCGTTTTCACGCAAAACTAATCTTCCTTGTATCGATGGTTAAGCGCCGCTGGCAGACTTCTGATAAAACCACTTAAGCAACATGCGTTACCATATTTACGATGGCTTGGAGTCAAAACGGACTCTCTTTAGATAGTCTATTGACGTATTATTGGATTTATTACAAAAACTAATAACTTGTATCAAACAATGACTGCAGAAATGTAATAAGGGGGTTTTGCTTTTTATATTTCAGCAGTCTTTTTTTTATACAAGTTATTAGTTTTCGTAATGAGTTCAATAATATGTCAATGGACTATCTAAAGATAGTCCATTTTGACTCCAAGCCATCGAATATTAAGGCCGTGCACACACATAAACGGATATTCCATGCGGAAACCCGTGCGCAATCCATAAATAAGTGAAGCAAAGAAGGGAACAGATTTGCGCACGTGTCCGAATTTTCCCTATATTATGATAATGCGTAAACTTTTATCCTTCTTTCTTCCACTTATTTCTAATGTGAACCCGGCCATTAGTGTTTTCTTTGGCAGAATATCAATGATGACAGGTCCTTGGGCTATTTGAGAAACTGCAAAAAACGTCACTTACAAACATGGAATTTTGACTACAGAACGACTGCTTTGTCCCAGTAAAGACCACTCTACATCTCATTGTCTAAAATTATACAGAAGCTCTGCTAGGTCTCTCGTTCCCGGTGATGATATCGCGTATTTATTTGGATCCATTTGGCCCAAACTTTCCGAACATTTCTGTTAGATAATCATGACATCGTTTCTTATGTTCGTCTCTTAGGAAACTAGGTACCCATTTTGTTGCGAGCATTCTCAATAGAAGATGTTTATGCATTATCTTTTCTATTGTTATGTTCGTCTCTTAGGAAACTAGGTACCCATTTTGTTGCGAGCATTCTCAATAGAAGATGTTTACGCATTATCTTTTCTATTGTTATGTTCGTCTCTTAGGAAACTAGGTACCCATTTTGTTGCGAGCATTCTCAATAGAAGATGCTTACGCATTATCTTGTCTATTGTTATGTTCGTCTCTTAGGAAACTAGGTACCCATTTTGTTGCGAGCATTCTCAATAGAAGATGTTTATGCATTATCTTTTCTATTGTTATGTTCGTCTCTTAGGAAACTAGGTACCCATTTTGTTGCGAGCATTCTCAATAGAAGATGTTTACGCATTATCTTTTCTATTGTTATGTTCGTCTCTTAGGAAACTAGGTACCCATTTTGTTGCGAGCATTCTCAATAGAAGATGCTTACGCATTATCTTTTCTATTGTTATGTTCGTCTCTTAGGAAACTAGGTACCCATTTTGTTGCGAGCATTCTCAATAGAAGATGTTTATGCATTATCTTTTCTATTGTTATGTTCGTCTCTTAGGAAACTAGGTACCCATTTTGTTGCGAGCATTCTCAATAGAAGATGCTTACGCATTATCTTTTCTATTGTTATGTTCGTCTCTTAGGAAACTAGGTACCCATTTTGTTGCGAGCATTCTCAATAGAAGATGTTTATGCATTATCTTTTCTATTGTTATGTTCGTCTCTTAGGAAACTAGGTACCCATTTTGTTGCGAGCATTCTCAATAGAAGATGTTTACGCATTATCTTTTCTATTGTTATGTTCGTCTCTTAGGAAACTAGGTACCCATTTTGTTGCGAGCATTCTCAATAGAAGATGTTTATGCATTATATTTTCTATTGTTATGTTCGTCTCTTAGGAAACTAGGTACCCATTTTGTTGCGAGCATTCTCAATAGAAGATGTTTATGCATTATCTTTTCTATTGTTATGTTCGTCTCTTAGGAAACTAGGTACCCATTTTGTTGCGAGCATTCTCAATAGAAGATGTTTACGCATTATCTTTTCTATTGTAAAAAAAGTGTCATTCTTCCCACTTCTTTCTCTCAGTGTCATATTGTTATCAGCCAGTTTCTTGAAAAATTGTATTTTTTTGCGCATTCAGAACTGCAAAAAAAAGAAGAGAACTCGAGGGTGATATTTTTTGAACTTGCGTTTTCCTGGATTAAAAACTTCTACACGTTTGCAAATTGTGCAATAAGAAGAGCACAATCGGCTGTAAATATCTTCAAATCGAATTGATTGTTCGTATAACAGTTGCCACGTTTCCTCAGTATGAAGTTACAGCAAGTGAACGAGTCAGCTCAAGAATCCGCGATTTGGGGTCACAGGCATATTTTCAATTACGTCATACACTCACGTAGGACATGACATCACGATGATAGTTTGCACGTCACGTGTCACATTCCCTCTTATGCTAGGAAGATTTCTTAAGATTTCTTACGGTAAGAGGGAAAACACGTGAAAACCGTGATTTTGACACTTGACGTAGTGGGTCTTTAAAGAATGAAATTTTCTTTGGTATCTCCATTATACTTGTATGTCTTTTAGATTATAAATGGCAGGATCGTTACCAAACGTTAATGAACAACACTCGTATGAACATGTAGGCCTAACGACAAAATTCATTGATAAACACGCAGTACGTAAAGTTTCTTAATTGTTAACATAATCAATGCTACTTCCTTGGCGGAGTTGAAAGAACCGGATTTCGCCGGGTTAATCCGTGAAATAAATTGCCCGAAGTAATCTGTAATTTGGGAAGTGGGGGAGTGGGGGTGGAGGTTTATTTTAGAAACTGACACACATTTACATAGGGGTGGCGGAGTTGAAAGAACCGGATTTCGCCGGGTTAATCCCTGAAATAAATCGCCCGAGGTAATCTTTAATTTGGGAAGTGGGGGAGTGGGGGTGGAGGTTTATTTTAGAAACGGACACACATTTACATAGGGGTTATTACGAGAACTTTGTAGCCTACTATGTAGATCCCATTCAACCCGTGTGTGTGTGTCAAGTCAAGCCAAGTAAAAATCATCTTTTTTTGAGGGTTAAAGAATAAGCTAACACAAAGCTTTTTTTCATCCTGCCCTCAACAACAACATGTGCGTGTGTGTTCGTGTGCGTGCGTACGTGCGTGTGTGAGTGATTCTTTGTGTGTGTGTGATTGTGTGTGTTATGTGCGATGTTCTATTGTTTTGTGTGCGTGTGTGCGTATGTTTGCGGGCGGGGAAGAAAGTAACAAAAATAATGTTAAAGTTTTTAGTCTCTGTTTTGGGATTCCAGGATTACATTTGCTTAATATATATCCGATTTAATAATAATTTAAAAAAACCAGTCGTACTTTACAACCGTGGTAGTGGCTCGTGCATTTTTGTCTTCTGTCTGTCTGTGTGTGTGTGTGTGTGTGTGTGGTCATCGACAAGAGTATCCTGCACCTGTCTTCCCAGCTAATGATAACAAATTGGTCTCGTTGATTATCCATCAGAAGGTTCTAATCGTCTTTTTCAGTAGGCCTACTCAAATATCGATGTGTAGCCTAATTACAGTGTAATTTCATTTCATTCGATTATTAATGCGTCTGACTTCCAGAAATCGTTATTGTCAACGGTGAATGTTTAGGTATTTTTGGTATTTGGTATATTTCAGGCTGCTCTCCCCCGGAGAGCGCCGCAAGTGCAACGTCTAGCCATTTAAAAAAAAAAAAATTGGGGCGGGGGGGCACAGGTGTGGCTTTTTTCAAGGTAAATGAGAATTCATATAACGCTAATTTCAGCAGAAGCAAACGTACTAAACCTTTCTTTCGTTGATATCTATAGGCCATCTTTCTACATATGTATGCCCCTTTACCTTGGTGTTAGAGGAGCGTGAGGCAAATGCTACATGCTTACTTCTTCTTCTTCTTCTTCAACTTCTTCTTCAACTTCTTCTTCTTCTTTCTTCTTCTTCTTCTTCTTCTTCTTTCTTCTTCTTCTTCTTCTTCTTCTTCTTCTTCTTCTTCTTCTTCTTCTTCTTCTTCTTCTTCTTCTTCTTCTTCTTCTTCTTCTTCTTCTTCTTCTATTGATGATGATGATGGTGATCATGTTGTAAATAAA
>CM065687.1:8975858-8990858 GCA_017654935.2 Phymorhynchus buccinoides
CTTGCCTCTGGACGCGCTCAAGCCTGTCGCCATCCTGCTTATTGTATGGGTCCCACACAGTCGCTGCATATTCAAGTCTGGATCGTATTAGTGCTATGTAGGCCAGACGCCTGCACTCTGGTGGACAGTTCCTGAGGTTCCGGCGCAAAAAGCCCACCATAGATCCAGCTTTCTTGCAGACGTAGTTTATGTGGGTGGTCCATTTAAGATCTGACGACAGGTGAACACCAAGATACTGACTATGTTGAACTTCTTGAAGTGGAGTCCTGCCTAACGTGTAGATGAACTGGGATTTTTTCCTGATGGAAAGGATTGTGCATTTAGATGAATTAAAATGCATGCCCCACGTTTTCGCCCAGGTTTCAAGTTGTTTCAGATCGTCTTGCAGTGTGAGGTTATCCTGGAAACTGGTAATCTCCCGATAGAGCAGACAGTCGTTATACGGTCAAGGGTTTCTTTCGTTTCCAACGTGTTAAGTGTGTGCGGACTGAATCCGGGCTATGGTGTGTAAGGGCAGTGAGTGTTAACAGTAGGCATTCACACGTGTCATGTGCTCATTATTATATGTACTCACACGTATGTACGCGCTTATGCATGATTGTAATGGATTTTTACACACAAACAGTCGTGAAACTCTCTCTCTCTCTCTCTCGCTCTCTCTCTCTCTCTCTCTCCTCTCCTCCACCCCCCTCTCTCTAAATTCTCTCTCTCTCTCTCCCCCTCTCTCACACTCACACAATCAATCACACACACACACCACACACACACACACACACACACACACACTCCCCCCACACACACACACACACACACACACACACACACACATACATACACACACACACACACACCACACACACACCCACACACACAACCACACACACACACACACACACACACACACACACACACACACACGCACGCACGCACGCACGCACCCGCACGGACGCACACACACAGTCGCGTTAGCAAACATACTTACACACATAAACGCACACACACATACACACACGCACACACACACACACACACACATGCACACACACATACACACACACATACACACACACACACACACACACACCACACACACACACACACACTCACACATACACACATACACACACACATACACACACACACACACACACACACACACACACACACACACACACACATACACACAACACACACACACACACACTGGAATGTACACGTAATGCACATATATTCCACTCTGTCGTGTCCGATTATGACTTCTATTAATAGCTGAGGAGGGCTGGGCTAAAATACGTTTATGGCGGGGAAAACCTTGCCCAGGGTACACTCCCACACTCGGCTGAAAGAACCTAAGGCCCCGTGGAAAGCCCTCAAAAGGCCAACTGTTCTCTGTGGCTGTAGCACCAAGAGTGCTTCATAGTTTGAGAGTCGTAGTCTTTCAGGGGGACATCCTGCTATCGCTACGTATCGATAACACTACCAAGATAAATCAGTACGGCTATCACTACGTATTGATAACATTACTGGGCTAAATCACTACGGCAACTTGTGTTAGGGTTAGGGTTAAGAATGAAAATCCGTTTAACGTCCTCCGGTCTGAAACAGACACATATGGGACATTAGTAGATATAAAGATGGTGGGAACGATCCTGGAGGCAATGCCCGGAGGCAGTGCAACTCCAGGAAAGTCCCAAATTTTTAACGATACAGATGTATAATAAAAATAGGGTTAAACTTAGGTAAGGAATAGGGTTAGGTTACGAAAAGGGTTCGGGTTAGGGTTAGTCTGTCGGAATGCAAACTGACAGATTGGCACAGTCATCATCATATTGTTCTCTATGGGCAGTAGTGGTAACAACGGGTAGTTCTTTCGATACGTAGCTATAGAGCTACGCACCCGTCTTGCAGAAGTACTGCCGAGAGTCGTTTATTGTGCAGTTCTTGTGTTACAGTTGGCCACAGCTTGAGACTAATAGTGTAGAGTGGCACAGTGGTAGCGCGTTCGCTTCGTGTCAAGTAAACCCGAGTTCGAGCCTGGGTACAGGGGATTTTTTTCCTCTCATTCTGCACTAGGCCTTAACGGTCTGAACGTGGAGTCTTTCGGATGAGACGATAAACCGAGGTCCCGTGTGCCCATGCACTTAGCATACGTTAAACCCAGTGGCAACGAAAAAGTTGTCATTTGGTCAAAATTCCCCCCCCCCCCCCTCATCAGTGACAAAAATCGCATGCAAAAAAACCAAAACAAAATTGGGTGGCGCGCCTCTGGCTGCGACGCGCTCTCCAGGTGGGAGCAACCCGAATTTCACAGAGACGCCTCTGTGACTATAAAGTACCTAATACTAATACTAATAATACCAACGACTGATAAAAACAGGATGCGTAGCGCTTTCACTACGCATTGAAAGAACGACTCGTTGTTACCACTACGGCCCGTAGAGAAACATGATTGATGACTGTGCCAATCTGTCAGATTGAATTCCGACAGACTAACCCTAACCCTAACCCGAACCCTTTTCCTAACCTAACCCTATTCCTTACCTAAGTTTAACCTTTCACCGCCAAAGTTGCATTTTAGCACCACGGTGATTTAACACCTATGTCATTAAAAGGCATCAAATTGGGGTCTATTATCCAAAGACCGCTATTGTCTTAGTTTTGGGAATTAAGTAAGGATATACCTTATTTTATATTATGTCACTGAAGAATCCCCAATACTGCAGATGGATTTTGTTCTCTACCCAGGTAAATGTAATGGACATTTTTGGCTGAAATATGGCTGGCGGTGAAAGGGTTAACCCTATTTTAACCCTAACCCTAACCCTTAGTTGCCGTAGTGATTTAGCCCAGTAGTGTTATCGATACGTAGTGATAGCCGTACTGATTTATCTTGGTAGTGTTATCGATACGTAGCGATAGCGGGATGTCCCAATAAAAAACACATCCATGCTTGTGTAAATACATAGTTTTGTTATAAAATGCCAACGCTACTAAATGAGTCCATGTTCGTTAGCCAAACAATACACACATCTGCGCTTGTTTCTCTTTCTTTTGATTTGTAGCAAATCGATTGCCTTTAAGTAGGGGAAGACGGGGTAAAAAGCGCATGGGCGGGTAAGAAGCCCACCCCAATTATATCATTAAATAAAGAAAATTGCAGTCAAATTTGCCCATGAGACGAATGCTAGACATTAACGCTCGTCTCATGGGCAAAATGAGACTGAAATTTGCTTCATTTCATGAGATAATTGGGGTGGGCTTCTTACCCGCCCATGCGCTTTTTACCCCGTCTTCCCCTAATCATCACGCGAAGGAGAGACTATCAGAAGAAGAAAAAGATTCCCAGAATAAAACGGCTGTACAGTAGTGGAAATGATAGGGCCTACTAATGGTAAGTAGGCCCCTGTAAACTACTGTGTTTTTGTTTGTTTCTTTGTTTTTATCCTGTCGCACCCATGCCGCCATTTTGACACCTCAATATCTACGTATCGGACTGAAAAGGCAATCTTTCTGTTCAGTTTGTCACATTACAAAAACAGACTAGCTATTTTGTGTTACGCAAAAGCAACATTCTTTTAATAACTTATTGGGTGAGGGATAAGGGTATAACACAAATGTGTGTGTGGCGTGCGTGCGTGCGCATGCGTGTGTATGTGTGTGTGCGCGCGCGCGCGCGCGCGTGTGTGTGTAATGTGGGGTATGCGCGCACGCTTTGTGTTTTAGGCCTATGAATGTGTATTTGAGAGAGAGAGAGAGAGAGAGAGAGAGAGAGAGAGAGAGAGAGAGAGAGAGAGAGAGAGGGGTGGTGGGGTTGGGTGGTGGTGGGTGTTGGGGTGTTGATGGGGTGACAGAACGGACAATATGGAACAAGCCTTGTCTCCCTTTTCTCTCCTTACCAGATAAATCTACCATGTTTTATAAGTGGTGACGGGATTTCATACTGCATAACTTTATGCAGAATGACTACCTTTCGAGAACGTTCAAGTTTTCTTACCAGATTTCACAAACATCCCTTGTTATAGTTTATTATGTTTTGAGAATATTCAATGTTTTTTCACAAACATCCCTTGTCATATTATGTTCGGAGAACATTCATGCTTTCTTACCAGAAATAAATTACAATGACGAAAATTAATATATAAAATCAGATGTGCACACTAACCTTTAAAAGACACGTTGGGGCTACATTAGGCTCTGCCATGTTTTGGTTTTGTAAATTGACAAATTAATCACCTATAGCCTTCAATAGGACAACATGTTATTTGTGTTTTTGACTTTCCCCTTCCCTCCTGTGTCTCACCTTGAGAATGTTATGGGCCTAAGACCAAACATGGTACTCTCTCTCTCTCTCTCTCTCTCTCTCTCTCTCTCTCTCTCTCTCTCTCTCTCATCTCTCTCTCTCTATCTCTCTCTCTCTCTCTCTCCATCTCTCTCTCTATCGCGTCCGATCTCACCGCGACTCTCTCAGACCTCTCTCTCTCTCTCTCTCTCTTTAGTCTCTTCTCTCTCTCTCTCTCTCTCCAGCCCTGTGAGGACCGGACGCACGAGGAGCGGAAGTTCCGGACCGCTGACGGCACGTGCAATCACCCGGATGACCTGGGAGCGTCCTTTGAGCCCGTGAAGAGACTGCTACCCCACAAGTACAAAGGTGATGATGGTGTTGATGATGATGATGATCGTGATGATGATGATGATGATGATGATGATGGTGATGATGGTGATGATGTGATGATGATGATGATGATGGTGATGATGATGATGATGGGTTGATGATGGGGATGATGATGGTGGTGATCATAATGGTGGTGATGATGATGATGGTGGTGATGGTGGTGGTGATGACGATGGTGGTGATGGTGATGGTTATGATGATGATGATGGTGAGTGGTGATGGTTATAATGATGATGATGATGATGATTGTGATGATGATGATGTGGTGGTGGTGGTGATGATGATGATGGTAGTGGTGATGATGATGGTGAGGATGAGGATGGTGATGATTATGATTATGATGATGACGACGACCGACGATGATGATGATGAGGGAATGATGGTGATGAGGATGAGGCGGCGCCGGATGGTGGTGAGGATGATGGTGGTTGATGGTGGTGATGAAGATGATTGTAATGTATGATGATTGTGATGATGATGATAATGATGATGATGAAGAAGAAGATAATGATGATCACGGTGGTGATGATGATGGAGATGATGAAGATGATGACGATGACAGCGATGATGGTCGTCACGGTAAAATAAATAGCTGGCTTACTGAGTCTTAGTCAGTTTTGTGATAATGGTTGCCAAGGAACCCCAGAATGGATGCTGACCTTCTTTACAAGAGCTTGGAAAACTAGTGATGATCCAAACTCGCTCCTGATGTGATTTCCCCCCAAAGTTTACTTAACAGAAGTGTCAGTGAAAGCTAGGCCACTTTCATCATCATCGTCGTTGTCGTCATCACTGCGTCATCATCACCATCATCATCATCATACACATCATCATCATCATTATATTCATCATCATTATATTCATCATCATCATATCATCATCATCATCATCATCATCATCATCATCACCATCATCATCAAGATCATGATCAAACATCACCATCATCATCACCATCGTCATCATCATGGTTTACTATCTGTCTCAGATGGTGAGGGTTCTCCCAGGGACTGCACTGAGCGGGGCGGCCCCATGCCCAACCCCCGCACCATCATCATCATCATCATCATCACCATCGTCATCATCATGGTTCATTATCTGTCTCAGAAGGTGAGGGTTCTCCCAGGGACTGCACTGACCGTGGCGGCCCCATGCCCAACCCCCGCACCATCACCATCATCATCATCATCATCATCATCACCATCGTCATCATCATCACCATCGTCATCATCATGGTTTATTATCTGTCTCAGACGGTGAGGGTTCTCCCAGGGACTGCACTGACCGTGGTGGCCCCATGCCCCAAACCCCCGCACCATCATCATCATCATCATCACCATCGTCATCATCATCATGGTTCATTATCTGTCTCAGACGGTGAGGGTTCTCCCAGGGACTGCACTGACCGTGGTGGCCCCATGCCCAACCCCCGCATCCCATCATCATCATCATCATCACCATCGTCATCATCATGGTTTATTATCTGTCTCAGACGGTGAGGGTTCTCCCAGGGACTGCACTGACCGTGGTGGCCCCATGCCCAACCCCCGCACCATCATCATCATCATCATCACCATCGTCATCATCATGGTTTATTATCTGTCTCAGACGGTGAGGGTTCTCCCAGGGACTGCACTGACCGTGGTGGCCCCATGCCCAACCCCCGCACCATCATCATCATCATCATCACCATCGTCATCATCATGGTTTTCATTATCTGTCTCAGACGGTGAGGGTTCTCCCAGGGACTGCACTGACCGTGGTGGCCCCATGCCCAACCCCCGCACCATCATCATCATCATCATCACCATCGTCATCATCATGGTTCATTATCTGTCTCAGAGACGGTGAGGGTTCTCCCAGGGACTGCACTGACCGTGGTGGCCCCATGCCCCCAACCCCCGCACCATCATCATCATCATCATCAACACATCGTCATCATCATGGTTCATTATCTGTCTCAGACGGTGAGGGTTCTCCCAGGGACTGCACTGACCGTGGTGGCCCCATGCCCAACCCCCGCACCATCATCATCATCATCTCATCACCATCATCACCATCATGGTTCATTATCTGTCTCAGACGGTGAGGGTTCTCCCAGGGACTGCACTGACCGTGGTGGCCCCATGCCCAACCCCCGCACCATCTCCCTGGCCGTGCACCGCCCTAAAGACGACAAGTCTGACTTCACCCTCATGCTCATGCAGGTCAGTGGATTACCAGCAGAAAGCGCACGCGCGTGCACACATAAAACGCACACAGAGAACTAGAAACACACTAACGTGCGTGAAAGCGCCACACGCGCGCGAACGCACGCAGCTTAGGCCTACACTCGCAAATAATATATTCAAACACGCACCCATACGCGTACGATTTAGCACCCCCCCCCCCCCCCACACACACACATACGCAGGTAGGCTACATTTTCACACTTCGCACACATTCGCACAAATACACACGCACGCGCGCGATGATGATGATGGTGATGATGACGACGATGGTGCTGGTGATGATGATGATGATTCTGAAGATAATGACGATTCTGATGGTGATGATGATGACGATTCTGGTGGTGATGATTCTGAAAATGATGATGATTCTGATGATCATGATTCTGGTGATGATGATTCTGATGGTGATGATGATGATAATGATGGTGATGATGATTCTGATGATGATGAATCTGATAATGATGATTCTGATGATGATGAATCTGATGATTCTGATTCTGATGGTGATAATGATTCTGATGATCATGATGATTCTGATGGTGATGATGATGATTCTGATTCTGATTCATCTGATGATGATGGTAATTTACAACGAGTACGATGATGCAATTGGTGGTTTTGCGAAAAAAGAAACGCCCGAAGGATGCTGATGGGCCCCCATATATGCACCAGCCCACGCCTGCCCTAATCAACACGAGAGCAACCCTGCTCCAGCCCTGAAAGTCCCGTGTTGTGTTTACTGGGGAGCATCAATTATGACTGATTACAAGGACGACGAACCTACAACGAAGATTATGACGATTCAGATTCATATTCATTTAATTCCATGACACGGCTCCCCAATCGTCCCCACCCTTTTCCCCACCCCCCCCCCTTTTTTTTTTTTTTTTCTTTCTTTCTCTCTCTTTTTTTTTCTTTTTTTTTTTCTTTTCCTTTTTTTTTTTTTTTTTTTTTTTTTTTTTTTTTTTTTTTTTTCCCCCCTGCAAAACAAGGGTGTCCCAGGGACTCCTTCACTTAGGCCCTACATCATAGGGGGTCCTAGAGGAGGGATAGAGGATCCCAACGACATTTTTAATGCTAAAAATTATTTTTTCTAGTGCGTCCCTGGGAACCCCTGCACATTCTTTTTAGAGGGTCCCTTAGAATTCTAGTACTTCATAGACACGATATAGAGCCCTGTCATCATCATCATTCACAGGGCTCTATATCGTCTATGAAGTACTAGAAATCTAAAGGACCCTCTAAAAGAATGTGCAAGTGGTCCCAGGGATGCACTAGAAAAAAAATCTTTTTAGCATTCACAATGTCATTGGGACCCTCTCTATCCCTCCTCTAGGACCCTCTATGATGTAGGGCCTAAGTGAAGAGGTCCCTGGGACCCCTTATTTTGCAGGACGATTGGGAGCCCTGTCATGGAATTAAATGAATCTGAATCTGAATCGTCATAATCTTCGTTGTATTCGTTCGTTCCTTGTAATCAGCATCATGATTACTCCCCAGTAAAAACACAACACGGACTTCCAGGATTGGGAGTAGGACTGCTCTTGTGTTGATAGGGCAGGTGTGGTTGGTGCATCTCTGGGTCCCATCAGCACCTTCGGGCGTTTCTTTTTTCGCAAAACCACCAATTGCATCATCGTACTCGTTGTAATTACCATCATCATCAGAATCAGAATCAGAATCATCATCATCACCATCAGAATCATCATGATCATCAGAATCATTATCACCATCAGAATCAGAATCATCAGATTCATCATCATCAGAATCATCATCACCATCATCATCATCATCAGAATCATCATCACCATCATTATCATCATCATCACCATCAGAATCATCATCACCAGAATCATGATCATCAGAATCATCATCATTTTCAGAATCATCACCACCAGAATCGTCATCATCATCACCATCAGAATCGTCATTATCTTCAGAATCATCATCATCATCACCAGCACCATCACCACCATCATCATCACCATCATCATCCTCGCGCGCCGTGCGTCTGTGTTATTTGTGCGAATGTTTGTCGAGTGTGAAAATGTAGCCTACCTGCGTAAGTTTGTTTGTGGTGGGGGGGGGGGGGGTGCTAAATCGTAACGCGTATGGGTGCGTGTTTGAATATATTATTTGCGAGTGTAGGCCTAAGCTGCGTGCGTTCGCGCGCGTGTGGCGCTTTCACGCACGTTAGTGTGTTTCTAGTTCTCTGTGTGCGTTTTATGTGTGCACGCGCGTGCGCTTTCTGCTGGTAATCCACTGACCTGCATGAGCATGAGGGTGAAGTCAGACTTGTCGTCTTTAGGGCGGTGCACGGCCAGGGAGATGGTGCGGGGGTTGGGCATGGGGCCACCACGGTCAGTGCAGTCCCTGGGAGAACCCTCACCGTCTGAGACAGATAATGAACCATGATGATGACGAATGGTGATGATATATGATGATGATGATTGGTGCGGGGGTTGGGCATGGGGCCACCACGGTCAGTTGCAGTCCCTGGGAGAACCCTCACCGTCTGAGACAGATAATGAACCATGATGATCGACGATGGTGATGATGATGATGATTGATGGTGCGGGGTTTGGGCATGGGGTCCACCAGAGACGGTCATTGCAGTCCCTGGGAGAACCCTCACCGTCTGAGACAGATAATGAACCATGATGATGATGATGGTGATGATGATGATGATGATGGTGCCGGGGTTGGGCATGGGGCCACCACGGTCAGTGCAGTCCCTGGGAGAACCCTCACCGTCTGAGACAGATAATAAACCATGATGATGACGATGGTGATGATGATGATGATGATGGTGCGGTGGTTGGGCATGGGGCCACCACGGTCAGTGCAGTCCCTGGGAGAACCCTCACCGTCTGAGACAGATAATAAACCATGATGATGACGATGGTGATGTGATGATGATGATGGTGCGGGGGTTGGGCATGGGGCCACCACGGTCAGTGCAGTCCCTGGGAGAACCCTCACCGTCTGAGACCGATATAAACAATGAAGATGACGATGGTGATGATGATGATGATGATGGTGCGGGGGTTGGGCATGGGGCCACCACGGTCAGTGCAGTCCCTGGGAGAACCCTCACCATCTGAGACAGATAATGAACCATGATGATGACGATGGTGATGATGATGGATGATGATGATGTTCGGGGGGTTCGGTGAATGGGGCCACACGGTCAGTGCAGTCCCTGGGAGAAACCCTCACCGTCCTGAGAACAGATAATAAACCATGATGATTGATGATGATGCTGATGATGACGATGGTGATGATGATGATGATGATGATGATGATGATGGTGCGGGGGTTGGGCATGGGGCCGCCACGGTCAGTGCAGTCCCTGGGAGAACCCTCACCATCTGAGACAGATAATGAACCATGATGATGACGATGGTGATGATGATGATGGTGCGGGGGTTGGGCATGGGGCCGCCACGCTCAGTGCAGTCCCTGGGAGAACCCTCACCATCTGAGACAGATAGTAAACCATGTGATGACGATGGTGATGATGATGTTGTTGTGATGTTGATGATGATTTTGATGATGATGGTGATGATGATGATGATGATGATGATGATGATGATGATGATTATGATGATGATGGAATGATGATGATGCATATAATGATAATGATGGTGATGTAACTGATTATTGATGGTGATGATGACGATGATGACGAACAACGACGACGATGATGAAAGTGGCCTAGCTTTCACTGACACTTCTGTTAAGTAAACTTTGGGGGGAAATCACATCAGGAGCGAGTTTGGATCATCACTAGTTTTCCAAGCTCTTGTAAAGAAGGTCAGCATCCATTCTGGGGTTCCTTGGCAACCATTATCACAAAACTGACTAAGACTCAGTAAGCCAGCTATTTATTTTACCGTGACGACCATCATCGCTGTCATCGTCATCATCTTCATCATCTCCATCATCATCACCACCGTGATCATCATTATCACTCTTCTTCTAGATCATCATCATTAGCAGTCATCATCACAATCATCATATTATCATCCATCATTCTTCATCACCACCATCAACCACCATCATCCTCACCACCATCCGCATCCTCATAACATCATCATCACCTTCATCATCATCGTCGTCGGCATCGTCATAATCATAATCATCACCATCCTAATCATGTTCATCACCATCATCATCACCACGTACCATCATCATCATCACCACCACCACCACATCATATCATCACCATTCATCATCATCATCATCATGTCATAATCATCATCATCTACCATCATCATCATCATAACCATCACCATCACCACCATCGTCATCACCACCACCATCACCACCATCATCATCATCACCACCATTATGATCACCACCATCAACATCCCCATCATCCCCCTCATCATCATCATCATCACCATCATCATCATCATCATCACCAGCATCATTCATCACCACCATCTTCATCATCAATCATCATCATCATCACAATCAATCATCATCATCAACACCATCATCACCTTTGTACTTGTGGGGTAGCAGTCTCTTCACGGGCTCAAAGGACGCTCCCAGGTCATCCGGGTGATTGCACGTGCCGTCAGCGGTCCGGAACTTCCGCTCCTCGTGCGTCCGGTCCTCACAGGGCTGGAGAGAGCGAGAGTGAGAGAGAACGTATGAGAGACGGGAAACCGATGAGGACGAGTGACGGAGACGAGAGAGAGGAAAGAGAGATGCACGGAGAGAAAGAGAGAAGCAGAGAGATAGAGAGCGATCAGCGAGAGAGAGAGAAGAGAGAGAGAGAGCGAGAGAGCGAGAGAGAGAGAGAGAGAGACGAGAGAGAGAGAGAGACAGAGAGAGAGAGAGACCTGCGAGAGACCGATAACCACACACAGTCATCCGAGAGGAGAGAGAGAGAGAGAGAGAGAGTACCATGTTTGGTCTTAGGCCCATAAACATTCTCAAGGTGAGACACAGGAGGGAAGGGGAAAGTCAAAAACACAAATAACATGTTGTCCTATTGAAGGCTATAGGTGATTAATTTGTCAATTTACAAAACCAAAACATGGCAGAGCCTAATGTAGCCCCAACGTGTCTTTTAAAGGTTAGTGTGCACATCTGATTTTATATATTAATTTTCGTCATTGTAATTTATTTCTGGTAAGAAAGCATGAATGTTCTCCGAACATAATATGACAAGGGATGTTTGTGAAAAAACATTGAATATTCTCAAAACATAATAAACTATAACAAGGGATGTTTGTGAAATCTGGTAAGAAAACTTGAACGTTCTCGAAAGGTAGTCATTCTGCATAAAGTTATGCAGTATGAAATCCCGTCACCACTTATAAAACATGGTAGATTTATCTGGTAAGGAGAGAAAAGGGAGACAAGGCTTGTTCCATATTGTCCGTTCTGTCACCCCATCAACACCCCAACACCCACCACCACCCAACCCCACCACCCCTCTCTCTCTCTCTCTCTCTCTCTCTCTCTCTCTCCATGTCTCTCTACTCTCTCTCTCTCTCTCTCTCTCTCTCTCAAATACACATTCATAGGCCTAAACACAAGCGTGCGCGCATACCCACATTACACACACACGCGCGCGCGCGCGCACACACACATACACACGCATGCATGCACGCACGGCACGCACACACACATTGTGTTATACCCTTATCCCTCACCCAATAAGTTATTAAAAGAATGTTGCTTTTGCGTAACACAAAATAGCTAGTCTGTTTTTGTAATGTGACAAACTGAACAGAAAGATTGCCTTTTCAGTCCGATACGTAGATATTGAGGTGTCAAAATGGCGGCATGGGTGCGACAGGATAAAAACAAAGAAACAAACAAAAACACAGTAGTTTACAGGGGCCTACTTACCATTAGTAGGCCCTATCATTTCCACTACTGTACAGCCGTTTTATTCTGGGAATCTTTTTCTTCTTCTGATAGTCTCTCCTTCGCGTGATTAGGGGAAGACGGGGTAAAAAGCGCATGGGCGGGTAAGAAGCCCACCCCAATTATCTCATGAAATGAAGCAAATTTCAGTCTCATTTTGCCCATGAGACGAGCGTTAATGTCTAGCATTCGTCTCATGGGCAAATTTGACTGCAATTTTCTTTATTTCATGATATAATTGGGGTGGGCTTCTTACCCGCCCCATGCGCTTTTTACCCCGTCTTCCCCTACTTAAAGGCAATCGATTTTGCTACAAATCAAAAGAAAGAGAAACAAGCGCAGATGTGTGTATTGTTTGGCTAACGAACATGGACTCATTTAGTAGCGTTGGCATTTTATAACAAAACTATGTATTTACACAAGCATGGATGTGTTTTTTATTGGGACATCCCGCTATCGCTACGTATCAATAACACTACCAAGATAAATCAGTACGGCTATCACTACGTATCGATAACACTACTGGGCTAAATCACTACGGCTACTCGGGGTTAGGGTTAGGGTTAAAATAGGGTTAACCCTTTCACCGCCAGCCATATTTCAGCTAAAAATGTCCATTACATGTACCTGGGTAGAGAACAAAATCCATCTGCAGTATTGGGGATTCTTCTGTGACATAATATAAAATAAGGTCTATCCTTACTTCCTAAAACTAAGACAATAGGGTCTTTGGATGATAGACCCCAATTTGATGCCTTTTAATGACATATGTCCTTAAATCACCGTGGTGCTAAAATGCAACTTTGGCGGTTGAAAGGGTTAAACTTAGGTAAGGAATAGGGTTAGGTTAGGAAAAGGGTTCGCGTTAGGGTTAGGGTTAGTCTGTCGGAATTCAATCTGACAGATTGGCACAGTCATCAATCATGTTTCTCTACGGGCCGTAGTGGTAACAACGAGTCGTTCTTTCAATGCGTAGTGAAAGCGCTACGCATCCTGTTTTTATCAGTCGTTGGTATTATTAGTATTTGTATTTGGTACTTTATAGTCACAGAGGCGTCTCTGTGAAATTCCGGTTACTCCCACCTGGAGAGCGCGTCGCAGCCAGAGGCGCGCCACCCAATTTTGGTTTTGGTTTTTTTGCATGCGATTTTTTGTCACTGATGAGGGGGAGGGGGGGGGGGGGATTTTTTTTACCAAATGACAAACTTTGTCGTTGCTACTGGGTTTAACGTATGCTAAGTGCATGGGCACACGGGACCTCGGTTTATCGTCTCATCCGAAAGACTCCACGTTCAGACCGTTAAGGCCTAGTGCAGAATGAGAGAGGAAAAAATCCCCTGTACCCAGGCTCGAACTCGGGTTTACTTGACACGAAGCGAAAGCGCTACCACTGTGCCACTCTACACTATTAGTCTCAAGCTGATGGCCAACTGTACACAAGAACCTGCACAATAAACGACTCTCGGCAGTACTTTCTGCAAGACGGGTGCGTAGCGCTATAGCTACGTATCGAAAGAACTACCCGTTTTTACCACTACTACCCATAGAGAACAATTGACGATGACTGTGCCAATCTGTCAGTTTGCATTCCCGACAGACTAACCCTAACCCGAACCCTTTTCGTAACCTAACCCTATTCCTTACCTAAGTTTAACCCTATTTTTATTATACATCTGTATCGTTAAAAATTTGGGACTTTCCTGGAGTTGCACTGCCTCCGGGGCATTGCCTCCAGGATCGTTCCCACCATCTTTATATCTACTAATGTCCCATATGTGTCTGTTTCAGACCGGAGGACGTTAAACGGATTTTCATTCTTAACCCTAACCCTAACACAAGTTGCCGTAGTGATTTAGCCCAGTAGTGTTATCGATACGTAGTGATAGCCGTACTGATTTTATCTTGGTAGTGTTATCGATACGTAGCGATAGCAGGATGTCCCCCTGAAAGACTACGACTCTCAAACTATGAAGCACTCTTGGTGCTACAGCCACAGAGAACAGTTGGCCTTTTGAGGGCTTTCCACGGGGCCTTAGGTTCTTTCAGCCGAGTGTGGGAGTGTACCCTGGGCAAGGTTTTCCCCGCCATAAACGTATTTTAGCCCAGCCCTCCTCAGCTATTAATAGAAGTCATAATCGGACACGACAGAGTGGAATATATGTGCATTACGTGTACATTCCAGTGTGTGTGTGTGTGTGTGTGTGTATGTGT
>CM065687.1:8995858-9015176 GCA_017654935.2 Phymorhynchus buccinoides
CACTTCCCAAATTACAGATTACTTCGGGCAATTTATTTCACGGATTAACCCGGCGAAATCCGGTTCTTTCAACTCCGCCAAGGAAGTAGCATTGATTATGTTAACAATTAAGAAACTTTACGTACTGCGTGTTTATCAATGAATTTTGTCGTTAGGCCTACATGTTCATACGAGTGTTGTTCATTAACGTTTGGTAACGATCCTGCCATTTATAATCTAAAAGACATACAAGTATAATGGAGATACCAAAGAAAATTTCATTCTTTAAAGACCCACTACGTCAAGTGTCAAAATCACGGTTTTCACGTGTTTTCCCTCTTATAGCTAGTAAGAAATCTTAAGAAATCTTCCTAGCATAAGAGGGAATGTGACACGTGACGTGCAAACTATCATCGTGATGTCATGTCCTACGTGAGTGTATGACGTAATTGAAAATATGCCTGTGACCCCAAATCGCGGATTCTTGAGCTGACTCGTTCACTTGCTGTAACTTCATACTGAGGAAACGTGGCAACTGTTATACGAACAATCAATTCGATTTGAAGATATTTACAGCCGATTGTGCTCTTCTTATTGCACAATTTGCAAACGTGTAGAAGTTTTTAATCCAGGAAAACGCAAGTTCAAAAAATATCACCCTCGAGTTCTCTTCTTTTTTTTGCAGTTCTGAATGCGCAAAAAAATACAATTTTTCAAGAAACTGGCTGATAACAATATGACACTGAGAGAAAGAAGTGGGAAGAATGACACTTTTTTTACAATAGAAAAGATAATGCGTAAACATCTTCTAGTGAGAATGCTCGCAACAAAATGGGTACCTAGTTTCCTAAGAGACGAACATAACAATAGAAAAGATAATGCGTAAACATCTTCTATTGAGAATGCTCGCAACAAAATGGGTACCTAGTTTCCTAAGAGACGAACATAACAATAGAAAAGATAATGCATAAACATCTTCTATTGAGAATGCTCGCAACAAAATGGGTAAGAGACGAACATAACAATAGAAAAGATAATGCGTAAACATCCTATTGAGAATGTGCAACAAAATGGGTACCTAGTTTCCTAAGAGACGAACATAACAATAGAAAATATAATGCATAAACATCTTCTATTGAGAATGCTCGCAACAAAATGGGTACCTAGTTTCCTAAGAGACGAACATAACAATAGAAAAGATAATGCGTAAGCATCTTCTATTGAGAATGCTCGCAACAAAATGGGTACCTAGTTTCCTAAGAGACGAACATAACAATAGAAAAGATAATGCATAAACATCTTCTATTGAGAATGCTCGCAACAAAATGGGTACCTAGTTTCCTAAGAGACGAACATAACAATAGACAAGATAATGCGTAAACATCTTCTATTGAGAATGCTCGCAACAAAATGGGTACCTAGTTTCCTAAGAGACGAACATAACAATAGAAAAGATAATGCGTAAACATCTTCTATTGAGAATGCTCGCAACAAAATGGGTACCTAGTTTCCTAAGAGACGAACATAACAATAGAAAAGATAATGCGTAAACATCTTCTATTGAGAATGCTCGCAACAAAATGGGTACCTAGTTTCCTAAGAGACGAACATAACAATAGAAAAGATAATGCGTAAACATCTTCTATTGAGAATGCTCGCAACAAAATGGGTACCTAGTTTCCTAAGAGACGAACATAAGAAACGATGTCATGATTATCTAACAGAAATGTTCGGAAAGTTTGGGCCAAATGGATCCAAATAAATACGCGATATCATCACCGGGAACGAGAGACCTAGCAGAGCTTCTGTATAATTTTAGACAATGAGATGTAGAGTGGTCTTTACTGGGACAAAGCAGTCGTTCTGTAGTCAAAATTCCATGTTTGTAAGTGACGTTTTTTGCAGTTTCTCAAATAGCCCAAGGACCTGTCATCATTGATATTCTGCCAAAGAAAACACTAATGGCCGGGTTCACATTAGAAATAAGTGGAAGAAAGAAGGATAAAAGTTTACGCATTATCATAATATAGGGAAAATTCGGACACGTGCGCAAATCTGTCACTTCTTTGCTTCACTTATTTATGGATTGCGCACGGGTTTCCGCATAGAATATCCGTGTATGTGTGTGCACGGCCTTAATATTCGATGGCTTGGAGTCAAAATGGATTATCTTTATAGATAGTCCATTGACATATTATTGAACTCATTACGAAAACTAATACCTTGTATAAAAAAAAGACTGCTGAAATATAAAAAGCAAAACCCCCTTTTTATATTTCTGCAGTCATTGTTTGATACAAGTTATTAAATTTTTGTAATAAATCCAATAATACGTCAATGGACTATCTAAAGATAGTCCGTTTTGACTCCAAGCCATCGTAAATATGGTAACGCATTTTGCTTAAGTGGTTTTATCAGAAGTCTGCCAGCGGCGCTTAACCATCAATACAAGATTAATTTTGCGTGAAAACGCTGGTGCCTACAAGGTCAAGGTCGCCGTGACCTTCCAAGAAGAGTAAGGCAATCAATGTTTGAACCACACATTCTACAGATTTCACTTAGCTCCACATTAAAAAAAATTTCTTCTTATCATTTTAGATTGTTTTGCTGGACTTTTTTTTCTAGCACGTGGGCCCTCGCAAAAAGCTCAAAATCACAGCTACCCTTGCCTCAAAGAAGCTACCAAAATGACCTAGAAACCTGGCGTAGATGGTTGGAACTGTGCATACAAAGAGGAAAGTTTTTTTCCTCATAGGAATGCAAAAGTTGGAAGTATGTAAACTCCTTTGTTCTGTTTTATGGACACAAGAACAAATTTTAATGAACAACCCACCTGGTCCTTTTCCAATACTCTCTCTCTCAGGGTGTGTGTGTGTGTGTGTGTGTGTGTGTGTGTGTGTGTGTGTGTGTGTGTGTGTGTGTGTATGTGTGGGTATGTGTGTGTGTGTGTGTGTGTTGTGTGTGTGTGTGTGTGTGTTTGTGTGTGTGTGTGTGTGTGGGTGTGTGGAGTATGTTTGTATGTTGTGTGTGTGTGTGTGTGTGTGTGGTGTGTGTGTGTGTGTGTGCGTGTGTGGGTGAGTGTGTGTGCGTGTGGCACGTGTGCCGCGTGTGTGTGTGTGCGTGCGTGTTGTAAGTGTGCTGTGCGCGTGCGTGCGTGCGGTGCGTGTGTGTGCGTGTATGTATGTGCCCCGCGCGCGCGCATGCGTGTAACGTGTAGGTGTTGAACAATTATCTTTTTTTTAAATCAGAGGAGAGAACAACCATTCAGGAAAGCTGGACTGGAATATCTTATAAAACTGCCTTACCCGTGTGGCATCCCCACTCTTGGCCATAGAGGTTTAGGACAGGTGGAGACACGAGTGATCGCAAACTGCTCTACGTCTACATACTATGCATGGAGTGGAGCATACTCATGGGTGCAACTCCCCAAAATGAAAAACAACAACTGAAAGGCAGGGGTCCAGGGACCCATGGCCCTGGCAGGGTACAGGGGCAAAGCCCCGTCGGACGATTCAGGGGGGCAAGTAGAGAGAAAGAGATAACGAGACAGACAGTTAAAATGATAGACAGAGACAGTTTGAGTCTGATAAGCCTTGTACAATAATTACATTGCTTTTGTAAACTTCCAAGGTAGAAAACCCAAGATCAAAGCGCCCCAAATCGCTTGTGGTCAACACATTTAGGTGAATTAAAAACAAATGTTTCTGGTAACATTCAAAATAATGAAATCAGGGTAAAGATGAAAGAGTAGCACCCATGTATCATACTATGTAGGCCTATGGGGCGGAGCACAAACATGCATTTCTGCATTTCCAATTCTGTATGAAGTTATGAATTAAATTAGCATTATCTGGGGGGAGGGGGGTTAGGGAGGTGGTGTTCACGTGATGTGTGTGGCTGGGCTATCTTTATTAGCATGTCCCGAAGCCATGCTCTATAGTTATGAACGGCTGTAATTCATGTTAGAATATATTTAGAGAAGTTGATGAGTTCATACTTTAACTCATTCGCATCGCAATGATTTTGAATTATTATTTAAAAAAACTCACAAATCACTCCAGCCATACATACAAACAAAACAGACAGAAACAGAAAGAGAAATGAAAGATGATTACGGGTTTTTACTTCAGGTTTAGACATAGGGAAGTGGTAGATCAGACTTTTTTTTTATATATATACTTTATATAGAAAAAATCTCTACAGCAATTAATTTCCCCACTTCAAACCACTGCAAACGCATAGTAAGAGGCCAAATGTGTGGTCTAAGAGAGCGAAGCGAGTTTAGAAGTGACCAAAGTGTGGTGTGCACACAGACTTACTTCCCTTGAAAAAAATCATCAAATTGACAGCTTAACTTCAATTCCGGCCATATATGGGTATATGCGTTAAAAAAAAAGACCCCCAAAATAATAAAATGGAGATGCTGTTCGATAGGTTTAAATGCAATGTCCAAAGTGCATGTATGGCAATCAGCATCTGGAGCATAGACAACATTGACATTAACCCTTTCAGCGCCAAAGTCGCATTTTAGCACCACAGTGATTTAACACCTATGTCACTAAAAGGCATTTTAGTTTTGGGAAATAAGGATAGACCATATTTTATATATGTCACAGGAGAATCCCCAATACTGCAGATGGATTTTGTTCTCTACCCAGGTAAATTTAATGGAAGTTTTTGGCTGAAAATATGGCTGGCGGTGAAAAGGTTAAGAACATCCCTGACAGTTTACTGCGTGGGAAACAACGAGAGTTAAACGAGGGGACGAAGCTAAGGATGGGGAGAGGGAGAAATAAGCCGGGGGTGGGAGTGGGTGGGGAAGAGTGAAGTGTGTTGAGTTTTTGAAAAGCCAGGACATTTTCTTTCCTGGCGAAACAAACACCTACCTGTACTGTGACTGTATGAATACGTAGATTGAAAAGAGCTCATCGACATACTTCTCTCTCTATTTCAGATTTTCTGATTATTTAACCCTTTCGCCGCCATCCATTTTTCATCCAAAAAATACCATTATACTTAACTGATTAGAGAAAAAAATAATCTGCAATATTCGTTGGGAATTCCTCTGTAACATGCATAACATTAGGCTTATCCTTACAGCCCAACATAAAATAAAAGTAGGGTCTTCGGATAACAGGCCCTGATTTGATGTCTTTTAGTGACATGGGTATTAAACCCTTGTGGTGCATAAACGCAACATTGGCGGCGAAAGGGTTAAATGTATACAATTACTTTTGTCCGTTAAATGTGTCATGATTTGATGAACAAAAATCAGTTTTCAATCAAGAAATCACAACTGCATAATCTGTTACTATTTTTAGTACTTTGCAATCATGCCATTGGGAATGTGTGGTCTTAATGATGCGAAGTCAGCATCACCAGTTTTCAACAATTGCATAGCACGCATTTAACCCTTTGATTGTCATATAACGTATCGCGTACTGCCTTGATTACATCACTGATGACGTCATCAGACGAAGAGGAATAACCCTGATATGCTGGCTTTTGCTCTAACACAGTCAAGAGAGTAATATCCCCAGACCATTTTGCCAGATTGGCTCTATCACTTGTCTTTTTCGTGTCACGATTTGTACAATGATTGTTTTTTCTTTAAATTTATCTGGCAGTCAAGGGAAGTCCCTTTTAGAAACCCTCTTCTTCTTCTTCTTCTTTTCTTGTTGTTGTTGTTGTTGTTGTTGTTGTTGTTGTTGTTGTTGTTGTTGTTGTTGTTGTTGTTTGTTGTTGTTGTTCTTCTTCTTCTTCTTCTTCTTCTTCTTCTTCTTCTTTTCTTCTTCTTCTTCTCTTTTTCTTCTTCTTCTTCTTTGTCTTCTTCTTCTTCTTTTCTTCTTCTTCTTCTTCTTTTTCTTCTTCACGGCCCGCGGTCAACATGTTGGCCATTCTGGCTCCTTTGGATTAAAAAAAAACTTTGGGGGAAAAGATCTGTAACACCATCCAAATCCTTTGTCTGCACATGGGCTCTATTTTCCAAACATTAATTAAGATATCACTATCATACTTCTACCGGGTGTTCCATGAGTCCTGAGCCTAATAACTATGAAGGGGTAGGCCTACATCAACAAAGTGTGGCACACATATGCAACTACCTTTTGAATGATAACAGACAGGTTTTTCAAGATGACGTCATCAGGGTTGTGACGTCATTGGACTTCATAGTGTCTTACCCTCAGCAAAACTGAGGGAAATGGAGAAACTTCGATATTTATAATTTTCCTGTACAAGAAAGGCTTACATAAACTACATGATACATGCATGAGGATCTGGTGGATACTTATTACGAGTATGATCTTGCATACTCCAGATAGACAAAGTGCATGGTCAGCTGATTTAGGGAAAAGAAAGTTTAAAGTTGACCACCAGTATGGACACAAAAACCAACGAAAGAATTGCCACAAAACATTTTGAACACCCGATATATTTGTGTTCACAAGAAGTTGTGTTGTCAGAAATTGAATAGAAATATCATAAAAATGTAGGTTGACAGATGTATGCAAAAAAAGTAGCATCGTGTAAATACTTCGCTCGCTACTATGAGTTAGCATTTGCGACATTAAGGATGAACGACAAATTTCACTCCTTCCGTATTTGAAACACTTTTCTGTACTCAAATCGTTTATATTTCATGACATTACGGAAAAAAGTGAAATTTAAAAAAATTCGCTCAATGTCGCAAATGCTGCAAATGCTAATAGCGAAGTATTTACACGATGCTACTTTTTTTGTAAACGACAGGCTTATGTTGAGAAAACGAAACTGAGATTAATACTGGCAAGCGTTTTTAAAAAAAAAATCTCGTTCCTCTTAAATTATGGGTAGAATTTGATCGTGCTTCGCTACCTCACTGCCTCTTTAATGACCACGTATAATAATAGTTTTGCAGATTATTTTTTATTGCAAACGATGCACTAAAATTAAAAAACTTAAAAGAGTCCCTAAACAATTTTTGTCCTTTCAATTTGCACTTGTGTATTTTGTTGGCATAGTGATAGTGTTTTGTTCAGTGACGTGATGTTTCAGGGTGGTTTTTTCCCTCCAATTTTCCGGTTCATTTGTGATTTTTTTTTAAATTATGTGATGACAATTGGTTAATTCCTACCAGAAAAAAAAATACACTTACTATTTCCAACTGGTAGAAGGCATACAATTCCAAGAAAAAGCAGCATTTTCACGTACTAAACGTCAGCTGATTACGAAGTTGGAATCTCCACCCTCATTCACCTGTCGTCTGCTGCGCTAGCACAGCTCCCTCCTGCGGTCATCTAGGACAGACAAAGAACGATAACCAATTTGTTCAGTCTGATCAAAAGCAGCTTCCTATGCTATATGCCTACACTTTAGCCGAGGAGTGTTCGTATAAATTACCCTGCGGCAATTCAGCTTTTTTGCACAACCGTTTTGTTTCCTTCGTCTTCGATGAGATTTTTTTTTATGCAAATACATCCGAGGGAGAGATAAAATTCAAAGTTGGGTTTGCGTTGACACCTTTGGGACAGCACTGATCTGAATATTATGTTATGGATTAACATAAAAACGTTACAAGCATAATGGTAGAGTAAATGACAACAGACGACCTTTGATTAAAAACTGTGGTTAGAAGCACATCGTCATAGACAGAGGTCAAACTTTGACAGTCCAAAACTAACCAGGAACTTGAAAATAAAGAAAAAATAATTTAAAGAACAGGAACTCTCTCTCTCTCTCTCTCTCTCTCTCTCTCTCTCTCTCTCTCTCTCTCTCTCTCTCTCTCTCTCTCTCTCTCTCTCACTCTCTCTCTCTCTCTCTCTCTCTCCTCTCTCTCTCTCTCTCTCTCTCACCACACACACACACACACACACACACACACATACACACGCGCTCGCACGCACGCACACACACACACGCACACATTGTGACACACACACACACACCACACCCAGGGTCGGACCTAAGTTTTTAAGGGGTGGGGGCTAATTTATCGAAGGTGCGAAGCACCAAGACCCCTAGGGAGGTCCGGGCACGGACACTATGTAATGTAGTGTCCGTGGGTCCGGGGGCATGCTCCCCCGGAAAATGTTTTAAATCCGAGAAGCAAAATAGTGCAATCTGGGCATGAAATAAAGGACTAATGCCATTACTGTTCATACCCCTATTGAAACATGTTTTGAACCATTAAGTACACATCATGCTGCTTCCACACTGCTAGGCATAGCCCGCGTGGAAAGCTAGCTGCCGCTCGGCGACATGAATTTTTGTTGTTGTTTTTTTTGGAAAAAGGGCGGGGGCTGTAGCCCCCTAAGCGCAGGAGGGGCCTTCCCCTTGGGCACGCTGGCTTCGGTGGCGTTCGCGTGTACGCAGTGGCGTAGGAACAGGGGGGCTGCCCCCCCCTCCCTGGCTCAGAGGAGGGGGGGGGGGGCAGACATGTCTTCCTGCCCCAAAAAAAACAACCCAACAACCAGGTAGCGAAAAAGAGAGAGAGAGAGAGAGAGAGAGAGAGAGAGAGAGAGAGAGAGAGAGAGAGAGAGAGAGAGAGAGAGAGAGAGAGAGAGAGAGAGAGAGAGAGTTAATTAAAAACCTAAATAGCTTGTATTATAGGGGCATAGTTGCATTGTTTTTCAATTGATTTTGTTAACGGAGAGAGAGAGAGAGAGAGAGAGAGAGAGAGAGAGAGAGAGAGAGAGAGAGAGAGAGAGAGACAGAGAGAGAGAGAGAGAGAGAGAGAACTCGGAACTCGGAAAGTTTAATTGTACATTGGCCACAATACAATATTTGGGAGGGGAGACAAGGGGTGAAAAATAAATCATTCAAAATTATCATCAGCAATAGACATTACAACAGCATACACATTCGTTCTTGCAGTTACTATAATAATTATATACAATAGCAATTATAATACAACAGTTAATCCAACAGTTATGCAGCTTAGTTACCCTCTTCTGTCAATTACATTCAGTCGCTTAAGCAACCCAGTGTAATGACAATGACTCTAACTTAAAATTAGTCTTTTCCTTCTGTTTATCGCATGAAATATAAATCTGGACAAATTATGTCTATGGTCTGAATTTGTTGCTTTGAGTAATGTACAGATGGAAACATTAGCTGATTCCTTGAGAAATTTGGTTCTTAAATCCTTATAAGTAGAACATTCAAATAATTTAAGAGATGATGTTCATTTTCTGTTTGTTTTTTGCAAAATGGACAAGATTTAGCCTGATCAAAAGTGGAATATCGATGGACATTATTATTAAGCGGAAGGGCGTTTAATCTTACCTGTGCAACGGCTACTCGAAAACAAAATGAATCCATGTTTACAATGTATGTTTCTCTTTCAAAGACTGTCTTAAATGTTCTATAATTATCATATCAGTCACGGTCTCTGATAGTTGTCGACCATTCTTGTATAAACATATCAATAAGTCTTTGTTTGAAAATGCTTAAAAACATTTTTGTATCTCCTACACCTTGCTGCAACCAGACAATGTTAAAGCCAGTTAAACGTAACATTTCTTTTATTTTGGACACCCAACACTGCCCACCAGTTAAGTCTACATTTAGAAGCATCTGGTAAGCCTTGCTGGGCATCCTATTAGCATCCATTTCAAGAACTCTGAACCAGTATCTGATACATGCACAATAAGAATTTACATAGAGCGGATATCTTGCTAACTCACCGTAAATCATTTTGTTTGGGGTTCTTCCAGGCACACCTAAAAATCTTTTACATGCTAACATGTGTACTCTTTCCAAGTGATCTAATCTATTCAACCCCCAAATTTCTGCTGAATATAAAAGTATTGGTTGAATCTTGCTGTCAAAATTTTAAAGAAAGTATTAGCTGTCATTTCTTTACATTTACTGAAAACTCTATTAATCTGTCAGACTACCTTTCTCCCTTTAGTTGCTAATGCAAGGTGCCCCTTTTAGCACTGTTCATAGTTGTGAAATGGTATCCTAAGTAACAATAACTGTTAACCACTTCTAAGATGTTCCCTTTGTAAAACCTTTTTTTCTTGTTTCCCTAAGTACCCCCCTTTACGAAATACCATAACTTTAGTTTTGTCAATGTTTACACTGAAGTTTCATATGAAGACAACAGTTACTTAAAATATTTAACTGATTTTGCAGACCAGTAGGAGTGGTCGATAACAAAGCTACGTCATCTGCAAAAAGTAATATAAATAATTCCATGATATCAGGAAATAGTTGAACACCATGCTTACCATTTTCATTGATATTGTTTGCTAATTGATTAATAAAAACTGAAAATAAAGTTGGGCTTAAAACGCAGACTTGACGAACTCCAATAGGTGTTTCAAACATTTCTGTCAATTCACAGTTTGCCCGTACACATGCAAGTAAAGAAGAGTACATGGATTTAAGAGTGGCAACGCCTTGGTTTTTAAGAGACGTAGAGAGAGAGAGAGAGAGAGAGAGAGAGAGAGAGAGAGAGAGAGAGAGAGAGAGAGAGAGAGAGAGAGAGAGAGAGAGGAGAGAGAGAGAGAGAGAGAGAAGAGAGAGAGAGAGAGAGAGAGAGAGAGAGAGAGAGAGAGAGAGAGAGAATTTAAAACCTAAATAGCTTGTATTATTTATAGGGGCATAGTTGCATTGTTTTTCAATTGCTTTGTTTAACCCTCTACTTCATTCCAGAATGGTGAGGTATTGAAATTGTTGTAGCTTCTTTGCTGTTGCTTTGTTTCTGTCCTCACACAATACCCTGAAAACCGCTGCAGAAAATCTCCTCAAAAGTTGACGGCAGTCTATCTGTGACGCAGAAACACGGGGAGGGGGGCGCCTGTCCCCCTTCTCCTGGTACATAAGAGGGGGGGGGGGGGCAGACATGCTGCCCCAAAAATGAGCAGAGAGAGAGACAGAGACAGAGAGAGAAAGAAAGAGAGAGAGAAGGGGGGTCAAATGCTCAATTGTTTTCATACAATAATCTATATCAATTTCTTTACAATTCTGATGCTGAAATTGTGTCCGTTCTTAAATAAATGTATATGAGTATGATACCTATCAAATATTGTCCCCTTATCCACATCTTCTGCACGCCCTCCTTCCCCACATGCCCCCTGTGACTTTTGTTTTTTTTAAAATCAGTTGCACCCCAATTCTGCTTCTGTCGCCCCTCCCCTTACGTTCTACACCATCCCACCACTTCCACACCCTTGAAGATGAAAAAGTACAGACGACACACACAAAATCCAAACTTCAGTTATGCTGCAAATGTGAATTCATGTGACTGAAATTTGCTCATTAGAGCTGAGGGCCTGCATGGTTCAGCCAGGTTTCACTGGTTTATTCGTTGTGCTCAAAGGCAGGTTTATTTCGTTGTGCTCAAAGGCAGGTTTACCTTTCAAAAGGCAAGTTGCTAAAACAAACTGTATGTCACATTTTGAATCTTGAGATGGTAAATTGTTAATATTTTGTGACTGATATTGAATCCCAAACTCGGAGGTACTAGCTCAGATTAGTAGCACTGTAGCAAAAAGGATTATTTAGCCTTTGGGGACCTTCGCCAGCACCAGCTGTCTAAAACGATCTTTGTCCAAGAGAGTGGGGATAATTTGGGCAAGACTTCTTTACATTTAACACTATGCCCAGTCCTCCAGAATAGTAATTGCCTCCTTTGTATCTGCAAGTCGTGGCTAGTTAGACAGGACTGACATTCACGTTTCGAAGTTTTACATAATTGGTAGAATCTTATATGCTTTGTTTTATTAAGTAGATGATAGTGATAATGACTTATTTGTTTGGAACAGGTATCATCGATTATAACCGATTTTCTTATTACAATATTTGACAGTAGCATGGCCTGGTTCGATTTCCAATAATGATGTGCCAGTTTACCATGAAATATTGACTCAGCTAGAGCAGAAAGTACACTTCTTGCTTATAGATACGAATAATTTTAGTAACTTTGTTCTTTTATGGTTTGGGCTTTTCTTAAACTCAATCATCACCAAAGACTTGCTACAGTGTGATAATATGACTCTTAGATGGTTCAGATATGTTTCCTTTCCTTTTGTTTTCTTTGATGTATTGGCATCATTGTTGTTATATCGTCACACATCTTTGGACTTCGGTAATGCATCAAATATGGATTTGGAGGGGTGACAGGGGTTCCACCCCCTCCGAAAAAGAAAAAAAAACAATGGAAAGAAAAGAAAAAGAGGGAGAAATGTAGTCCCATGTCATAGTTGTAGCTTATTCTCTCACGAGAAGCCTTGACTGCATCTTTTACATTCAAATTATTACCAGCGTCTTGGAGGCAAGCCCTCCAGACCCCTCACCCCACCCCAACTGACCACTTGGATCTACCCCCTCCGCTCTTCCATGACTGACTGATCCACCCCCAAACATGGCTGTACTTTTATGTCTTTTTTGTTTTCAATTCACATGTTTTCTTTCATTCATAGATTTTTTTGTTGATTATGATTATGGTTAAAAATAACAATTATAACGTGTTTTTGTAGCATTTACTAAGACATATGATCCATTCCACCTTGTCCGTGCACTCGCCCCCCCCCCCCCCCCAAAGCGGTTCGTTGGCAATCCTGCCCCCCCCCCCCTCCCCAGCTTGAAAACGTTCCTACGCCACTGCTTTGTACTCCCATTTCTAACAAAACGAGAAGTTTGTTGGATGGGAACGAGGGCCCGCGCATTTCTCTGCCTGTCCGCGTGTATGTGTGTGAGTGTTGTCTGTGTGCTAACAACAAAACACGTTCCATTACACAGCGCCTGAAACAATCTTAACAAAACTTGGCAGAATGGTTCCCGTGGTTGATGGAATTCTGCTTAACGTCCTCCGGTCTGGAACAGACACATATGGGACATTAGTAGATATAAAGATGGTGGGAACGATCCTGGAGGCAATGCAATGCCCGGAGGCAGTGCAACACCAGGAAAGTCCCGAATTTTTAACAATAAAGATGTATATTATGGTGAGTGAAAAATCCATTTAACGTCCTCCGGTCTGAAACAGACACATAGGGGACATTAGGAGATATAAGCGATGGTGGGAACGATCCAGGAGGCAATGTCCGGAGGTAGTGCAATACCAGGAAAGTCCCGAATTTTTAACACTACAGATGTATATTACAAACATTTGCTAAGGGGCCCAGGGCAAGCCATATCACCGTAATCCCGGTCAATGTGATTTGAATATTACAAAGACACTGACTATTTCAAAGATAATGGAAGGATATAAAGAAAAATAAGTATAGTGAAAAAGTGTCGGCCAACAATTTAAAAAAAACCCTATTTACTTACTCAATACAGTGGAAACCTCCCTTATAAGACCTCCCATTATAAGACTCCCTCCAATATAATACCTACTTTCTCTGAGACATTGCCCTTCTTTGTAAGTATAAAAATTACCTCACCTTTATAAAACCCCTACCTTATAAGACCTCATTTTAGATGATTTTTGAAGGTCTTATAAGGGAGGCTTCCACTGTACTACCATACCGATACAGGAATTTTTTTAAACATAAAACATGAAACTCAGAGTAAAAAAAATATATCCCTGACTTTCATCGGTAACTGGGGGAGTACTGCTTATATGGCTCTGCTCCCCCCCCACCCCCCCCCCCCCGTGGGATACTGGGGGGTCTTTCGTACAAATAGTTCCCCCACCTTCTGGAAGTTATGTGCTTGTAACGTCCTCTAATCCATCACTCTCTTTGACTCTGCCTTTTCCCTTTGCTTACTGTCATCTACTATCTTACCGGTCCATATCCTCCTACCTTTTTTCTATATATTTATTACAAAGATTTCTTCAGCTCAAGTCGGACATGCTGGGCCTAACTTTTTCTTAGTTAGGGCGCATAACGGCAGCATGACGCGTCTAAGCTCATATGACAGGAGAAACTGTCTGAACGAACGAAGAAGAGGAATATGGCTCTGCTATCTCGTTTCATCTTTCCCTCATTCCAATTATCCCCTCCCCTCCCTTTCTTTATACTCCTCTTTCCCCTTATCTACTTTTTTTTCAAATCTATATTATATATATAATATCTAATATTACTGGTTTATTGTCATCACCGTATAATATATATATATATATATCCTCAAGCCCCGGGGGCCTCCCATCTCCCCCACTCCAGCCTCCTCCCTCCTGTTCTAGTTGACATTTGTATGTAGGATGATGTATATGCTTGAAAGGAAAAATAAATGAAACAAGGAGGCAAAGCCTTCAAGGCTCACTCGAATAGGAACATGTGGGACAACAACAACAAAGATTGAGGGGGTTGTCTAAAGTACAAGACTGCTAATAAAAATTTAAAGTACAAATAAAACTATCGTTAAATGGATACAATTAAAAAAGTGCCTGTGCCGAGAATCAGACCCAGAACCATTGGCACGACAGACAAGACACTCTACCAATGAGCTATCGAGGCTTTCAGTGTGGATGAGTTTCTTAACTCATATTGCCTGTCGAATGCTCTCTAACCCACTAATCTAAAAATGTAATCGGAGTTATCGGTTTGTAGTGTTGTTTTAAGCATTTAATTATTCAAATAAATTATTTTTTGAAAGCTTGCATACACACCTATATGTGTGCAAAGTTTGAACAATGGATGCTTCTATATAAATATTTGAAAGCTGCATAGACATCTATATGTGTGCAAAGTTTTGAACAATGCATGCCTTCTAATTTTCCCGGGATACTGCCAACGTTAAATTTTGGAGATTTAGACCACGGACGCAACACACACACACCACAATCCGAACAATTATCATACTATAGACTCACTTCGTGTCCCTCGGAGTGATCCAATAAAAACAAGTCAGTAGTATCGTTTGAAAATCGGGACTTTCCTGGAGTTGCACTGCCTACCGGGCATTGCATCCAGGATCGTTACCACCATCGTTATTTCTATCTACTAATGTCCCATATGTGTCCGTTTCAGACCTGGAGGACGTTAAACGGATTTTCATTCGTCTCCCAATAAAACAAGAGAGAATGTGGGAGGGAACTGTTGATTGTTGTCTTACTCTGGCTTAAAGACTCCAGGTGATCGTTCCCAACAGCTGAAGCACTTGAACAAAATGGTACAAATGCACCAGCTATAGGGATAAGAACATTACTCGTGTGACCGTTTTTTTGTGGTGGGGAATAATTAAAGAAAAGAGAGGACGAGAGAGAGAGAGGAGGGAGAGGAGAGAGAGAAGAGAAGAGAGAGAGAGACAAGAGAGAAGAGAGAGAGAGAGTAGAGAGAGAGAGAGAGAGAGAGAGAGAGAGAGAGAGAGAGAGAGAGAGAGAAAGAACAGGAAAGAAAGAAAGAAAGATATACATTCGTTTATTGAGGGAAAAGAATAAGAGCCCAATGGTCTTGCTTACATCTTAGCCCTCGAAACACAAGAAGAAAAGCATATTTAAAACTTCCAATAATGAAACACATTCTGTCTCTATCTTTCTCTGTCTGTAGCGTCTCTCTCTCTCTCTCTCCCACTCTCCTCTCTATTCTTGTGTTCTCCTTTTCTCTCTCTTCATTTATTATCTGTATATTCTCTCTGTCGGGGGGGAGAGAGAGAGAGAGAGAGAGAGGAGAGAGGAGAGAGAAGAGAGAGAGAGTACGATGATGATGAAGAGGAGAGAGAGAGAGAGAAAGGAGGAGAGAAAGAGAGAGAGAAACAGGAATAAACAGAGAGAGAGCTGAAAATGCTATAATTTGACATCAGCCCTGGGCCCGAATACAATAGTAATAGTCTGGGGTCAGACACGTGATTGGGATGGTAGGAGGGTAGGTTAGGAATGGGAGAGACCAGAGAAAATTGGAACAAATGAGAGAGAGAGAGAGAGAGAGAGAGAGGAGAGAGAGAGAGAGAGAGAGCTAGAGAGGAGAGAGAGAGAAGAGAGAGAGAGAGAGAGAAGAGAGAGAGAGAGAGAGAGAGAGAGAGAGAAACAGACAGACAGACAGAGAAGAAGAACAGCGAATAAGTGAGAGAGAGAGAGAGAGAGAGAGAGAGAGAGAGAGAGAGAGAGAGAGAGAGAGAGAGAGAGAGAGAGAGAGAGAATATAGAGACAGCGAATGAGAGAGAAGAGAGAGAGGAGAGAGAGAGAGATAGATCGAGAGAGAGTCTGAATTCTATACTTTGACATCACCCTAGGCCAGAAATACAAAAGTATAGGTCTGTGGTCAGACAACGTGATTGGATGGGGGGTAGGGAGGTGGTGAGGGTTCCCTTCCCGACGCTAATAGGAAGGCGGTCTCTTGACCGCCTCCAAAAAAAAAGACTGGAAAATTGGGTGTTCTGGAAGCAGGCTAGGAACAAGGAAAACAAGCGTGGATTCGCAATCGTTGTGTGCACACGACTATTCAGACTACAAACGAGGCATCGCCGAGCCTCAAATTCTTTAATATAATTTGAAGAGAAATGTTGCGCTTTACTTATGGCTCCTTCCACACCCAATTTTGACCAAACACTTTCACTCCACAAGACGCAGCCCAGCGGTCTATTTTTCCACTCCAATCATTGCATACACTGAGTCGCCTCCCCTGGCTTTTCATATTTTTAATCTGTAACCAAATGTTATCTCAGCACATTTCGACTTTTTAATATCTTTGGAAAACATTTAAAACATTTATCCCTACTTAAACTCATCGAAAGAAGCCGCTACTCGTCATGTCTGTTGCAGTGTCCTGTATTACGTATGCTTATTATTTGGTACGATTTTAAAAATGAGATTCTGTGCTCTGTTCAGTATACAATTTCGTCCATACCTAAGGACGTATATTATGACGACTGAAATGTTACTTTAATGCCAGTATTTTTTTTCTGTCTGTACTTTTCTTTCTCTTTTACAATATGTGCGACAATTTTGGACCGACCGACCGACAAAGTGAGTTATGGTTTTGTGGCTTTTGCCACAAACAAAAAAACACTGAAAGTCCGTGTGTGTTGGGATACAGCCCCTCAGAAAATAAGCTGCTCTAGTATCTAAGCCTTAAAAAAAGTATTAGAAAAAGACCGATCTATTTAGTGTAGAGAGAGAGAGAGAAAAATAGAGATTTAACGCCTTCTGGGCCCAAAGGGCCATTTGGGGCGACTATATATTTAGTTTCATTTTACATTCATTTATACCAAGAACTTAAGTTTTACTCATTTGGTTTCCTTTTTTTTATCTCCTAAATGTCCCCTTGGACATCCAAAAAGCTGAAACGTGCAAAAAAAGACTGAAGAGGACGATCAACAAGCTGAATCACCAAAAAGACTGACATTCCCATGCCTGTTAGGCATGGGATAGACAGAGACCAGAGACTAATTGAGAGCCAAATGAGAGAGAGAGAGAGAGAGAGAGAGAGAGAGAGAGAGAGAGAGAGAGAGAGAGAGAGAGAAGAGAGACAGACGAGAAGAGAGACAGAGAAATAAGGTGAGAGAGTGAGAGACAGGGAGAGAGACAGAGATATATCATATACTTATATAGGGGAGGATTCTTTTCCATCCCCTTCTTTATTAGCGCAACGCTATAGGTACGTTATAGTCACTGGGCGTCTCTGTGAAATTCGGGGTTGCTCCCACCTGGAGAGCGCGTCACAGCCAGAGCGCGCCCCCAATTTCATTTTTTGCATGCATTAATTTGTGTGCTGATAAGGAAAGGGGGGGGGGATTTTTTAGCCGAATGACAACTTTTTTCGTTGCCACTGGGATTTACGTGTGCTAAGTGCATGGGCACACGGGACCTCGTCTCACTCCGAAAGACTCTACACATTCGAGAAACAAGTAACAATGATAGTGGACTATGTTTCACACAGGCAGATACAACAGCGACACAGAAACAGACAGCTATAACACAAGAATGTCCATGGAGTCCAGGAAACAGGCCAAGAAAATAACAGACAAAATAACAACAAAAGTGAACAATCAGTAAACAAGAATACTTTAATATGGCAGACATGTTTCAAATGTACGCATTTTCATTCAAATGTACGCATTTTCCGTTCAAAACTGTACATTTTTATTCAATTGGGCACATTTTCATTGTACACCTTTTTATTCATTGTACACATTTTCTTCAATTGTTACATATTTTCAGTCAAATGTACGCATTTTCATTCAATTGTACGCATTTTCGTTCAACTGTACATTTTTATGTCAATTGTGCACATTTTCATTGTACACATTTCAGTCAAATTGTACGCATTTTTTAAATTTGGACATTTCTTTCTTTTTTTTCATTGCCAGGGCTGCCTACCCACTCTTGGATTTTCCAGGACAAACTTGCTCAAGAACCGGGACAGACTTATTTTCAGGGACAAACATGATGAAAATGTATCATGAAATATATGTACTGTCTAGCAACATTTCCGCAACTGGATTATTTTGGTGGTCTTTTTGTGCTTTTTGTTGCCAACATGCTTCGATATTCAAGATCTTTTGGTGTTTCGGAACTAAGCAGAAAGAAACGTTCAACAGTGTCCTCTTTGCTTTGGGTGTCTCAGTGTTAAATAGTAAGATCAGCTACAAGACAGTGACTGCTCTACAATTTTTGATTTGTACTTGAATACGTTTCCAGGGCACCAGAGAATGTGGATTCCAGGACAGGTACCCATTTTACTGTTTACACAGGGACAATGCCCCTTAGGGTAGGCATGCCCTGCATTGCATGCATTTTAAAAACAATACAATGATGTCTGGGCAAATCAGCAAGCTGCAAGGAAATCTTGAACAAGATTTAAGCAAACTAAAACCATGAAATTCCATGTAATGAGATTCCTTTTTTGTTATATTTTTTTTCACCACAATATTATTCATTATTGCGAGTATGGTACACCAATAACTACACCATCAATTTCTCCAGTCTGATTGAAACGGTGTGGTTCTGTAGAGAATGATTCACAAACATAATTGCATGATTTAATCTTGATTCTTTTTTTCTTCTCTCTGTTTTTAAATGAATATGAAAGCACCCAAGTGCATGACAATCCATTCTTTAATTGTAAAAAAGAATACAAGTCCCGTTTATCTCTTCAATCAGCATCAACACAGTCTCTCAAACACAACAATTAAAAAACCCTAAATAACTCGCTCAACACGACATTCAATATGCTTCCTAAGTCAACGTTCTCCGAAATAAGAACCTCAGCGAGTGTTACAGTTTTACAACAGTGCTCTTCTCTTGTCCTTGTGTTCCAACCAAGCTTCATGTTCTGGCATCTCTCACAAAAATTCCAGGCTGATAATAGTCATGATCTTAATCTGCAGAGTAAATAAAAAATGCATAGATGAGCTGTCTTCCTGTCTGCATTCATCCTTAAGGGATGACCCAAACTCGATACCGTCGCTCTAACATCCTTACATTTGATCCTCATCACACAATAGGGAAGGGACACATATGCAT
>CM065687.1:9015676-9040676 GCA_017654935.2 Phymorhynchus buccinoides
GAACCAAATTTCTCAAGGAATCAGCTAATGTTTCCATCTATACATTGCTCAAAGCAACAAATTCAGAACATAGACATAATTTGTCCAGAGTTGTATTTCATGCGATAAACAGAAGGAAAAGACTAATTTTAAGTTAGAGTCATTGTCATTACACTGGGTTGTTTCATTTAAGCGACTGAATGTAATTGACTGAAGAGGGTAGCTAAGTTGCATAACTGTTGGATTAACTGTTGTATTATAATTGCTATTGTATATAATTATTATAGTAACTGCAAGAACGAATGTGTATGCTGTTGTAATGTCTATTGCTGATGATAATTTTGAATGATTCATTTTTTCACCCCTTGTCTTCCCATCCCAAATATTGTATTGTGGCTCAAGTCCAATGTACAATTAAACTTTACGAGGTCTTCTCTCTCTCTCTCTCTCTCTCGTCTCTCTCCTTCTCTCTCTCTCGCTCTCTCTCTCTCTCTCGTTAACAAAATCAATTGAAAAACAATGCAAACTATGCCCCTATAATACAAGCTATTTAGGTTTTTAATTAACTCTCTCTCTCTCTCTCTCAATCTCACTCTCTCTCTCTCTCTCTCTCTCTCTCTCTCTCTCTCTCTCTCTCTCTCTCTCTCTCCTTTTCGCTACCTGGTTGTTGGGTTGTTTTTTGGGGGGCAGGAAGACATGTCTGCCCCCCCCCCCCTCCTCTGAGCCAGGGAGGGGGGGCAGCCCCCCTGTTCCTACGCCACTGCGTACACGCGAACGCCACCGAAGCCAGCGTGCCCAAGGGGGAAGGCCCCTCCTGCGCTTAGGGGGCTACAGCCGCCGCCCTTTTTCCTAAAAAAACAACAACAAAAGTTCATGTCGCCGAGCGGCAGCTAGATTTCCTCGCGGGCTATGCCTAGCAGTGTGGAAGCAGCATGATGTGTACTTAATGGTTCAAAACATGTTTCAATAGGGGTATGAACAGTAATGGCATTAGTCCTTTATTTCATGCCCAAACTGCACTATTTTGCTTCTCGGATTTAAAACATTTCCGGGAGAGCATGCCACCGGACCTACGGACACTACATTACATAGTGTCCGTGCCCGGACCTCCCTAGGGGTCTTGGTGCTTCGCACCTTCGATAAATTAGCCCCCACCCCTTAAAAACTTAGGTCCGACCCTGGGTGTGGTGTGTGTGTGTGTGTGTGTGTGTGTGTGTGTGTGTGTGCGTGCGTGCGCGAGCGCGTGTGTGTGTGTGTGTGTGTGTGTGTGTGTGTGTGTGTGAGTGTGTGTGAGTGTGTGAGAGAGAGAGAGAGAGAGAGAGAGAGACTGAGAGAGAGAGAGAGAAGAGAGAGAGAGGAGAAGAGAGAGAGAGAGAGAGAGAGTTCCTGTTCTTTAAATTACTTTTTCTTTATTTTCAAGTTCCTGGTTAGTTTTGGACTGTCAAATTTTGACCTCTTGTCTATGACGATGTGCTTCTAACCACAGTTTTTAATCAAAGGTCGTCTGTTGTCATTTACTCTACCATTATGCTTGTAACGTTTTTATGTTAATCCATAACATAATATTCAGATCAGTGCTGTCCCAAAGGTGTCAACGCAAACCCAACTTTGAATTTTATCTCTCCCTCGGATGTATTTGCATAAAAACAAATCTCATCGAAGACGGAGGAAACAAAACGGTTGTGCAAAAAAGCTGAATTGCCGCAGGGTAATTTATACGAACACTCCTCGGCTAAAGTGTAGGCATATAGCATAGGAAGCTGCTTTTGATCAGACTGAACAAATTGGTTATCGTTCTTTGTCTGTCCTAGATGACCGCAGGAGGGAGCTGTGCTAGCGCAGCAGACGACAGGTGAATGAGGGTGGAGATTCCAACTTCGTAATCAGCTGACGTTTAGTACGTGAAAATGCTGCTTTTTCTTGGAATTTTATGCCTTCTACCAGTTGGAAATAGTAAGTGTATTTTTTTTTCTGGTAGGAATTAACCAATTGTCATCACATAAATTTAAAAAAAATCACAAATGAACCGGAAAATTGGAGGGAAAAAACCATCCTGAAACATCACGTCACTGAACAAAACACTATGCCAACAAAATACACAAGTGCAAATTGAAAGGACAAAAATTGTTTAGGGACCCTTTTAATTTTTTTAATTTTAGTGCATCGTTTGCAATAAAAAATAATCTGCAAAACTATTATTATACGTGGTCATTAAAGAGGCAGTGAGGTAGCGAAGCACGATCAAATTCTACCAATAATTTAAGAGGAACGAGATTTTTTTTTTAAAAACGCTTGCCAGTATTAATCTCAGTTTCGTTTTCTCAACATAAGTTCGTTTACAAAAAAAGTATCCACCCAACACCCCCCCCGCATCGTGTAAATACTTCGCTCGCATTTGCGACATTGAGCGAAGTTTTTATTTCACTTTTTTCCGTAATGTCATGAAATATAAACGATTTGAGTACAGAAAAGTGTTTCAAATACGGAAAAAGTGAAATTGCGTTCATCCTTAATGTTGCAAATGCTAACTCATAGTAGCGAGCGAAGTATTTACACGATGCTACTTTTTTTGCATACATCTGTCAACCTACATTTTTATGATATTTCTATTCAATTTCTGACAACACAACTTCTTGTGAACACAAATATATCGGGTGTTCAAAAAGTTTTGTGGCAATTCTTTCGTTGGTTTTTGTGTCCATACTGGTGGTCAACTTTAAACTTTCTTTTCCCTAAATCAGCTGACCATGCACTTTGTCTATCTGGAGTATGCAAGATCATACTCGTAATAAGTATCCACCAGATCCTCATGCATGTATCATGTAGTTTATGTAAGCCTTTCTTGTACAGGAAAATTATAAATATCGAAGTTTCTCCATTTCCCTCAGTTTTGCCGAGGGTAAGACACTATGAAGTCCAATGACGTCACAACCCTGATGACGTCATCTTGAAAAACCTGTCTGTTATCATTCAAAAGGTAGTTGCATATGTGTGCCACACTTTGTTGATGTAGGCCTACCCCTTCATAGTTATTAGGCTCAGGACTCATGGAACACCCGGTAGAAGTATGATAGTGATATCTTAATTAATGTTTGGAAAATAGAGCCCATGTGCAGACAAAGGATTTGGATGGTGTTACAGATCTTTTCCCCCAAAGTTTTTTTTTAATCCAAAGGAGCCAGAATGGCCAACATGTTGACCGCGGGCCGTGAAGAAGAAAAAGAAGAAGAAGAAGAAAAAGAAGAAGAAGAAGACAAAGAAGAAGAAGAAGAAAAAGAAGAAGAAGAAGAAGAAAAAAGAAGAAGAAGAAGAAGAAGAAGAAGAACAACAACAACAACAACAACAACACAAACAAACAACAACACACACAACAACAACAACAACAAACAACACAACAACAACAACAACAACAAGAAGAAAAGAAGAAGAAAAGAAGAAAGAAGAAGAGGGTTTCTAAAAGGGACTTCCCTTGACTGCCAGATAAATTTAAAGAAAAAATCATTGTACAAATCATGACATGAAAAAGACAACTGATAGAGCCAATCTGGCAAAATGGTCTTCGGATATAACTCTCTTGACTGTGTTAGAGCAAACGCCAGCATATCAGTTATTCCTCTTCGTCTGATGACGTCATCAGTGATGTAATCAAGGCAGTACGCGATACGTTATATGACAATCAAAGGGTTAAATGCGTGCTATGCAATTGTTGAAAACTGGTGATGCTGACTTCGCATCATTAAGACCACACATTCCCAATGGCATGATTGCAAAGTACTAAAAATAGTAACAGATTATGCAGTTGTGATTTCTTGATTGAAAACTGATTTTTGTTCATCAAATCATGACACATTTAACGGACAAAAGTAATTGTATACATTTAACCCTTTCGCCGCCAATGTTGCGTTTATGCACCACAAGGGTTTAATACCCATGTCACTAAAAGACATCAAATCAGGGCCTGTTATCCGAAGACCCTACTTTTATTTTATGTTGGGCTGTAAGGATAAGCCTAATGTTATGCATGTTACAGAGGAATTCCCAACGAATATTGCAGATGGATTTTTTTCTCTATTCAGTTAAGTATAATGGTATTTTTTGGATGAAAAATGGATGGCGGCGAAAGGGTTAAATAATCAGAAAATCTGAAATAGAGAGAGAAGTATGTCGATGAGCTCTTTTCAATCTACGTATTCATACAGTCACAGTACAGGTAGGTGTTTGTTTCGCCAGGAAAGAAAATGTCCTGGCTTTTCAAAAACTCAACACACTTCACTCTTCCCCACCCACTCCCACCCCCGGCTTATTTCTCCCTCTCCCCATCCTTAGCTTCGTCCCCTCGTTTAACTCTCGTTGTTTCCCACGCAGTAAACTGTCAGGGATGTTCTTAACCTTTTCACCGCCAGCCATATTTCAGCCAAAATTGTCCATTAAATTTACCTGGGTAGAGAACAAAATCCATCTGCTGTATTGGGGATTCTCCTGTGACATAAAATAAGGTCTATCCTTATTTCCCAAAAACTAAAATGCCTTTTAGTGACATAGGTGTTAAATCACTGTGGTGCTAAAATGCGACTTTGGCGCTGAAAGGGTTAATGTCAATGTTGTCTATGCTCCAGATGCTGATTGCCATACATGCACTTTGGACATTGCATTTAAACCTATCGAACAGCATCTCCATTTTATTATTTTGGGGGTCTTTTTTTTTAACGCATATACCCATATATGGCCGGAATTGAAGTTAAGCTGTCAATTTGATGAATTTTTTTCAAGGGAAGTAAGTCTGTGTGCACACCACACTTTGGTCACTTCTAAACTCGCTTCGCTCTCTTAGACCACACTTTTGCCTCTTGCTATGCGTTTGTAGTGGTTTGAAGTGGGGAAACCAATTGCTGTAGAGAGTTTTTTCTATATAAAGTCTATATATAAAAAAAAAATTGGATCTACCACTTCCCCATGTCTAAACCTGAAGTAAAAACCCGTAATCATCTTTCATTTCTCTTTCTGTTTCTGTCTGTTTTGTTTGTATGTATGGCTGGAGTGATTTGTGAGTTTTTTTAAAAATAATTCAAAATCATTGCGATGCGAATGAGTTAAAGTATGAACTCATCAACTTCTCTAAATATATTCTAACATGAATTACAGCCGTTCATAACTATAGAGCATGGCTTCGGGACATGCTAATAAAGATAGCCCAGCCACACACATCACGTGAACACCACCTCCCTAACCCCCCTCCCCCCAGATAATGCTAATTTAATTCATAACTTCATACAGAATTGGAAATGCAGAAATGCATGTTTGTGCTCCGCCCCATAGGCCTACATAGTATGATACATGGGTGCTACTCTTTCATCTTTACCCTGATTTCATTATTTTGAATGTTACCAGAAACATTTGTTTTTAATTCACCTAAATGTGTTGACCACAAGCGATTTGGGGCGCTTTGATCTTGGTTTTTCTATCTTGGAAGTTTACAAAGGCAATGTAATTATTGTACAAGGCTTATCAGACTCAAACTGTCTCTGTCTATCATTTTAACTGTCTGTCTCGTTATCTCTTTCTCTCTACTTGCCACCCTGAATCGTCCGACGGGGCTTTGCCCCTGTACCCTGCCAGGGGTCATGGGTCTCTGGACCCCTGCCTTTCAGTTGTTGTTTTTTCATTTTGGGGAGTTGCACCCATGAGTATGCTCCACTCCATGCATCTCCACCTGTCCTAAACCTCTATGGTCAAGAGTGGGGATGCCACACGGGTAAGGCAGTTTTATCAGATATTCCAGTCCAGCTTTCCTGAATGGTTGTTCCCTCCTCTGATTTAAAAAAAAGATAATTGTTCAACACCTACACGTTACACGCATGCGCGCGCGCGCACATACATACACGCACACACACGCACGCACGCACGCACGCACGCACACTTACACGCACACGCACACACACACGCACGCACACACACACACACACACACACGCACGCACACACACACACACACACACACACACACACACACATGTACACACACACACACACACACACACACACACACACACACACACACACACACACACACACACACACACACACACACACACACACACACACACACACACACACACACACACCTGAGAGAGAGAGTATTGGAAAAGGACCAGGTGGGTTGTTCATTAAAATTTGTTCTTGTGTCCATAAAACAGAACAAAGGAGTTTATATACTTCCAACTTTTGCATTCCTATGAGGAAAAAAACTTTCCTCTTTGTATGCACAGTTCCAGCTCTCTACGCCAGGTTTCAAGGTCATTTTGGTAGCTTCTTTGAGGCAAGGGTCGGAGCTGTGATTTTGAGCTTTTTGCGAGGGCCCACGTGCTAGAAAAAAAAGTCCAGCAAAACAATCTAAAATGATAAACAAAAAAAATTAATGTGGAGCTAAGTGAAATCTGTAGAATGTGTGGTTCAAACATTGATTGCCTTACTCTTCTTGGAAGGTCACGGCGACCTTGACCTTGTAGGCACCAGCGTTTTCACGCAAAACTAATCTTGTTGTATCGATGGTTAAGCGCCGCTGGCAGACTTCTGATAAAACCACTTAAGCAAAATGCGTTACCATATTTACGATGGCTTGGAGTCAAAACGGACTATCTTTAGATAGTCTATTGACGTATTATTGGATTTATTGCAAAAACTAATAACTTGTATCAAACAATGACTGCAGAAATGTAATAAGGGGGTTTTGCTTTTTATATTTCAGCAGTCTTTTTTTTATACAAGGTATTAGTTTTCGTAATGAGTTCAATAATATGTCAATGGACTATCTAAAGATAATCCATTTTGACTCCAAGCCATCGAATATTAAGGCCGTGCACACACATAAACGGATATTCCATGCGGAAACCCGTGCGCAATCCATAAATAAGTGAAGCAAAGAAGGGACAGATTTGCGCACGTGTCCGAATTTTCCCTATATTATGATAATGCGTAAACTTTTATCCTTCTTTCTTCCACTTATTTCTAATGTGAACCCGGCCATTAGTGTTTTCTTTGGCAGAATATCAATGATGACAGGTCCTTGGGCTATTTGAGAAACTGCAAAAAACGTCACTTACAAACATGGAATTTTGACTACAGAACGACTGCTTTGTCCCAGTAAAGACCACTCTACATCTCATTGTCTAAAATTATACAGAAGCTCTGCTAGGTCTCTCGTTCCCGGTGATGATATCGCGTATTTATTTGGATCCATTTGGCCCAAACTTTCCGAACATTTCTGTTAGATAATCATGACATCGTTTCTTATGTTCGTCTCTTAGGAAACTAGGTACCCATTTTGTTGCGAGCATTCTCAATAGAAGATGTTTACGCATTATCTTTTCTATTGTTATGTTCGTCTCTTAGGAAACTAGGTACCCATTTTGTTGCGAGCATTCTCAATAGAAGATGTTTACGCATTATCTTTTCTATTGTTATGTTCGTCTCTTAGGAAACTAGGTACCCATTTTGTTGCGAGCATTCTCAATAGAAGATGTTTACGCATTATCTTGTCTATTGTTATGTTCGTCTCTTAGGAAACTAGGTACCCATTTTGTTGCGAGCATTCTCAATAGAAGATGTTTACGCATTATCTTTTCTATTGTTATGTTCGTCTCTTAGGAAACTAGGTACCCATTTTGTTGCGAGCATTCTCAATAGAAGATGCTTACGCATTATCTTTTCTATTGTTATGTTCGTCTCTTAGGAAACTAGGTACCCATTTTGTTGCGAGCATTCTCAATAGAAGATGTTTATGCATTATCTTTTCTATTGTTATGTTCGTCTCTTAGGAAACTAGGTACCCATTTTGTTGCGAGCATTCTCAATAGAAGATGTTTACGCATTATCTTTTCTATTGTTATGTTCGTCTCTTAGGAAACTAGGTACCCATTTTGTTGCGAGCATTCTCAATAGAAGATGTTTATGCATTATCTTTTCTATTGTTATGTTCGTCTCTTAGGAAACTAGGTACCCATTTTGTTGCGAGCATTCTCAATAGAAGATGTTTATGCATTATCTTTTCTATTGTTATGTTCGTCTCTTAGGAAACTAGGTACCCATTTTGTTGCGAGCATTCTCAATAGAAGATGTTTATGCATTATCTTTTCTATTGTTATGTTCGTCTCTTAGGAAACTAGGTACCCATTTTGTTGCGAGCATTCTCAATAGAAGATGTTTATGCATTATCTTTTCTATTGTTATGTTCGTCTCTTAGGAAACTAGGTACCCATTTTGTTGCGAGCATTCTCAATAGAAGATGTTTACGCATTATCTTTTCTATTGTAAAAAAAGTGTCATTCTTCCCACTTCTTTCTCTCAGTGTCATATTGTTATCAGCCAGTTTCTTGAAAAATTGTATTTTTTTGCGCATTCAGAACTGCAAAAAAAAGAAGAGAACTCGAGGGTGATATTTTTTGAACTTGCGTTTTCCTGGATTAAAAACTTCTACACGTTTGCAAATTGTGCAATAAGAAGAGCACAATCGGCTGTAAATATCTTCAAATCGAATTGATTGTTCGTATAACAGTTGCCACGTTTCCTCAGTATGAAGTTACAGCAAGTGAACGAGTCAGCTCAAGAATCCGCGATTTGGGGTCACAGGCATATTTTCAATTACGTCATACACTCACGTAGGACATGACATCACGATGATAGTTTGCACGTCACGTGTCACATTCCCTCTTATGCTAGGAAGATTTCTTAAGATTTCTTACCAGCTATAAGAGGGAAAACACGTGAAAACCGTGATTTTGACACTTGACGTAGTGGGTCTTTAAAGAATGAAATTTTCTTTGGTATCTCCATTATACTTGTATGTCTTTTAGATTATAAATGGCAGGATCGTTACCAAACGTTAATGAACAACACTCGTATGAACATGTAGGCCTAACGACAAAATTCATTGATAAACACGCAGTACGTAAAGTTTCTTAATTGTTAACATAATCAATGCTACTTCCTTGGCGGAGTTGAAAGAACCGGATTTCGCCGGGTTAATCCGTGAAATAAATTGCCCGAAGTAATCTGTAATTTGGGAAGTGGGGGAGTGGGGGTGGAGGTTTATTTTAGAAACTGACACACATTTACATAGGGGTGGCGGAGTTGAAAGAACCGGATTTCGCCGGGTTAATCCCTGAAATAAATCGCCCGAGGTAATCTTTAATTTGGGAAGTGGGGGAGTGGGGGTGGAGGTTTATTTTAGAAACGGACACACATTTACATAGGGGTTATTACGAGAACTTTGTAGCCTACTATGTAGATCCCATTCAACCCGTGTGTGTGTGTCAAGTCAAGCCAAGTAAAAATCATCTTTTTTTGAGGGTTAAAGAATAAGCTCACAAAGCTTTTTTTCATCCTGCCCTCAACAACAACATGTGCGTGTGTGTTCGTGTGCGTGCGTACGTGCGTGTGTGAGTGATTCTTTGTGTGTGTGTGATTGTGTGTGTTATGTGCGATGTTCTATTGTTTTGTGTGCGTGTGTGCGTATTTTTGCGGGCGGGGAAGAAAGTAACAAAAATAATGTTAAAGTTTTTAGTCTCTGTTTTGGGATTCCAGGATTACATTTGCTTAATATATATCCGATTTAATAATAATTTAAAAAAACCAGTCGTACTTTACAACCGTGGTAGTGGCTCGTGCATTTTTGTCTTCTGTCTGTCTGTGTGTGTGTGTGTGTGTGGTCATCGACAAGAGTATCCTGCACCTGTCTTCCCAGCTAATGATAACAAATTGGTCTCGTTGATTATCCATCAGAAGGTTCTAATCGTCTTTTTCAGTAGGCCTACTCAAATATCGATGTGTAGCCTAATTACAGTGTAATTTCATTTCATTCGATTATTAATGCGTCTGACTTCCAGAAATCGTTATTGTCAACGGTGAATGTTTAGGTATTTTTGGTATTTGGTATATTTCAGGCTGCTCTCCCCCGGAGAGCGCCGCAAGTGCAACGTCTAGCCATTTAAAAAAAAAAAAATTGGGGCGGGGGGGCACAGGTGTGGCTTTTTTCAAGGTAAATGAGAATTCATATAACGCTAATTTCAGCAGAAGCAAACGTACTAAACCTTTCTTTCGTTGATATCTATAGGCCATCTTTCTACATATGTATGCCCCTTTACCTTGGTGTTAGAGGAGCGTGAGGCAAATGCTACATGCTTACTTCTTCTTCTTCTTCTTCAACTTCTTCTTCAACTTCTTCTTCTTCTTCTTCTTCTTCTTCTTCTTCTTCTTCTTCTTCTTCTTCTTCTTCTTCTTCTTCTTCTTTCTTCTTCTTCTTCTTCTTCTTCTTCTTCTATTGATGATGATGATGGTGATCATGTTGTAAATAAATGTCGGTTGTGGTCTTGATGTCAATAATAATGCTGCTGCAACTGCCTCTGCTGATAATGAGGATGACGATGACGACTGCGATGATGGTAATACGGAGGAGGGCGATTATGGTGATGACGATCATGATGATGGTGATAAAGAGGAAGAGGAGGATGAGGAGGATGTTGACGACAACGACGACAGTGATAATAAGGATGGCGATGACGACGGTGATGACAATGGCGACGACGACGTCGACGATGATGACGACGACGATGATAGTGATGGTGATGATGATGATGATGATGATGACGACCACGACGATGATAACTATGATGATGATGATGACGACGATGATGATGATGATGACGACCACGACGATGATAACGATGGTGATGATGATGATGACGATGACCACGACTATGATAACGATGGTGATGATGATGATGATGATGATGATAACGATGGTGATGATGATAATGATGATGGTGATGCTGATGATGATCCTGATCATCATCGTGATGATGATGATGATCACGACACTGACAACGACAATGACGAAGATGACGACGGTGTTGATGATGGTTTCATGATCTGTCCAGGCGGGGTCACAGATGATGGGAAAGGCGTCGTGCTGTGCTGCACATCTCCCGAGCAGGCATGCCGTGCCGCCACCAAGAACATCGAGGGGGGCTTCAACACCATCCATCAGTTTGACAGAATAGTGAGAACTGAGAGGGGCAGAGATAGAGAGAGAGAGAGAGAGAGAGAGAGAGAGAGAGAGAGAGAGAGAGAGAGAGAACGAACGAACGAACGAACGAATCTTTTTTATTGTTGGAAAAGAATAAGATATTAAACACACTTCTTTTCATCTTGCCAGTTAAGAAAATAATTAATGTCAGAGAGAACAAAGAGATATATGAAGACACAACACATGAATAATTACAAATTATCAGCACACACCCCATACATACACACACATACACAGACAGACAGACAGACAGACAGACAGACAGACAGACAGACAGACAGACACACACACACACACACACACACACACACACACACACACACACACACACACACACACACACACACACACACATACATATATATATATATATATATATATATATACACACACACACATACACATATGCACACACATGCACACACACGCATGCACTCACACACTTCACAAAACAAATGAAAACACAATCACTTAGCAATATCAATCCAATGTAAGAGAGAGAGAGAGAGGGGGGGGGGGGGAGAGAGAGAGAGAGAGAGAGAGAGAGAGAGAGAGAGAGAGAGAGGGGGGGGAGAGAGAGAGAGAGAGAGAGAGAGGGGAGAGAGAGAGAGAGAGAGAGAGAGAGAGAGAGAGGAGAGAGAGAGAGAGAGAGAGAGGGAGAGAGAGAGGAGAGAGAGAGAGATAATGGAGAGAGAAGGAGAGAGAGAGATAATGGAGAGAGAGAGGGAGTGAGAGAGAGAGAGGGAGGGAGAGAGGGACAATGGAGAGGGAGAGAGAGAGAGAGAGAGAGAGAGAGAGAGAGGGAGGGATAGAGAGAATGGAGAGAGAGAGAGAGAGAGAGAGAGAGAGAGAGAGAGCAGGGCTCCCAGGGACCCCCATTTGAGGGGTCTATGAGACATTCATGACAATTGACCATGGATGAAAAAGTGATGGCCAGAAGGGCCTTGTTATGAGCACACGAAGGGCTGTTTAATGAGTTCGTTCAGACGTGTGTAGCATAATTATATCTGGATCTGGATCTGGATCTGTGCGTCGAAGGAGCCTATGAAGGCTATAAACTCGACGGAAATTGGGAGAGCGCAAATGAGAGTTTGAACGTAATGATTTTTTTTGATTTTTTTTTTTTTTTTTTAAAAAAAAAGAAGTAAACTGTCTGGTGGTATTGACAGTATATTACATTTGGCCATAGGCTTTTTCGTAGTATCCAGGCTGGACCAATCCGGCTAGCGAAGCGCTCACCGGGGCGGACCCCGACCGGCACAGCTCCTGCCTTTCATTTGCCACTACTTTAGCCTATGGCCCCTATCCCTAATTTTAATCTTGGGTTGATGCAGGCCCCGAAGGTCAACCGCCTGGCGCTGATGATGCTGCGCTGGCGGGGACTGCTGCGATGGAGGCGTCAGTAAACTGATTCCACTCCACTATAGATCTGACAAAGGAGTTTTTGTACTGTCCAGTGTGGCTAGGTGGTACTTTGAAGCCTCTGGAATTACATACTGCTTGTCTCTGTATGATGTTCTCACTTGCATACTGTTGAAATTTAGTAGGTCTGATCTTTCTGCGATTGGAAGCTACAGGTGTTAAGAAGTCCTCAGGCGGTAGAGCGGGGATCAGACCGTCAGCCACTTTGTGCAGTAGATTGAGACGTTGTTGCTTGCGGCGCTCTTGCAGTGTTGTAAGATTTAGGTCAGCCAGCATCTTGGTTACGCATCCATGGCTTCCGGACTTGTAGTCCTTCGTGATGAAGCGTGCTGCTTGCCTCTGGACGCGCTCAAGCCTGTCGCCATCCTGCTTATTGTATGGGTCCCACACAGTCGCTGCATATTCAAGTCTGGATCGTATTAGTGCTATGTAGGCCAGACGCCTGCACTCTGGTGGACAGTTCCTGAGGTTCCGGCGCAAAAAGCCCACCATAGATCCAGCTTTCTTGCAGACGTAGTTTATGTGGGTGGTCCATTTAAGATCTGACGACAGGTGAACACCAAGATACTGACTATGTTGAACTTCTTGAAGTGGAGTCCTGCCTAACGTGTAGATGAACTGGGATTTTTTCCTGATGGAAAGGATTGTGCATTTAGATGAATTAAAATGCATGCCCCACGTTTTCGCCCAGGTTTCAAGTTGTTTCAGATCGTCTTGCAGTGTGAGGTTATCCTGGAAACTGGTAATCTCCCGATAGAGCAGACAGTCGTTATACGGTCAAGGGTTTCTTTCGTTTCCAACGTGTTAAGTGTGTGCGGACTGAATCCGGGCTATGGTGTGTAAGGGCAGTGAGTGTTAACAGTAGGCATTCACACGTGTCATGTGCTCATTATTATATGTACTCACACGTATGTACGCGCTTATGCATGATTGTAATGGATTTTTACACACAAACAGTCGTGAAACACTCTCTCTCTCTCTCTCTCTCTCTCTCTCTCTCTCTCTCTCTCTCTCTCTCTCTCTCTCTCTCTCTCTCTCACACACACACACACACACACACACACACACACACACACACACACACACACACACACACACACACACACACACACACACACACACACACACACACACACACACACACACACACACACACACACACACACACACACACACACACACACACACACGCACACACGCACGCACGCACGCACCCGCACGGACGCACACACACAGTCGCGTTAGCAAACATACTTACACACATAAACGCACACACACATACACACACGCACACACGCACGCACACACATGCACACACACATACACACACACATACACACACACACACACACACATGCACACACACACACTCACACATACACACATACACACACACATACACACACACACACACACACACACACACACACACACACACACACACACACACACACACACACACACACACACACTGGAATGTACACGTAATGCACATATATTCCACTCTGTCGTGTCCGATTATGACTTCTATTAATAGCTGAGGAGGGCTGGGCTAAAATACGTTTATGGCGGGGAAAACCTTGCCCAGGGTACACTCCCACACTCGGCTGAAAGAACCTAAGGCCCCGTGGAAAGCCCTCAAAAGGCCAACTGTTCTCTGTGGCTGTAGCACCAAGAGTGCTTCATAGTTTGAGAGTCGTAGTCTTTCAGGGGGACATCCTGCTATCGCTACGTATCGATAACACTACCAAGTTAAAATCAGTACGGCTATCACTACGTATCCATAACACTACTGGGCTAAATCACTACGGCAACTTGTGTTAGGGTTAGGGTTAAGAATGAAAATCCGTTTAACGTCCTCCGGTCTGAAACAGACACATATGGGACATTAGTAGATATAAAGATGGTGGGAACGATCCTGGAGGCAATGCCCGGAGGCAGTGCAACTCCAGGAAAGTCCCAAATTTTTAACGATACAGATGTATAATAAAAATAGGGTTAAACTTAGGTAAGGAATAGGGTTAGGTTACGAAAAGGGTTCGGGTTAGGGTTAGTCTGTCGGAATGCAAACTGACAGATTGGCACAGTCATCGTCACTTGTTCTCTATGGGCAGTAGTGGTAACAACGGGTAGTTCTTTCGATACGTAGCTATAGAGCTACGCACCCGTCTTGCAGAAGTACTGCCGAGAGTCGTTTATTGTGCAGTTCTTGTGTTACAGTTGGCCACAGCTTGAGACTAATAGTGTAGAGTGGCACAGTGGTAGCGCGTTCGCTTCGTGTCAAGTAAACCCGAGTTCGAGCCTGGGTACAGGGGATTTTTTCCTCTCATTCTGCACTAGGCCTTAACGGTCTGAACGTGGAGTCTTTCGGATGAGACGATAAACCGAGGTCCCGTGTGCCCATGCACTTAGCATACGTTAAACCCAGTAGCAACGACAAAGTTGTCATTTGGTAAAAAATCCCCCCCCCCCCCCTCATCAGTGACAAAAATCGCATGCAAAAAAACCAAAACAAAATTGGGTGGCGCGCCTCTGGCTGCGACGCGCTCTCCAGGTGGGAGTAACCGGAATTTCACAGAGACGCCTCTGTGACTATAAAGTACCTAATACTAATACTAATAATACCAACGACTGATAAAAACAGGATGCGTAGCGCTTTCACTACGCATTGAAAGAACGACTCGTTGTTACCACTACGGCCCGTAGAGAAACATGATTGATGACTGTGCCAATCTGTCAGATTGAATTCCGACAGACTAACCCTAACCCTAACGCGAACCCTTTTCCTAACCTAACCCTATTCCTTACCTAAGTTTAACCCTTTCACCGCCAAAGTTGCATTTTAGCACCACGGTGATTTAAGACATATGTCATTAAAAGGCATCAAATTGGGGTCTATCATCCAAAGACCATATTGTCTTAGTTTTAGGAAGTAAGGATAGACCTTATTTTATATTATGTCACTGAAGAATCTTCAATACTGCAGATGGATGTTGTTCTCTACCCAGGTACATGTAATGGACATTTTTGGCTGAAATATGCTGGCGGTGAAAGGGTTAACCCTATTTTAACCCTAACCCTAACCCCGAGTAGCCGTAGTGATTTAGCCCAGTAGTGTTATCGATACGTAGTGATAGCCGTACTGATTTATCTTGGTAGTGTTATCGATACGTAGCGATAGCGGGATGTCCCAATAAAAAACACATCCATGCTTGTGTAAATACATAGTTTTGTTATAAAATGCCAACGCTACTAAATGAGTCCATGTTCGTTAGCCAAACAATACACACATCTGCGCTTGTTTCTCTTTCTTTTGATTTGTAGCAAATCGATTGCCTTTAAGTAGGGGAAGACGGGGTAAAAAGCGCATGGGCGGGTAAGAAGCCCACCCCAATTATATCATGAAATAAAGAAAATTGCAGTCAAATTTGCCCATGAGACGAATGCTAGACATTAACGCTCGTCTCATGGGCAAAATGAGACTGAAATTTGCTTCATTTCATGAGATAATTGGGGTGGGCTTCTTACCCGCCCATGCGCTTTTTACCCCGTCTTCCCCTAATCACGCGAAGGAGAGACTATCAGAAGAAGAAAAAGATTCCCAGAATAAAACGGCTGTACAGTAGTGGAAATGATAGGGCCTACTAATGGTAAGTAGGCCCCTGTAAACTACTGTGTTTTTGTTTGTTTCTTTGTTTTTATCCTGTCGCACCCATGCCGCCATTTTGACACCTCAATATCTACGTATCGGACTGAAAAGGCAATCTTTCTGTTCAGTTTGTCACATTACAAAAACAGACTAGCTATTTTGTGTTACGCAAAAGCAACATTCTTTTAATAACTTATTGGGTGAGGGATAAGGGTATAACACAATGTGTGTGTGCGTGCGTGCGTGCGCATGCGTGTGTATGTGTGTGTGCGCGCGCGCGCGCGTGTGTGTGTAATGTGGGTATGCGCGCACGCTTGTGTTTAGGCCTATGAATGTGTATTTGAGAGAGAGAGAGAGAGAGAGAGAGAGAGAGAGAGAGAGAGAGAGAGAGAGAGAGAGAGGGGGGTGGTGGGGTTGGGTGGTGGTGGGTGTTGGGGTGTTGATGGGGTGACAGAACGGACAATATGGAACAAGCCTTGTCTCCCTTTTCTCTCCTTACCAGATAAATCTACCATGTTTTATAAGTGGTGACGGGATTTCATACTGCATAACTTTATGCAGAATGACTACCTTTCGAGAACGTTCAAGTTTTCTTACCAGATTTCACAAACATCCCTTGTTATAGTTTATTATGTTTTGAGAATATTCAATGTTTTTTCACAAACATCCCTTGTCATATTATGTTCGGAGAACATTCATGCTTTCTTACCAGAAATATATTACAATGACGAAAATTAATATATAAAATCAGATGTGCACGCTAACCTTTAAAAGACACGTTGGGGCTACATTAGGCTCTGCCATGTTTTGGTTTTGTAAATTGACAAATTAATCACCTATAGCCTTCAATAGGACAACATGTTATTTGTGTTTTTGACTTTCCCCTTCCCTCCTGTGTCTCACCTTGAGAATGTTATGGGCCTAAGACCAAACATGGTACTCTCTCTCTCTCTCTCTCTCTCTCTCTCTCTCTCTCTCTCTCTCTCTCTCTCTCTCTCTCTCTCTCTCTCTCTCTCTCTCTCTCTCTCTCTCTCTCTCTCTCTCTCTCTCTCTCTCTCTCTCTCTCTCTCTCTCTCTCTCTCCAGCCCTGTGAGGACCGGACGCACGAGGAGCGGAAGTTCCGGACCGCTGACGGCACGTGCAATCACCCGGATGACCTGGGAGCGTCCTTTGAGCCCGTGAAGAGACTGCTACCCCACAAGTACAAAGGTGATGATGGTGTTGATGATGATGATGATAGTGATGATGATGATGATGATGATGATGATGATGATGATGATGATGATGATGATGATGATGATGGTGATGATATGATGATGGGGATGATGGGGATGATGATGGTGGTGATCATAATGGTGGTGATGATGATGATGGTGGTGATGGTGGTGGTGATGACGATGGTGGTGATGGTGATGGTTATGATGATGATGATGGTAGTGGTGATGGTTATAATGATGATGATGATGATGATGGTGATGATATGATGTGGTGGTGGTGGTGATGATGATGATGGTAGTGGTGATGATGATGGTGAGGATGAGGATGGTGATGATTATGATTATGACGATGACGACGACGATGATGATGAAGGTGATGAGGATGAGGATGAGGATGGTGGTGAGGATGATGGTGGTGATGGTGGTGATGAAGATGATGGTAATGATGATGATTGTGATGATGATGATAATGATGATGATGAAGAAGAAGATAATGATGATCACGGTGGTGATGATGATGGAGATGATGAAGATGATGACGATGACAGCGATGATGGTCGTCACGGTAAAATAAATAGCTGGCTTACTGAGTCTTAGTCAGTTTTGTGATAATGGTTGCCAAGGAACCCCAGAATGGATGCTGACCTTCTTTACAAGAGCTTGGAAAACTAGTGATGATCCAAACTCGCTCCTGATGTGATTTCCCCCCAAAGTTTACTTAACAGAAGTGTCAGTGAAAGCTAGGCCACTTTCATCATCATCGTCGTTGTCGTCATCATCGTCATCATCACCATCATCATCATCATCACCATCATTATCATATACATCATATTCATCATCATCATATTCATCATCATCATCATCATCATCATCATCATCATCATCACCATCATCATCAAGATCATGATCAACATCACCATCATCATCACCATCGTCATCATCATGGTTTACTATCTGTCTCAGATGGTGAGGGTTCTCCCAGGGACTGCACTGAGCGGGGCGGCCCCATGCCCAACCCCCGCACCATCATCATCATCATCATCATCACCATCGTCATCATCATGGTTCATTATCTGTCTCAGAAGGTGAGGGTTCTCCCAGGGACTGCACTGACCGTGGCGGCCCCATGCCCAACCCCCGCACCATCATCATCATCATCATCATCATCATCATCACCATCGTCATCATCATCACCATCGTCATCATCATGGTTTATTATCTGTCTCAGACGGTGAGGGTTCTCCCAGGGACTGCACTGACCGTGGTGGCCCCATGCCCAACCCCCGCACCATCATCATCATCATCATCACCATCGTCATCATCATGGTTCATTATCTGTCTCAGACGGTGAGGGTTCTCCCAGGGACTGCACTGACCGTGGTGGCCCCATGCCCAACCCCCGCACCATCATCATCATCATCATCACCATCGTCATCATCATGGTTTATTATCTGTCTCAGACGGTGAGGGTTCTCCCAGGGACTGCACTGACCGTGGTGGCCCCATGCCCAACCCCCGCACCATCATCATCATCATCATCACCATCGTCATCATCATGGTTTATTATCTGTCTCAGACGGTGAGGGTTCTCCCAGGGACTGCACTGACCGTGGTGGCCCCATGCCCAACCCCCGCACCATCATCATCATCATCATCACCATCGTCATCATCATGGTTTATTATCTGTCTCAGACGGTGAGGGTTCTCCCAGGGACTGCACTGACCGTGGTGGCCCCATGCCCAACCCCCGCACCATCATCATCATCATCATCACCATCGTCATCATCATGGTTCATTATCTGTCTCAGACGGTGAGGGTTCTCCCAGGGACTGCACTGACCGTGGTGGCCCCATGCCCAACCCCCGCACCATCATCATCATCATCATCACCATCGTCATCATCATGGTTCATTATCTGTCTCAGACGGTGAGGGTTCTCCCAGGGACTGCACTGACCGTGGTGGCCCCATGCCCAACCCCCGCACCATCATCATCATCATCATCATCACCATCGTCATCATCATGGTTCATTATCTGTCTCAGACGGTGAGGGTTCTCCCAGGGACTGCACTGACCGTGGTGGCCCCATGCCCAACCCCCGCACCATCTCCCTGGCCGTGCACCGCCCTAAAGACGACAAGTCTGACTTCACCCTCATGCTCATGCAGGTCAGTGGATTACCAGCAGAAAGCGCACGCGCGTGCACACATAAAACGCACACAGAGAACTAGAAACACACTAACGTGCGTGAAAGCGCCACACGCGCGCGAACGCACGCAGCTTAGGCCTACACTCGCAAATAATATATTCAAACACGCACCCATACGCGTACGATTTAGCACCCCCCCCCCCCCCCACACACACACACATACGCAGGTAGGCTACATTTTCCACACTCACACACATTCGCACAAATACACACGCACGCGCGCGATGATGATGATGGTGATGATGACGACGATGGTGCTGGTGATGATGATGATGATTCTGAAGATAATGACGATTCTGATGGTGATGATGATGACGATTCTGGTGGTGATGATTCTGAAAATGATGATGATTCTGATGATCATGATTCTGGTGATGATGATTCTGATGGTGATGATGATGATAATGATGGTGATGATGATTCTGATGATGATGAATCTGATAATGATGATTCTGATGATGATGAATCTGATGATTCTGATTCTGATGGTGATAATGATTCTGATGATCATGATGATTCTGATGGTGATGATGATGATTCTGATTCTGATTCTGATGATGATGGTAATTACAACGAGTACGATGATGCAATTGGTGGTTTTGCGAAAAAAGAAACGCCCGAAGGTGCTGATGGGACCCATATATGCACCAGCCACGCCTGCCCTACCAACCCAAGAGCAGTCCTACTCCAATCCTGGAAGTCCGTGTTGTGTTACTGGGGAGTAATCATGATGCTGATTACAAGGACGACGACTACAACGAAGATTATGACGATTCAGATTCAGATTCATTTAATTCCATGACAGGGCTCCCAATCGTCCTGCAAAACAAGGGGTCCCAGGGACCTCTTCACTTAGGCCCTACATCATAGAGGGTCCTAGAGGAGGGATAGAGGGTCCCAATGACATTGCGAATGCCAAAAATAATTTGTCTAGTGCATCCCTGGAACCCACTGCACATTCTTTTAGAGGGTCCTTTAGATTTCTAGTACTTCATAGACGATATAGAGCCCTGTGATGATGATGATGACATTGATGATGATGATGATGACGATGACGTTGGTAATGATGATGACGCAGGTGGGTCAGTTCCTGGACCATGACGTCACAGTGGTGCCGGTCAAAACGGAAACCAACAAAGCCCTGCGCTGCTGTGACGTGCCTGAAGACGAACAAGATGTGTGAGTGCTAGTGGCCAGTCTGTGTGTGTGTGTGTGTGTGTGTGTGTGTGTGTGTGTGTGTGTGTGTGTGTGTGTGTGTGAGAGGGGGGGGGGCTGCGGATGGGGGAGGAGGGAGTGTTGTCTACTTTCCAGAACTCTGAAGGGAGTGAGTGTTCAGAATACGGCAATGCCGAAGCGGAAGCATACTTTTGTTACCACATACTGCTAGCCCCACACACCGTCGTGTGTGCAACGCGCATGTAGTTACATTCTGGATGGGCTTATGTGCGTGATCGTGAGTGTACATGTGTGTCTGTGTGCGCGCGCACATGCGTTTATGTGGGTTTGATAAGACACAATCAGAGAGAGAGAGAGAGAGAAGAGAGAGAGGGAGAGAAGAGAGAGGGAGAGAGAGAGAGAGAGAGAGAGAGAGAGAGAGGGGCAGAGAAGAGAGAGTTAGAGAGACAGAGAGAGAGACAGAGAGATATTTTGTGGGAATAGCGGTTTGTCGTATCATGGATGTAAAATTACAGTGTGGGACTAGCGGTATGTGGTAGCAAAAGTATGCTTCCGCCGAAGCTTAGTGTTGAGCGAGTGACAATGACTCTCACATTAGCAGGCATCATTGAGCACTGGCAGATGGAATTTGTGTAATATATAGCTCTGCGTGTGGTATTTTTTCGATTGTCTGGTGTCTCTAGAAATGCGTTTTATACCGCTGCAGAAAACATTTCCTTGTTCAGTAAAAGGGCAATGTCGAATTGAATTGAATTGAACTGAATGGTGATGTTTGAATCTTGCATGTGTCAGGAATTGCAACCCGATCCCCAGCATTGACAGCTGATGTTTGAATCCTGTATGCTTCAGGGATTGCAACCCGATCCCCATCATTGACAGCTGATGTTTGAATCCTGTATGCTTCAGAGATTGCAACCCGATCCTCACCATTGACTGTTGATGTTTGGATCCTGTATGCTTCAGGGATTGCAACCCGATCCCCATCATTGACTGTTGATGTTTGAATCCTGTATGCTTCAGGGATTGCTACCCGATCCTCATCATTGACTGTTGATGTTTGAATCCTGTATGCTTCAGGGATTGCTACCCGATCCTCACCATTGACTGTTGATGTTTGATTCCTGTATGCTTCAGGGATTGCTATCCGATCCTCATCATTGCTGATGTTTGAATCCTGTATGCTTCAGGGATTGCAACCCGATCCTCATCATTGACTGCTGATGTTTGAATCCTGTATGCTACAGAGATTGCTACCCGATCGCAATCCCGCCCAACGATCCCAAGTTCAACGCGAGCTGTCTGGAGTTCGTCAGGTCCCTGCCCATCACTGAGTCCAACGGCACCGTGCTGCCCCCTAGGAGGTACTTCAACGCCATCACCTCATTTGTCGATGCCTCCAACATCTATGGTGAGTTAGAGATTTGTTTTTACATTGCTTATTGTCCCGTCAACAGCAATGGTTTTCTCAGGACCGTGTGAGTTAGAGACCCAACACTAAACACTGAACGCTGAAAACCTATTTTACAAGGATAAATATTTTAGGAGAAGCCTATTCTTCCAGTTCGTGTGTGAGAGAAAGAGATAGAGAGAGGGAGAGAGAGAGAGAGAGAGAGAGAGAGAGAGAGAGAGAGAGAGAGAGAGAGAGTGAGAGAGAGAGAGACAGAGAGAGACAGACAGATAGACAGAAAAAGAAACAGAGCCGACCAACAGAAAACGTACAGGTAAACAGACTAAAAATCATCTTTATGTTTACCCCATCAAACAAAAATGTTGCTTCTAAGTGGGGAAAAAAAGAGAGAAAAAATCAATGAAAAATTGGATGGAAATATCAATCTTTGCACATGTTTCTCACCTTGACTTTTCACACTCAAACTTTGCTAACATTTTAACCGACATTCACCTTAGCCATTTACGTTGACCCTCAGTTGATTTTGCTGAGCTTCAAATTGCCAGGGGGCCTGGGTCAATGACCACTCATTTTGTGCAACCAGGGGTCGTTTGATCCGCGATCCTGAAAACGATCTGAAGTTCTGACACTGTACTGACCCTTTCGTTCTGTAATCGGGGGATCGTGATCCACGAAGTTGGAAAACAATAATCCGATGCTCTGATTTTGATCACTCTTTCTGAGTTGAAGTTGATCCTCAGTCAAAATCCGCCAATATTGTCTGATGTGCATTATCTTTTGCCATAAGCTTAGCTTGCTGTTGTTTCAGTTTTGTTACTTTGTATGTCTATCATGTCATAATAATAACAACAACAATAATAATAATATCATGATAATCATCATAATAATAATAATAATCATAATAATAATCATAATAATAATCATAATCATCATAATCACAATAATAATAATCATAATAATCATAATCATAATAATAATCATAATCATAATAATAATAATAATAATAATAAATAAATCTTCTATGGCGCTATTCTCCCGACACAGCAGGACTCACCGCGTTCTACATGAAAAACAAACCCCCCAAAATGGGGGAAAAGTAGGTTAACCCACGCACATAAAATATATTCAAAATACATGTACTTAAAATTATTTAGAAAAAAATCACTTTATCGCACTCACAACTCAGTCTATTTAATAATTCATCAATTGTTAACGAAATCCCCCGCTCATTTAAAATAGGACTACATAAAACACGAATTATTTATAAAAAAAAATCTTTACAGGGTTGACTGACAGTGGATGGACAGACAGAAATGAACAGAGATATTTTCTGAAAAGATGCCTCTTCAGGCCAGTTTTGAAAGAAGACAGAGATGGAGAGAGAAAGGGAGATTGTTCCATGACAACAAAGCGTTTAAACCAGTTGAAGGTGACCCTCATTCCTTTAGCCTTTCACCTTTTGACCTCAGTTGCTGGGATTGACCTTGGGTGCTCTGTAACCTTGACCTTGATAGGCAGTGACCTGAACAACGCACGTGATCTGCGGACGAACAATGGGACGGGGGCTATGCTGAAGACCTCCTACTACAAGGACAAGGAGAGACTGCCCGTGGGACACGCGAATGACTGCATCAACCGCAAGGACTCCCACTACTGCGCTTTGGCAGGTCTGTAGAAAACCTCTGTCTGTCTCTGTCTCTGTGATATAAGGGAGACTGCATCAACCGCAAGGACTCCCACTACTGCGCTTTGGCAGGTCTGTAGAAAACCTCTGTCTGTCTCTGTCTCTGTGATATAAGGGAGACTGCATCAACCGCAAGGACTCCCACTACTGCGCTTTGGCAGGTCTGTAGAAAACCTCTGTCTCTGTCTCTCTCTGTGATATAAGGGAGACTGCATCAACCGCAAGGACTCCCACTACTGCGCTTTGGCAGGTCTGTAGAAAACCTCTGTCTGAAGGTCTCTCTCTCGTGATATAAGGGAGACTGCATCAACCGCAAGGACTCCCACTACTGCGCTTTGGCAGGTCTGTAGAAAACCTCTGTCTTTACAGGGTCTCTGTCTCTCTCTCAACAAAGCGTTTAAACCAGTTGAAGGTGACCCTCATTCCTTTAGCCTTTCACCTTTTGTTGCTGGGATTGACCTTGGGTGCTCTGTATAAGACCTCCTACTACAAGGACAAGGAGAGACTGCCCGTGGGACACGGAGACTGCATCAACCGCAAGGACTCCCACTACTGCGCTTTGGCAGGTCTGTAGAAAACCTCTGTCTGTCTCTGTCTCTGTGATATAAGGGAGACTGCATCAACCGCAAGGACTCCCACTACTGCGCTTTGGCAGGTCTGTAGAAAACCTGTCTCTGTCTCTGTCTCTGTGATATAAGGGAGACTGCATCAACCGCAAGGACTCCCACTACTGCGCTTTGGCAGGTCTGTAGAAAACCTCTGTCTGTCTCTGTCTCTGTGATATAAGGGAGACTGCATCAACCGCAAGGACTCCCACTACTGCGCTTTGGCAGGTCTGTAGAAAACCTCTGTCTGTCTCTGTCTCTGTGATATAAGGGAGACTGCATCAACCGCAAGGACTCCCACTACTGCGCTTTGGCAGGTCTGTAGAAAACCTCTGTCTCTGTCTCTGTCTCTGTGATATAAGGGAGACTGCATCAACCGCAAGGACTCCCACTACTGCGCTTTGGCAGGTCTGTAGAAAACCTCTGTCTGTCTCTGTCTGTGATATAAGGGAGACTGCATCAACCGCAAGGACTCCCACTACTGCGCTTTGGCAGGTCTGTAGAAAACCTGTCTCTGTCTCTGTCTCTGTGATATAAGGGAGACTGCATCAACCGCAAGGACTCCCACTACT
>CM065687.1:9045676-9050676 GCA_017654935.2 Phymorhynchus buccinoides
TTGTTGCAGACGTTGTTCAGCGTGTCAGAGCACGCCCTGGAGAACTACAACAGCATCATGGAGGGCCTGGTGTCACGATGCAGTCTGTGTTGTGTTGCAGACGTTGTTCAGCGTGTCTGAGCACGCCCTGGAGAACTACGACAGCATCATGGAGGGCCTGGTGTCACGATGCAATCTGTGTTGTTGTGTTGCAGACGTTGTTCAGCGTGTCTGAGGACGCCCTGGAGAACGACAGCATCATGGAGGGCCTGGTGTCACGATGCAGTCTGTGTTGTTGTGTTGCAGACGTTGTTCAGCGTGTCTGAGGACGCCCTGGAGAACGACAGCATCATGGAGGGCCTGGTGTCACGATGCAGTCTGTATTGTTGTGTTGTTGCAGACGTTGTTCAGCGTGTCTGAGGACGCCCTGGAGAACGACAGCATCATGGAGGGCCTGGTGTCACGATGCAATCTGTATTGTTGTGTTGTTGCAGACGTTGTTCAGCGTGTCTGAGCACACCTTGGAGAACTACGACAGCATCATGGAGGGCCTGGTGTCCAAGGTGAACCACGCCATGGCCTTCGACACCCACATGGCCACCTCGCTGGTGGACCATCTCTTTGAGACCAGAGGACACGAAGGCCTGGACCTGGCCGCACTCAATATCCAGGTCAGTCAATGTCCGCGAGGGGGCAGTGGGTGGATGCCTCGTGCCTCCATACGAGGAGGGTGACGTCCCGTTTCGCCCTGTGCAATTTCGCCCTGCCCATTTCGCCCTGTTCCCCTTTCGCCCTGATGATTACGGTAGTGTCTTTTCGCCTTGTTTCGTTTCACCCTGTTCCCATTTCGCCCTGTTTCGTTTCGTGACACGCATGTAATCGTATGAGTGACATTTTGCTATATATTTATGGGGGAAAAGTGAAAAATATTAACGTGTATTCAGACTTTTATGAGTGGCTATCACTGTGTTGCCATGCGGAAAGAGTGACAAATGTTCAAATGTGTACATAAAAAAGAGTGACAAATGTTCAAATGTGTACATATTGTGTACATATTCCAATGACGCAAATCGTTTGTGAACAAGTTTCATGTTTCAAGTTTGGTTTATTCCAAATTATTATATGAGTGACAATTGCCATTTCGCATACTGCTTTTTGTATCTGTTGTCGATTTCTCTGTATGCCTGCCTGATCAAAGGATTATGCGAAAATATATAATTATGCGAACCGGTGGGCACCCAATCACAAGGCAAAAGGGGAACAGGGCGAAACGAAACAGGGCGAAATGGGAACAGGACGAAAGGCGACAGGGCGAAACGACATGGGTAAACAGGGCGAAACGGCACTGCCACTGCCCGACTAATGGAGTTTCGTTTCGCCTTGACAGGGCGAAACCCCCCCAGGGCGAAATGGCACCTCACCACGAGGAGCTGGGACGACCCCGCCCCCTTCCACGAGTCTCTCCCCGTGGGGATACTGGGGGGAGGGGGGGGGGGGTCTTTCGTAAAAATAGTTTAATTTCCCCCAGCTTCTGGAAGTTCTGTGCTTGTAACTTCCTCTAACCTGCCACTCTCTTTGACTCTGCCTTTTTCCCTTTGCTTTCTGTCATCTACTATCTTTCTGACTTACGGGCCCATTCTCTTGCCTTTTAAGAACAAAAGTAATCTTCCAAATAAGTTTTCTCCTTTGAGCTCCTCCGAAATCGGAATGTGTCGGCTGTACGCAGCGGGGAGACCAGTGAACACTGAAAACCGGACACATACGTACCTTACCCATTATGGCCATATGGCCTGGGAACGCAGAAGAAGAAGAAGAAGTCAATGTCCTTGCCTGTCTGTCGTTTCCCACAATGCTAATTTCAAAGCGTGAGTGACCTCGTCCTTTCTTTCTATTCTATTCCGACGGGAAAATCGAACTGAACGTCGAGTCCTTCGGATGGGCAAGTCTGACCCGTGCGCTTTACGCACGTAAAAATCCCACTGCAGTTAAAATTCGGTAAGAGTGGGGAGAAATCCTGCTGCCTGGTATGACCATACTGAGCCAAATCCGCTCCCTCTTCTCACCCCCCAACAAAAAATCAAACAAATATCAGACTTGTCTCTGTGACTAGAATATACCAAACACTAAATGGGCTTACGTGTATGTATATGTCGTGCCTAAATCACAGAATTGCCTAGTCTGTAGAATAGGCAGCCAATTTGCCTAGTTTGTGAACTAGGCACTAGGGCTGCCTAACTTGTAAACTAACTTTTCAGACGTGCCTAATCTACAGACTAGGCAGCCTGGTTTGTAGAATAGGCAGCCTAGTCTGTGGATTAGGCAGAGTGCCTAGTTTACAAATTAGTCAGTCCTTGTTTTAATCTCCAACATGACTCCTCTTTATTAACACCAAGAATATATCAGTAATGTTGCTTTTTGATAGTTGTTATGCTTTAATAAAGCTAGCATATGTGGCCCGGAGAAACTACTGTAAGGCTTTGGGGAAAAAAACCGGTACTAAGATTTTAACAGTTTTTGTCGCAAAAAAACATACACAATAAATATATACTCCCTATTTTAACCGACCTAAAGCCCACACCCTCCCCATTTTATGTCATCTCTATTATAAAATCTTTAATTTTTCTATCGCTAGTCCCCAGATACGCGAAAGCGTGGTAGGGACTATAGACTCCCAGAAGAAGAAGAAGGCTTACGTGTGATTTATTTCAATGTTATTGAGGGCTACATGCAAGCTAAACGTGTTAGCGTTGAATCCCGGACAAAAGCCCACCTTGTTATCTGGAAAACGGACAAAACCCCACTAACGGGTGAACAGACACACACACAGACGGACACAGACACACACACACACACACACACACACAAGAGGTGAGATGATCATCGTTCTATGTGTATCCACGTCTGTCTCTGTCCGGCGTTTGTCCGGTGGGCTTTTGTCTCTCTCTCTCTCTCTCTCTCTCTCCTCTCTCTATCTCTCTCTCTCTTCTCTCTCTCTCTCTCTCTCTCTCTCTCGCCTCTCCCTCCCCCCATCCCCCTGTCTCTCTCTATGTACTGACCTCTAAAATCCAAACGATGTACGGTTTTGTCTAAAATTTGATTTGTTTTGCGGGTCTGAAGGAGGGGGAGGGGGTGTTCATTGTTGAAACTGGGAGTAGCATAAATTGGACATTAGTAGTTATAAAGAATGCGTAGGATATTGTCTAAAAGATATGCTATTACTGTTGAGGCAAAAGCCCGGAACATGAGCAATAACAGTTTTCTCCACCCAGCAACTGAGAGAGAAAGTGCCGATGTGCCTGTGCAAGCGCGCGTGTGTAATGTGGGTGTGATTTGTGTGTGGACCCGCTCGTGTGTGATATTTTTTCCGCGCAAAGATCTTTATTTATTGTTCAGACATAATTTTATATACTTTAGCGCCTTATTTACCTCCCGCTAATATCTGATTACCTCAAAGCCAGATCACGTGTCAATATCACGGGTTTCACGGGTTTTCCCTCTTATAGCTGGAAATTAAATCTTGTTTTGACCAGGTCTGACTGTGCCCATATAAATGCCCCCAATGTTTTGCAACCGAAACATAATTTTAAAGAGCAGCTTCGAAATTTGAAGTTGGGGGCACTTGTAATGAAGTTGTATAATGTGGTCACAGAATCTGACCCAGAAAGATAAAAAATTTTTTTACACAAGGGACACCAACACTGTAATCGTGGTGCGTCAGTGTGTCTTTTAAAAAAGCTCAATGAGCTTCTCTCCTGATAAAGCCTTAGTTGAGGGCCAGGAAACGAACGAAGAAGACTATATGGCTGGTACCTGTGGCTTGTACCCAAGATGAAGGACACTACCTTCTAGCATGCAAGCCTTGTTGCAACCCCAGTAAATCACTGTAGCATTCAACACTTCACAGCTCACTTGGCCGTGTCACTGGTGGACCAGTCCATCTTTTTGAAGCCAGTGAACGGTGGGGTAGGGTGGGTAGGGGTGGGGTGGAACTAACAGCAAAAGACTTACAGTCAAATAAATGTAATCTTCATAATGGCTAATGAAGTACAGTTAATATTCAGGTAAAGTAAAGAAAGGTAACTCTCTCTGTAATGAACTCCCTTCACCAAAGTTAAGTTCGGCACCAAGTCGCTGTTCCTTATACCTTGCTAGGCCACTTGGTGCCGAAAATAACTTTGTGGAAGGGAGTTAATTACAGAGAGTTACCTTTCTTTACTTTACTATAACCCCACTAACGGGTGAACAGAACAGACGGACACAGACGAGGTGAGATGATCCTCTCTCCTTGCCTCACTATTTCTCTCTTTAATGTCCAGGTATTCTGCTGTGATATTTCGTTAGAATACAGGAAGTTGTCCGATGACCTTGAACTCGTCATATAACCTTGACCTCTGTGTTTTTGTCGGGGTCAGCGGAGTCGGGACCACGCCATTCCCAGGCTGAACGAGCTGAGAGAGCACTTCGGGTTAAAACCCATCAGGAAGTGGAGCCAGTTTGGATCTGTAGCCGATAGCATGGAGTCTGTCTATGAGTGAGTGTAATCTCTCATAATGGCTAATGAAGTACAGTCCCAGGTAAAGTAAAGAAAGGTAACTCTCTCTCTCTGTAATGAACTCCCTTCACCAAAGTTATTTTCGGCACCAAGTCGCTGTCCTTATACCTTGCTAGGCCACTTGGTGCCGAAAATCTTTGTGTGAAGGGAGTTAATTACTCCTCTTTACTTCTCTCTAGTCCTCTCTCCTTGCCTCACTATTTCTCTCTTTAATGTCCAGGTATTCTGCTGTGATATTTCGTTGAATATATGACCTTGAACTCGTCATATAACCTTGTCTGTAGATTTGCTGTGAGATGTCCCAAGGATCTTTGTTGATCTTAGCATGGAGTCTGTCTATGAGTGAGTGCTCTCTCTCTCTCTCTCTCTCTTTCTCTCTCTCTCTCTCTCTCTCTCTCTCTCTCTCTCTCTCTCTCTCTCTCTCTCTCTCTCTCTCTCTCTCTCTCTCTCTCTCTCTCTCTCTCTCTCT
>CM065687.1:9058176-9063176 GCA_017654935.2 Phymorhynchus buccinoides
TTATTAATTGAGTTTTTGTTTATGTTAGATTAATCCTTTCACCGCCAATGTCGCATTTTTGCACCACAATGGTTTATTACGCCCTTGTCACTAAAAAGCATCAAATCAGGGCCTGTTATCTGAAGACTCTATTATCTTAATTTTGGGAGGTAAGGATGGGCCCTAATGTTATACATGTAACATAGGAATTTGCAATATTGCAGATATTTCTTATTCTCTACCCAGGTAAATGTAATGGTATTTTTGGCTGAAAAATAGCTGGCGGTGAAAGGGTTAAGGTAGTTATTAATTTTATTTCTTTTGGTTAAAATGAAAACCACAGTATCCCAGTTCAGCTTTCGACTAGTCGTAGTAGAATGTGGAAACCAGCAAACCATAACACATGGTTTTACAGTCCTGCGAAATGTCCCGGCTCATCTAACAACAACAAGTAATCCTAAACACGAACAGCAAAACGCATGTATAAGGATACTCTTCATCTTTGCAGCATAAGAAGACAATTACTTACAAAATATGTATGCCACTGGTATGGTTACGTTTGGGAGTTTTGACCCTCTGCTTTCACCTTCAAACTTCATCCCTAGTTATCTCCCGCGATTGTTGGCCACTTGCCCCCCTCCCTGTTCCCCATATCCACCAACCCAACATCATCACCGGAGACTATATGACGCCATGACACCGACGATTGTTGCCCCCCCCCTTCCCCTATCCACCAACCCAACATCATCACCGGAAAGTCCACTACTCGAGGACACCGATTTCTTCTCCGCGGCCTGTTGGCCGCTCTTTGTGCGGGGTCATCTCCGATGAGGAGTCTTCGGACAGCTCTGCAATATCGGATAGCCCATGGCCATCCGTCACGGGCAGTGGACACACTCTGGAAGACCGTCTGGGTCTTTTTGCCGCTTCACGGAACTTGAGGAACCTTTGTGAAAGCTTACAAGCAGATTCGCCATTTTCAAGACGTCTGAATGAATTATCTAAACAAGTGGCGTTTTCGTCATGCTCCGACAACGGTCTAGCGTCAGAGGAGGTACTTTCTTTGCGAGTGTTTACTCCGTTCGCCCGGGAAGCGGGGTCAGAATTTTCAAGAGATTTTGACGATCGCGAAACAGACCTGGAACCAGTACAATTTCCCGGGCCTTTAGTGGTACCCCTAACTCTCTGGTTTTGCGCGGAGTGTTTGCACACTATTTTGCTTTTCGCAGAGCCCCCGATTCTTGGGCTTCTGGCTACGGTCTCCGAGGAGTTCTTGGAACCTTGCGAGGAAGTCCGACCATCGCCTCCGTTACGTATCTGCTGCCCGTTTCTCAACGCAGCGGGATGACGCGTGTCCACCCCTTCCAGAAGACAGTTCTGGAATTCTTCGCTTCCCCTCAGCACGTCTTCGTTGTCATCGTAGTCGTCGTCGAATTCGGATCGTCCGTTGTCTCTCTCTGCGTCGTCGTCGTCGTCATCTTTAGATGGGTAGGAATACCGGAATTCGATTCCTTGCACCAGCTCTATGTAGGTGCTGCTGGGGGTGTTTTCTTCACCACTCTGTGGGTCACCACCACTCTGCTCTGAAAAACACCAAAAACCCAACAACACAACGGTAATAATATATCCTACAAGAAAAGAAAGAACTTACCGTTTTTGAAGACTGAAGTATAGCATTTGGGGCTAAGTGCTGAGATGCTGTAACCAGGGCTTGGCATATAAGCAGACAGACAATAATCGATGGCTTAGAGTCAAAACGGACTATCTTCAGATAGTCCATTGACTTATTTTTGATGTTATTGCAAAAACTAAGAACTTGTATTAAAAAGACTGCAAATAATATAAAACTAGATAAACCCGTGCTCCGCACGGCAGCATGAAGCATCTGCGTTCATAATTGATAGGAACCTGTCTGAGCGATCGATGAAGAAAAAGAAGAAGAACTGGTTAGATGTGAATAATGAAGAAAAGAGACCAAGAAATATGTGATGGTGTCCCCTCCCTTCCGCCCACTCCCCTCTCCTTTAAAAAAGATGATGACCCCCTCCCAAAAAAAAAAAAAAAAAAAAAAAAGTGGCGAGGGGCCGACTCCAACCCGCGACCAAGGACGTGTGTAGAGGTGCGTGCCGCGACCTACTGATTTGCGGACGAGCCGCTTTACCTATTGAGCTATCAAGGCTTCTTAGAGGGTCGATGTACAAAATTTATTATAAGAGGAAGAAGGGAAAGCAGTCAAGTCCGACACCTGACCCAGCTTCATGAAAGCAATTGCAAGCCTCGCACAGAACAGACTTAGGTTTTGTCGCTTTGAGAAAAGTAGGTGCCTAAATGTTGTGAACACACACACACACACAGACACACACACACACAGACACACACACACACAGACACACACACACACACGCACACACAAACACACGCACGCACACGCACACGCACACACGCACACGCACACACACACACACACACACACACACACTTAATTATTGCTTGCTCGGTTTCCTGTCAATTCATGAGCGCAGATGCGTTGTTCTCCGTTATGCACCTTTCAAAACAAATATGGTTAGACCAAACACCAAACTTCCAGAACGTAGAGGAACTATTTGTAAAAAAGCCCTACTCGCCTCCCTCTTCTCCTTCCTAGCCACCCCTCCCCCTCTCCCTTCTTCTAACCAAAGCAACCATAGAAGTTTCTAGGTGCAGTTTCTAGCCTAGCCTCGGCTTTTTGTTATCACACGCACAGTCTAAAAATGAACCGTTTTAAGCAGACGACACATTCTGTTACTCAGGCTATTGCAGCATCGTGTTTGCCCCCCCCCCCTCGGTATGTACGAAGGGGCCCGATTAAGGATTAATCCACTATTGTTTTTGAAAACATTTTGGCAGTTTGAGTGTTTTTACCTGGTGATTGTTGTTGGGGGCATCCAACATAAAGGTCATACAGGGATCACGGCTGTTCCCTCAAGCACAAAAAAATCTAAGTTTCGCGTAAAGGATATGACGTAACGGCTGTTCCGTGAAACTGTCTTTCTTTAAAATCACTCCCTCTGTTAAGCAAATTTTATGTGAAATCCCGGCTTTAAACGACGACTTGGCGAATTTCACTTGGAAGAACTGTTAAGCACCTACACGTGCCCCTATATTTCACAGTTGAAGGCAAAAATCGCAGCGACTTAGGAGAAAATAGAGATTAACAATTCTTATCGGCACGCGTATTATAATATAGATGGGTATTATGCTTTTGAGCTTTGTACAGTCTTTTTTTTATATACAAGTTATTAGTTTTCACAATAGGTTCAATACTACTTCAATGGACTATCTAAAGATAGTCCGTTTTGATACCAAGCCATCGAGCTGATGCCAAGCCCTGTTACAACATCTCAGTACTTAGCCCCAAATGAGAGTAAAGCACGCATGGGAACAAACGGAGACTTTCTCAAAATAGGGAAGATGTTCACCAGCCCAAGAACACAGCAGCCAGGACAGAGAGCCCAGAGGTATTACCCCCCAAACAACAACCGACCACACAGACAGACAGGCACACGGATGGACAAAGACAGGCAAACTGACAAACTGACAGGCAAACCGACAAACTGACAGGCAAACCGACAAACTGACAGGCAAACCGACAAACTGACAGGCAAGCTGACAAAACTGACAGGCAAACCAACAAACTGACAGGCAAGCTGACAAACGGACAGGCAAACAGACAAAACTGACAGGCACACTGACAAACTGACAAGCAAACCGACAAACTGACAGGCAAACTGACAAACGAACAGGCAAACCGACAAACTGACAGGCAAGCTGATAAACTGACAAGCAAACTGACAAACGGACAGACAAACTGACAGGCAAACTTACACACTGACAGGCAAACGGACAGGGCAACTGACAAACTGACAGGCACACTGACAAACGGACAGGCAAACTGACAAACGGACAGGGAAACTGACAAACGGACAGGGAAACTGACAAACGGACAGACAAGCATTCACAGACGACGCAGCCTCTACTATGAAGGTTCTACCGAGAGAGAGAGAGAGAGAGAGAGAGAACCGCAGCTTGTTCGGGTGGTTGCTGGAAAAAGCATTGTCGTTATTCTGCCATCCATAATGTTCAATGCACGGTTAACACATTCCACCAGTTGCGTTGTATACATTGTAGGGGAAGACGGGGTAAAAAGCGCATGGGCGGGTAAGAAGCCCACCCCAATTATCTCATGAAATAAAGACAATTTCAGTCAAATTTGCCCATGAGACGAATGCTAGACATTAACGCTCGTCTCATGGGCAAAATGAGACTGAAATTTGCTTCATTTCATGAGATAATTGGGGTGGGCTTCTTACCCGCCCATGCGCTTTTTACCCCGTCTTCCCCTATTGATGGACGGGGGCCGTTAGGAAACGACATTGAAGGAATTTTAGCGTGTGCACACACACACACGCACGCGAGCACGCACGTACACACACACACGTACACACAGGCGCGCTCCTGCGCTTATAACGTCCATTATCAGATTGGCTGAATCATGGATCATGGAACGAAAGCAACAGAATTACAAGACAGAGTGAGAGAGACAGACAGACCAACAGACAAATGAATGAATGAATGACAAATGAATGATTTAATGTCATCAGCAAGGTACATGCTATTTGACATGGGGGTGCACAAAGTTGCAAGAAAATAAAGATTTTTTTAGTAACAAACAAAATATGAAACTTAACCTAATTTTAAGCAATACGTCAAAGCTCATGCGACCAACAGTTCTTATTAGTCGAAGTATCAGAATACTACAAAAGTTAACTAATGGTATCAAACTTCTTTGTTCGGATGTTATTAGCGTCAGCAACAAACATTGCCATAGAATTAAAACAGTCTATTCTGTTTGTTTTTAGCAGAGCTGCTAAATCCCGTCTTTCTGCTAACGGTGATCTAAACACATTGCATTTCTCACGCACAGCTTTTTTTCTTTTTTTTTCTTTCTTTTTTTCTGTCCCATCTTCTGGGCTGTACAGTGG
>CM065687.1:9068176-9073176 GCA_017654935.2 Phymorhynchus buccinoides
GTTGACGTCGTCGTCGACATGGTTGACATCGCCGTCGACACTGTTGCTGGTGGTGATGTTGTCGTCGTCGACGACGACGTGGATGTGGATGATATTGGGAGCGTGGACAAAACTCGTTGTATCATCCCGACAGGATGGAACCCTCTACCATGGGAATTGTCTTCCCCCCACTGATCATCATTGTTTTGGAAAACGGAAAACCTCTCAACGGCGTCATCTTTGTCTATGCTACGAATAGTATCGACTCCCTGAGGGTTTTGAGCCCACCGAGACAGCAAATCCTTGAAAAATTGTTTTGGGTCCATAATTATTAAAAACAGTTCTTGATTATCAACATAAAAACGAGATTAAACTTCCCTCTTGTTGTTTCTGTTCCCACCCCTAATAGACTTGATTTTGCAGTTGTGCTAACTGAGAGGTGAGATCAAACCAGAGACTAGAGATCAAACTGAGAAAAACAAATCAAGGTAGTGAGAAGACGAAAGAAGTCTAAGAAAGCAAATTGCACGAAAAAATTGAAAATTGAATGAACCTGGCATGAACAAATCTAATGTATAGGAAAACTGAATGTCAAGGCTAAAGGGGCATCCACACGATATACGAATCGCATATGAATGCGACGCAATTTTTTTGACGATGCGAGTCATGATTCACGTGAAATTTATATATTTATTGGATCTACTTGAGTAGGGGAAGACGGGGTAAAAAGCGCATGGGCGGGTAAGAAGCCCACCCCAATTATCTCATGAAATAAAGAAAATTTCAGTCAAATTTGCCCATGAGACGAATGCTAGACATTAACGCTCGTCTCATGGGCAAAATGAGACTGAAATTTGCTTCATTTCATGAGATAATTGGGGTGGGCTTCTTACCCGCCCATGCGCTTTTTACCCCGTCTTCCCCTATAGTGAGCGAAAATGGCAGAATTATTTTAACGGAAGTATTTCAACGTGGTGACAGCCCTGAAATGGCCTTTGTTGTCGACGGGGCTATAATTTTAATCTTAATCTTTATCACGTGACAATCGCATCGCTTCCCCATACGATTTGGCGCCGGCTTAACGCTGAAGAAAATATATCAGGGGAAATAACCCTTTGCAAAACATGTACTGTATAACTCGGTTATTTTAGCGGTTGTGTCCCTTGGAGTAATCAATCTTTGCTGTACGATCTCCTTCAATTAACCCTTTCGCCGCCAGCCATTTTTCAGCCAACAAATATCATTAAACTTAACTTGGTAGAGAAAATAATATATCTGCAATATTGCGAATTCCTCTGTGACATATATAACATTAGGCCTGTCCTTACCTCCCAAAATTAAGAAAATAGGATATTTGGATAACAGGTCCTGATGCCTTTTAGTGACATGGGTGTTAAACTATTGTGGTGCTAAAATGCGACATTGGCGGTGAAAGGGTTAAAACAGAAAGCACTAACAAGATTCAAACCTCCTCCTTGGAGGCAACTCTTACTGTCGGTGGTCTAATGCGATAATACTCAGCAATGGAACAAAAATGCTTTTAAATGCTTCACCGTTTGTCTTCTTCTTCTTCTTCTTCTTCTGCGTTCCCTGGCCATATGGCCATAATGGGTAAGGTACGTATGTGTCCGGTTTTCAGTTTTCACTGGTCTCCCCGCTGCGTACAGCCGACACATCATGATTTCAGAGGAGCTCAAAGGAGAAAAAATATTTTTCAGAAGGCACATGAATAAGAAAAGTCCGATAACATTTGAACATGATCCCAACTGACGTCAACATTTAAATGGTATACAATACCTCAATACATTTTGTTCATGAGGTTTCTACCAGTGGTTCTTCATCTAAGCAAGCAATACAAAAAACCCCACCCAAATACATTTTCTCTGTAACCGAATGATAATGGAAATTAGCTAATAGGCCTACAATATATTGAGTGTTCAAAGGGTGATTCACATTTCCATTTGTATTCAAACTTGTGTATGAATATTTTAATTAAACAAACAAAACCTCAGACAGACAGACAGACAGACAGAGAGTCCGTTCAAGCATACCTCAACAACGGGCAAAAACATTGTGTGACAATACAATACAATGCAAGACAATAATAAAGTACAAAACTATAGAGAAAAAACCCATGGCAGAGATAAAACATGTATATCATTAGGCAATGTAGGTAGGCTACACAAGTAGGCCTAACCATAGAATCAAACAGTTACTTCTTCTTCTTCTTCTTCTTCTTCTTCTGAGAGAGAGAGAGAGAGAGAGAGAGAGAGAGAGAGAGAGAGAGAGAGAGAGAGAGAGAGAGAGAGAGAGAGAGAGAGAGAGAGAGAGAGAGAGAGAGAGAGAGAGAGAGAGAGAGAGAGAGAGAGAGAGAGAGAGAGAGAGATTGTTATAACATCGTTCATTCTCCATCCCCCAATGCTTCACTGTTTGTCTTCTTCTTCTTCTTCTGCGTTCCCTGGCCATATGGCCATAATGGGTAAGGTACGTATGTGTCCGGTTTTCAGTTTTCACTGGTCTCCCTGGTGTATAATCCAGCACATTCCGATTTCAGAGCTCAAAGGAGAAAAATTATTTGCAAGATTTTTTTTGAAAAAAAGGCAGGAGAATGGGCCAATAAGTCAGAAATATAGTAGATGATAGAAAGCAAAGGGAAAAGGCAGAGTCAAAGAGAGTGGCAGATTAGAGGAAGTTACAAGCACAGAACTTTCAGAAGGTGGGGGAACTATTTTTACGAAAGACCCCCCCCCCCCCGGTATCCCCACGGGGAAATCCAACAGATACAAAAGTGATATACATGTATAAGTCTCTCGGATGCAATAACTGAGATGCCAATGCCGGTGTACAGTGTATGCAGTTGAGTGCGCGAACTTGCGAACGAGCGTGTGACTGATGCGGAGGGAGTGGGGAGGAAGTGTGTGTGTGTGGGTGGGGTGGGTGTTGTGCGCGAAGACAAAACGCCTGCTCAACGATGTAGGCTACATATAGACACGCCAGAAAGTAGGCCTACATGTACACAGGAATAAAATATATCCGAAGACATGAATTAAATAATTATAACGCACGTAGAAATGCTTGCATATTTTTTTTTATAACTAAGCTTACTCTTATAGGCATCTACATTTGTGCTGTCACACACACACACAAACACACACACACACACACACACACACACAAACACACGCGTGTGCGCGCGCGCGCACGTACGCACGCACGCACGCACGCACGCACACGCACGCACGCACACGCACGCACGCACACGCACACACACACACACACACACACACCGTATGTGCGCGCGCGCGTATTCTAATATTGCAGTGCATGCCCGCTTTGACACTGCGTGCAACGTGACTTCCTGTCTCGCTCGTGCCTTTCTCTTCGCGCATGCGTTTCAGTGAAAGTGTGTGTGTGTGAACTGGGAAGCAGACGGCGGCGTGTGGCTGCAATTATTTCTCGGTTGACGTGCTGTGTGAAAGTTGTGACAATAATCATCGGCTGACACTCCTGTTTATGGGTGAGCGCCTGATGCGAGCGGTAACCGAAAGGTAGGAAATTCTAGTGTCACACAGACACTTTTTATTTTTATTTTATAGAAATTGTTTTATTGGATGTTTTGGCTGACAGAAGTTCAGTTGTAGCATCACAGTGGAACCTCCTATTAAAGACCCACCAGATCACGTGTCAAAATCACGGGTTTCACGTGTTTTCCCTCTTGTAGCTAGCTGGAAAGAAATCTTGTTTTGACCATTGTTTAATTTTATGAAGTTCTACTAAAGCTTAAGTGGGAAACTAAACGTTGTTACTTTCTAAATTAAGTAAACTGCTTTAGTAGAACTTCATAAGATTAAGCACTGGTCTCACTATCATACAAATGCCCCCAAATTCAAAGCCATACGTAATTTTAAAGAGCAGCCTCAGTTTGAGCATGGGGGCATTTATATGTGGGTCACAGCTACCCCCCCAAAACCAAGTTACTTAATGGCGGTGCGTCAGTGTGTCTTTAAGACCTACTTCTCTGATACATTGCTTTTCTTTGTAAGTATTAAAACTACCTCCCTTATACAACTCCCTCCCATTGAAGACCTCATTTCGGATGATTGTTGAAGGTCTTATAAGGCAGGTTCCATTATATTGTTTTCTTTGGCAATTTCACCCACCCTTTCCCTACCCAATTAAGGAAGATTGTTAATTGCACTGATGATCTCTTTTGCTTTGTTTTTGTATTTTCCTCAACGTGATTGTCTGTATGCAAGAAAGTTCTGTTTTTAGTTGTTTTTTTCTAAGTTGAATAATATTTTTTCTTACCATAAATCTGATGGAAGAAATATATTAAAAACACTACGAAGAACATACAGCCAAAATATTGTTTAAGAAGAAGTGCTTGATTGCAGTTTTTAATCTAAGATTATTGTAGTTTTATTTAAGATTTGCAGATTCAGCCATTTAACTAAACAGCTCAACTTTTGTGTGCAACGGAACAGCTGTGCTGACAGTTCGCTGTCCCTCTCTCCCCCACGATCACCCACACCAACACCCGGTAAGATGTTACCAATCCTTCACCTTCTGTCTGCCATTTTCATCACCCACACCAACAATAATATGTTACAATAGTCAAAAACAGAATAGTCAAAAGTGACTGTGGTCGCTATACGGAAGGAAGAATATATCTATCTTTCAGTCAGTGTTTTCCCCAAAGGACCCAGAATGGTCAACATACTGACCGTGGGCCCTGAAGAGAAGAAGAAGGAAGTTATTTTGTGTTTCTTGGGGAGGCGCTGTCGTATGCAAAAAAGTAGCATCGTGTAAATACTTCGCTCGCTACTATGAGACTTAGCATTTGCGACATTGAGCGAATTTTTTAAAATTTCACTTTTTTCCGTAATATGAAATATGAACGATTTGAGTACGGAAAAGTGTTTCAAATACGGAAAAAGTTAAATTTGTCGTTCATCCTTAATGTCGCAAATGCTAACTCATAGTAGCGATGCTACTTTTTGCATACGACAGGCGCTCTCTGT
>CM065687.1:9078176-9083176 GCA_017654935.2 Phymorhynchus buccinoides
ATCATTGTTTAAGATTTTCCATTCTGTGAATTGTAATCAAGTAAATCAAGTTTGCAGCTCCGCTGCGACAAATCAGTTGTTCAGTCAATTGGTGTTTCAATTTTGACAGAGAGAGTACACCAGTGGCAGTATTTACAACTAAATTCAACGAAGCAAAGGTGGAGGATCAGAAAAATAAATGTTATTCCATTTTGGACGAAATGCTTGTCAGTAGTGAGTGCTCCCCGTGGGGATACCAGGGGGTCTTTTGCATAAATAGTTCCCCACCTTCTGGAAGTTCTGTGCGTGTAACTTCCTCTAATCTGTCACTCTCTTTGACTTTGCCTTTTCCCTTTGCTAACTGTCATCCACTTATCTTTCTGCCTTACCGGTCCATTCTCCTGCCTTTTTTCACGAAACACTTTCAAAAACATTTCCTCCAGCCGAAGTCGGACTTGCTGGGCTAACTATCTTAGTACTATTTCTTAGTTAGGCGCATAGCGGCAGCATGACGCCTCTGCGCTCATAATCGACAGGAAACTGTCTGAGCGATCGACTAAGAAGAAGAAGTAGTGAGTGGGAGAAAAAAAACCGGAAGGTGTTGGGGGGGCATGGAGATCAGAGAGAAAGAGAGAGAGACAGAGAGGGAAGGTAGGGAGGGGGCATAGCAATAAATGTTATTAGTGTGTGTGTGTGTTTGCGCAATAACGTAGCTCATGAACTTTGATTTCCCTTGCAATTTTTTCTTTTCTTATAATATTGTAATATTGTTTCAAATTTTGTGGTTATGAACAGGGCTTTGCTTAAATAATATTATTTTATTTATATTTGATTTGATTGTAGTGAGTCTTTTGTGTATAATGTTAGCTTATTTGTGTTTTATTGTCTATGTAAAGCACTTTGAGCTCCCTGCAAAGGGAATAAAGCGCTATGTAAATGTCCAGTATTATTATTATTTGATCTATAGGAGAGACAGTCATGAATATCAAAACTAGTAATACAACAGCAACAAACAAAAGAAAAATACAAACAGTAAATCAGAGAGAGAGCCTTAGACAATTCGACATTTGTATTGTCATTACCAAAACAACTGTCTGATGACAAGGGGGTGGCAAAATATATCAACTTCATAACAAATAACAAATATAAAGCACACAAAAATCATCATGCAACAAAAAGAAAGAAATAACACCACGTGAAAAGTCCGAAAAAGTAGAAATCATACTCTCCTTCCGTTTACTTGGCCTACGTGTTGAACAACGTCTCTTTTCTAACAACCTTCCATACAACGCACACAACGCACGCAAGAGAAAGACAAAAAAACCCACCCCCCAACACACACACACACACTACACACACACGAAATAACATCGCAAACTGAATCGCTGTCACACAGAAAATCGTAGAAATTGGTTATCAACCGTAGTTCCGTAGTTTATAGTCAAATTCCGTAGGAACTACAGAAAATCCGTAGGGGTAGGCAGGTCTGCGGGCAGTGAGTGCTCTCAAAGATCAAAGTTATGCTCCTCCTTTTGTCTCTCGTCTCTTACAATTGTTGGAGAAGTGGATTCCAATTTGTACTGGATTCCGATTTCTACTGGCTGTCAGTACAAATCGGAATTCCGATTTGTACTAGTAGAAATCGGAATTCCGATTTGTAATAGAAAAAAGCCAGTAGAAATTAGAATTCCGATTTGTACTAGTAGAAATCGGAATTCCGATTTGTAATAGAAAAAAGCCAGTAGAAATTAGAATTCCGATTTGTACTAGTAGGATTCCGAATCGTACTGGATTCCGATTTCTACTGCGACATATACATTAAAAAAACCCACACATACAGGATGAAAAAAAAGCTTTCAATAAAGATCATTTTGACTTATTTTCTGTGGCCACATTATAGCTTTGTACAATCTTCTTGTTTGGCTAAAGGGTCTGCTACACACGTACGATTCGGATCTGAATGCGATGCGATTTTGACGATGCGAGTCGTCGTGATTCACGTGAAATTCATGTATTGGGTCTACTTGAGCATAGTGAGCGAAAACGGCAGAATTATTTTCAGACGGAAGTATTTCACGTGAATCATGACTCACGTAATCCAATCGTATCGCATCCCCGCACGATTTTACGCGTGTGTGGCGCCGGCTTAAGAAACGGTCCACAAAGAAGGCTACAAAACAACATTTTTGCTTAGCGCTGAAACTTTTGTTTTACCTGTCCTGTTGTGTGTGTGTCTGTGGGGGGAGAGGGGGGGCCGTTCAGTGTAATAAACAACCAATACAATAACCATCTGTTTTCATTTGCCAATTTTCTTCAGAAAGAGCCTCTTTTGTGCGCTGTTGCAGCGATATGATCTGGAGCCCATGCGTGAATTGGCAAAGGGACTCGAATCCCCGCCTGCCTGCTTTTTATTAGACTGAAAGGGTCAATAGTCTGTCTAGTGGGATGTTTTATGAGATATTGATCGACGATAATTATGTGTGTGCGTGCATGCACGCGTGCGCGCATGTGTATCAGTATGTGTGTGCGCGTGCACGTGTGTATGTGTGCGGGTACATTCTGATAGCCCTATGTGTGCCACGAATCCTACGTGTCGATGGTCCTGTGTGCCACGAATCTTATGTGTCGATGATGGTATGTGCCACGAATCCTACATGTCGATGGTGGTATGTGCCACGAATCCTACGTGTCGATGGTCGTATGTGCCACGAATCCTTCGTGTCGATGGTGGTATGTGCCACGAATCCTACGTGTCGATGGTCGTATGTGCCACGAATCCTACGTGTCGATGGTCGTATGTGCCACGAATCCTAGGTGTCGATGGTCCTATGTGCATGGGTGGAACGTTTCCTGGTATACAAGGATTTCCTGTTTTTGAATTTTACCAGAAAAAGAAGTTCCTTTTTTTTAAATTTGTCAAACAAGATCTTTGTGTGTCTACTGTATTTTTCAAACACTTTAAGGTAAGCATTTGTATAAATTGTGGAAAAAGCAAAGTAAAATACCTTCATAAATCAATTGTTTTTCTTCAGCTGCAGGGAGACATTACCCCTAGACCCCGGCCTTTCAGGTTTTTTCATTTGGTGTAGTTGCACCCATATATGTGCCACATGCCGATGGACCTATGTGCCACTAATCCTACGTGTTGATGGTCCTATGTGCCACGAATCCTACGTGTTGATGGTCCTATGTGCCACGAATCCTATGTGTCGATAGTCCGAAAGTTATACAAAAGTGTTGCATTGGTCCTACGTCGCATTACTCCTACATGTGATTTTTCCGAGGTCCTGGTCCGACGTTTTGACAGCCCGAAACCAAACTTTTCGAGTCCCAGTTGGTCTACGTAGCATTGGTTCTACGTAGCAATATAGTAGTCCGAAAATGCTTTTTTCTCCGCCTCTGACTGACTGTTTGTCTCTGTCTCTTTATTTGTCTGTCTGTCTCAGTCTCTGTCTGTCTGCTTGTCTGTCTATACTGCTGCTGTCAGGTGTGTTAGTCTGCCTGTTCTGATCTGGGCTGTTTGTCCATCTCTGTCTGTCTGTGCTTGTAACTTCCTCTAATCTGCCACTCTCTTTGACTCTGCCTTTTCCCTTTGCTTTCTATCGTCTGCTATCTTTTTGACTTATTGGCCCATTCTCCTGCCTTTAAAAAAAAGAATCTTCCAAATAATTATTCTCCTTTGAGCTCCTCCGAAATCGGAATGTGTGGGCTGTGCGCAGCGGGGAGACCAGTGAAAACTGAAAACCGGACACATACGTAACTTACCGTAACCCATTATGGCCATTATGACCTGGGAACGCAGAATAAGAATAAGAATAAGAATAAGAAGAAGTCGTTCCTGACTAGGAACTCCACGTTGTAGAGAAGGCCACTGCTGTTCTGGAAAGGTGGGCCATAAGCTTTGTTTGCAGTGGGGATGCCTTGCCCAGCAGACATCCCCACTATTTCAAGCAGCAGAACGTTAGGATATCTGTAGCGGAAGGTAACCCAAAAGGCCAACTGGTCCCAAAGGCAGCAGCGCGTGGAACCACTGCAAGTCAGAGAATGGCTTATTCTTATTCTTCGATCGCTCAGACAGTTTCCTGTCAATTATGAGCGCAGGTGCGTCATGCTGCCGTTATGCGCCTAATTAAGAAATAGTTAGGCCCAGCAAGTCCGACTTCGGCTTGAGGAAATCTTTTTGAACGTGTTTCTTAAAAAAAAAGGCAGGAGAATGGACCGGTAAGGCAGAAAGATAGTAGATGACAGCAAGCAGAGGGAAAAGGCAGAGTCAAAGAGAGTGACAGATTAGAGGGAGTTACAAGCACAGAACTTCCAGAAGGTGGAGGAACTATTTATGCAAAAGACCCCCCGGTATCGCCACGGGGGGGGGGGTTATGATCGCAAAGGACTAAGCTGTAATATGCAACATGATTTTCCATCACTGCAGAAAAAACCACATCAGTTATAATACAGTTCTCACTCTCAATATACCAGTGGTCCAAAATTGAGATTGTTGTCAACCGAAATTATTGAAGAGAAAAATACTAGTGATTGAGCATATTTTGCTGCCTGCGTTTTAGCAGAAAATTGGGCGCCGAAAATGGCATTGAGAGACAGCTGACTGCGTTTCCAAAGGTGTTTTTGCGATGTCTGCAAGTGTGGGGTGCGCGCGCGCGCGCGCGCGCGTGTGTGTTTATGCGTGTGTAAACAATCGTTACTTTATTGTTTGTTAAAAGCTTGTGTGTGATTCCATAATGCATTGTGTCTTCGAGTCCAGACCATTCTAAGGTTATTTATTGGTTCTGTAGGACCTATGGACAGCCTGGGGTTTATGATGAAGTTGTTTTGATGTGCGTTGAAATCGATTCCATAGTTAATACATAAGCAGGCTTTAAATCCAAAATCCAGTTCATAGCATTCTTTCCTTTTGTCCAATGACAGCGTTACTCCAGTTTTAATACTTGTAATGTTGTACTCCATATTAATGTCCGATGTATCTTTCTCAGGTTAACAGTTCTGATGCAGATTTTCGTTTTTAG
>CM065687.1:9085676-9090676 GCA_017654935.2 Phymorhynchus buccinoides
AGAGAGAGAGAGACGAGGACAAGAAAAAACACCGGATGATGATGATAGGCGTTTTGATGATGATAATGACGATGTTGGTGGCGATGATGATAATGATGATGATGATGATGGTTATTATTATAATAATGATGAAAACATTAACTTATTTAGTACTCGGCTTCGTTATACAGAATTTTACCTTGAAATGTTTTTCTAACCCAACTCACATTAAAACTGCCACAAAAAAATGCACACGTCAGGAAATAAAACATCTGGATCACACACTGTGTTTAGCTCAAATTGGATTACTTCAACGTAATTGCGACCTAGTTTTTGCAATTCAATTATCTGTTGGATTTGGTCAGATGGCGATTCTTTGAGGGTTGTGTTTTTCAAACTCGAACTGTAATTGATGGCTACATGCTCGTGTACACCTATGCAAATTAAATTATCTGTAAAGGTCTCTCTCTCTCTCTCTCTCTCTCTCTCTCTCTCTCTCTCTCTCTCTCTCTCTCTCTCTCTCTCTCTCTCTCTCTCTCTCTCTCTCTCTCTCTCTCTCTCTCTCTCTCTCTCTCTCTCTCTCTCTCTCTCTCTCTCTCCTCTCTCTCTCTCTCTCTCTCTCTCTCTCTCTCTCTCTCTCTCTCTCTCTCTCTCTCCTTCTCTCTCTCTCTCTCTCTCTCTCTCTCTCTCTCTCTCTCTCTCTCTCCTCTCTCTCTCTCTCTCCTCTCTCTCTCTCAGACAATGTCCATACTCTTGCAATAAAACGTTTTCTTAGTGTGCCGTTACATTCTTCTAACAGTATGGTGTATGCCGAGATGGGCAGGTATCCTTTGTTTGTTCATACTAATGTTAAATGTATCAGATATTGGTTAAGGCTTTTGAAGTTACCTTCGTCAAGACTATGTCAGCAAGCGTATCTAATGTTATTACAGCAACATGAACATGGGAAATTTAATTGGGTTTCAAGAGTCAAGAAATTACTAACAGAAAATGGGTTTGGGATAGTCTGGCTGAACCAAGAAGTAGGTCACGATAAAGCTTTCATCTCTGAATTTAATGATAGAATGACGTGTATATCTAAACAAAATTTGCACTCCCACATGGAAGAAAGTCCAAAATATGAATGGTTTCTCTCGTTCAAAAGTAACCTTGAAGCTGAGAAGTATATAACAGCTGTTACAGATAGATGGCAACGAAGTGCACTTGCAGCAAGATTTCGAACCAGAATATTAGGCCTAAATGCTAACAAAAAATGTTTTTTGCATAATATAAATGTAGATAACGTTTGTCCTGTTTGTAAATCCAATCTTAAGGAAGATGAGTATCACTTTTTATTTCAATGTGAAGGCTATAAACACATTCGTGATAAACGTATTATTTTTAGTGACCCTGTAACACAAAGGCGTAGCTTGGTGAGTGTCTTAACGCTAGAAAACGAGCTATTAATTAATTCGCTAGCAAAATATGTTGCTGAATCATATAAACTTAGATCACATTCACTCTCAGTTTGATTCCCTATTACAAATTGGCTTCTTTAGTGCCCGCTGGTCATTATTAGAGTTGAGAACCGGTTCAAAAATCCGAACCGGTTTTAAACCGGTTTTCCCTCTTCGAACCGGTTTTACCAAACCGGTTTTTTTAACCAGTACTCGCATCACTAGTTTCACCTATGCACACACATATTTATTTTGTCAGAATATTCACACACACACACGCACACGCACGCGCAGACATACACACACACACACACACACACACACACACACACACACACACACACACACACACACACACACACACACACACACACACACACACACACACAATAACGAAACTTATGACACACGCACACTCAACTCTGCTTAATTTTATGAAGTGCTACTAAAGCTTCAGTGGGAAACTAAACGTTACTTTCTAAGTTAAGTCAACCGATTTACTGAATTTAGAAAGTAACGTTTAGTTTCCCACTTAAGCCTTAGTAGAACTTAATAAAATCAAGGGCTCAACACTCAGTCAAGGTCAAAGCCATACACCACCACAAACTAGAAACAGTTACTCTTGGTTTACAAGCACCCAATCTGCGCTGAGAATCAGTGTTGTTCTTCGAAAAGATTGCGTTATTCTAAGAAAAACTTACTTTCAGTTTGCAGTTAAAAAACCGGTTCACAGCAACTCGAACCGGTGTTTCGAACCGCGAACTTTTAGCACCGGTTTTTCGGTTCAAACCGGTTTTTCTCCCCACCTCTAGTCATTATGTATAGGACGATAATGACTTTGGTTTGATGAAAATATGCGCGCTGAGCATATATTCTGTACTAGTATTTTATCTTGTCATACTCACATTGAGATTGTGTGAGAATTAATGTGATTATTTGTACTGATATTTTTCGTTTGCATTTTCCTTTATTTCATTACACCCCTCATGTCATGATGGCTCTGTAGCTATTGACATTAAATCATCAATTTGTCAATTTCTCTCTCTCTCTCTCTCTCTCTCTCTCTCTCTCTCTCTCTCTCTCTCTCTCTCTCTCTCTCTCTCTCTCTCTCTCTCTCTCTTTAATTATCTGTGTGTGTCTCTGTCTCTCTGTGTCTGTCTCTGTCTCTGTCTCTCTCTCTCTCTCTCTCTCTCTCTCTCTCTCTCTCTCTCTCTCTCTCTCTCTCTCTCTCTCTCTCTCTCCCCCCCCCCTTCATCCTTAAGTTTCTCTCTCTCTCTGTCGCTCTTGCGTGTGTGCGTATGTGTGTGTGTATGTGTGTGTGTGGTGTGTGCGTGCGTGCGTGCGTGCGTGCGTGCGTGCGTGCGTGTGTGTGTTTTAAACATGAAATAATGCAAGTTTATCCCTCCTTCAGAGAGAGACGAATACGAATACTAACTTTTTTAATGAGGGAAATTGGATAAGCTAGACCATGCCCTTGGGCAAAACATGACAAGGAAAAACAATAACATGCGAAAAGGTGGCAACAAATACAGCATTACATTTTTTATATTAAAAAATGAAAACAATTTTATACACACATGCACACACACATACACACACACACACACACACACACACACACACCACACACACACACACACACACACACACACGCGCGCGCGCGCGCGCGCGCGCGCATTGCGTACACCCTTACACACATATACACAAGCACGCTCAGAGAGAGAGAGAGAGAGAGAGAGAGAGAGAGAGAGAGAGAGAGAGAGAGAGAGAGGAGAGAGAGAGAGAGAGAGAGAGAGAGAGAGAGAGGAGAGAGAGAGAGAGAGAGAGAGAGAGAGAAAGAGAGAAAGATCAGAGAGAGAGAGAAACAAAGAGAGAGAGAGAGAGAGAGAGAGAGAGAGAGAGAGAGAGAGAGAGAGAGAGAGAGAGAGAGAGAGAGAGAGAGAGAGAGAGATGCTACTTGAAAACAACAGACACCCGTAAACATGACATTTCTAAGCCAGTTATAAGCCACACGTTTACTGGGTTTTCAATTTGATCGATACATTTATTGATCTCATTCTAAAAACGAATGTTTGTTTTTGCAGGTGCATCGTTCGATCCCCTAGTCACCGGTCACCCATAAAAAAACAAAACAATAATTTTTAGATAGTGTGGAGGAATTTACATTCACGTTTGCTCATCATGTTTTGTCATGATTTCTTTGATAACTTGTATGAGAGCAACGATTTCTGAACCCGGGTTTGTTTCTTCCGCATAAATTCTTGTTGAACATTTTCGAAATCGGAACCGAAACGAAAACGATCAGACAAGAACAAAACGAGAAGACTGACGTGGGGAAAGACACTTGCGAAGAAACGCAACAATGGCTGAATTCTCTACGTGACTAGTTCCAAAATATTGAAAGAAATATTGAAAGGGGCGCGTGTGAATGGAACAATTTAGAAGAGAGAGAATAAAGGTTACAAAAGTGAATATCGAAAGAGGTGTGTGAATACAACAATTTAGAAGAGAGAGAAGGATGGCAAAAGTGAACACCTAAAGAGGTGTGCGAATACAACAATTTAAAAGAAAGTAAAAAAATAAAGGTTTACAAGAAGTGACAGAATATACCAAGACAGAAAAGAACAATGAGGTTTTGATGCTAAAAACAAAAAAAGTGGAACGATGATGAAGTAATTCACCACCACCACCACCACCACCACCACCACCACCACAACTTAAAACAACAACAACAAAACATCAAAGAAACATGTCATCCGATCACCACCACCGCAACAACAAGGGTCCACCCCCCTCCCTCCCCAACCACCCCCGCCTCCACTCCGCCCCGGGGAACGAACTGAGCGGGGGCGAGGAGGAGGAGGGGGCGGGGGCGGGCACGGGCACGGGCAAGGTGGCGGAGTGGATAGAGCACACCACCATCCAGCCCCGGGAAATCGAGGAGAAGGTGTCGTTCTGGAAGCTGTTCACGGACAACTGGTTGTACGTGCTGACCTACTGCTCGGTGTTCGGCAGTTTCGGGGTGTGCGTGGGCTTCCTGGGCCCCACCGTGTTTGACCTCGGCTGTCAGACCAGCACCGACCAGAGGGGAATGAACTGGGTGTTCTTCGTGCAGCTCATCATGACTCTGGTGGGCTCCATCTCCGCTGGAGCCATGTCCCAGAGGTGAGTGAGGTGTTGTGTTGTGTGTGTGTGTGTGTATTGTGTGTGTGTTTGTTTGTGTGTGTGTGTGTGTGTGTGTGTGTGTGTGTGTGTGTGTGTGTGTAGTGTGTGTGTAGTGTGTGAGTTGTGTGTGTGTAGTGTGTGTGTGTGTGTGTAGTGTGTGTGTGTGTGTGTGTGTGTGTGTGTGTGTGTGTGTGTGTGTGTGTGTGTGTGTGTGTGTGTGTGTGTGTGTGTGTGTGTGTGTGTGTGTGTGTGTGTGTGTGTGTGTGTGAGAGAGAGAGAGAGAGAGAGAGAGAGAGAGAGAGAGAGAGAGAGAGAGAGAGAGAGAGAGAGAGAGAGAGAGAGAGAGAGAGAGAGAGAGAGTGAGTGAGTGAGTGAGTGATGTGAGTGAGTGAGTGAGTGAGTGAGTGAGTGAGTGAGTGA
>CM065687.1:9095676-9105676 GCA_017654935.2 Phymorhynchus buccinoides
AATTGGATTGTTGTTTGTGTGTGTATGTGTGTGTGTGTGTGTGTGTGTGTGTGTGTGTGTGTGTGTGTGTGTGTGTGTGTGTGTGTTTAAAATTTGGTTGTCTTATTTAAGTTGTCTTCCTAAACATTACTTGTGTCGTGTCTTATTATTATTGATAAAATGTGCATGCCAGGCAGCGAATTTCTTTGCTTCTTGTGAAGACAATAAAATGATTGAATTGAATTGAAATACACAAACACACAAACACACACACAAACACACACACACACATTATATATATATATAAACACACACACGCGCTCGCACACACACAAGCACAATCGCGCGCACGCACGCCTCACACACATACACACACGGGAGGGCGGGCGCGCGCACACGCATGCAGACACACATACAACCACATGCTTTCATTTGTCATACATGTGCATTCGTGCAAAAGTTAATGTTGATACAAAGGACTGTGCAGACCTGTCTTCACTCGCACAGCTGTTACTTGAAAATCTATCAAATTACCAACTAAAAACAATTGAAATAACACAATCTGTCTAACTAAACAACACGTGAACAGAAGTAGAACAAAGCATATGCATAAAACACTGCATCCATGTAAGTAGCTGACATACACACCTACGCAGGCCTCTTCTTGTTGCTGATTGTTTTAATCGCAAGCGCGCGAGCACACCAACGCGCGCGCACGAGCACACACACGCACACACGCGCGCACACACACACACACACACACACACACACACACACACACACACACACACACACACACACACACACACGCGCGCATACACACGCGCGCATACACACGCTCATGCACGCGCGCACACACACACACACATATGCACACCCACACACATATACACACAACGCTCACACACACTCACACGCATACATACACGCTCACGCACCATACACATACGCGGCGCGCACACAGAGGGACAGACAGACACTAGCCATACTATAGGCTACAAACCTTCCAAAGCAACTTGAGAACAAAGCCCGCCAACAAAGCCACGCCCACACTGTACTGATGCATTGAGGAATTTGAGGACTACCCTTGGTTACTGTTCTCCTTCCCTGCATCACTAAAACATTGACCCCGACCGACCTATTCATTCTCTCTCTCTCTCTCTCTCTCTCTCTCTCTCTCTCTCTCTCTCTCTCTCTCTCTCTCTCTCTCTCTCTCTCTCTCTCTCTCTCTCTCTCTCTCTCTCTCTCTCTCTCTCTCTCTCTCCTCTCTCTCTCTCTCTCTCTCTCTCTCCCTCTCTCTCTCTCTCTCTCTCTCTCTCTCCCCCCCTTCTCTCTCTCCCCCCTCTCTCTCTCCCCCTCTCTCTCTCTCTCTCCTCTCTCCCCCTCTCTCTCTCTCTCTCTCTCTCTCTCTCTCTCTCTCTCTCTCTCTCTCTCTCTCTCTCTCTCTGTATCTCTCTCTCTCCTCCCTCTCTCTCTCTCTCTCCCCTCTCTCTCTCTCTCTCTCTCTCTCTCTCTCTCTCTCTCTCTCTCTCCTCTCTTCTCTCTCTCTCTCTCTCTCTCTCTCTCTCTCTCTCTCTCTCTCTCTCGCTATCTCTCTCTCTGTCTCTCTCTCTCTCTCTCTCTCTCTCTCTCTCTCTCTCTCTCTCTCTCTCTCTCTCTCTCTCTCTCTCTCTCTCTCTCTCTCTCTCTCTCTCTCTCTCTCTCTCTCTCTCTCTCTCTCTCTCTCTCTCTCTCTCTCTCTCTCTCTCTCTCTCTCTCTCTCTCTCTCTCTCTCTCTCTCTCTCTCTCTCTCTCTCTGATCATCACTAAAACATTGGCCCCCGCAGACCCTGTTCACTCAAGTGATTGTCTTCCCTGTCCGCTGATCAACCAACAAGGGTCGATAACTCAACTGTCTCTCCTAGAATACCCCCCTCCCCTCTTTCCTATGCCACTCCCTCCCCCCTCCCCACCCCTATGTACCTACACTTCCTTGTTACTGTATTTCATTTACCACGTAATTGCGCCTTTTTTGAAAATTGCGCCTTTACGGGTATGTACTTCAATAGGAATTGTTCGGAAATAATTAAGGGGAGTAATTTCATGGTGTGTGGGAGTGACCTTGCCTAATTCAATCGGTCAAACAGGGGAAGTCACTCTATCGACTCGTGTGTTTCAGCAGATATACAGCACTTAGAACACCGTGTGTCATTCTAAAAATGTATGTCATTTATATTTTTACGTCACATTTTGCAAGTGTTATCAGTTTGTGGCCACTGGCCACCCCTAATGTTTCTAAAAACATGTTTGCAAGTCGCTGACTCGCATCCTGCGGTTTCAAGCTTCGACGCCATTGTTGCATTGTTAATATGGTATTTGACCGAGTAATGGAGGTAAGCAACTCTAATTTTCACGAAGTGCTCTCCCCTATTTTTTTCTTCTCCGAAAATAGTCTATCGCGTCTTGTTTCCGCAATTGATGTATCTTGTATTAAGCTTGTTGCTGCTCATCTATTTCGACAAAGAATTGCTGTATAATATGTATGTACCTTGTCGAACTGAATAAAGATTTATTTAAACCGATTGATATGTATATCTTAGAAGTTGAGAACTTAAAATGGAAAGTAGAAAAAAGTTGAATGAATTCTGTTTTCTGTATTTTTATAAAGAACGTTTGCTCTATCTTCCCCCCCCAAAAAAAAAAAAACCAAAAAAGAAAGAAAAAGATGTCAATTTATGCAAAGCTTCCACAATGCTTAAGGGCTCGGCACACGCTGCAACAAATTAGTTGCTACAACTAGTGTTATACCACAAGTTGCAGTAAAAATTGCAGAGCTCGCGGCACACGCTGGAACTTTGGTACGACGTCCTTGCAATCATATGCTGAACTGACCACAGGTAGACTCAGAAATACAGTTCTAAAATGTATGCAGACTACTCAAATGTAAACTAAAATGCGAAAGCTGACAGAAAATAGTGTACAGATCAAAACGATGGTCAGTACTAGCGTCCGATTTCGAGTAGGCCTACTTCTAAAACCTCGAACTGACAAAGAATACTAGGCCTACAGCTCTACACATTGTTTTGATCTACATCGATTGAAAAAGAAAACATGCTGAGCAAGTACTCGTCATTCACGATGACGATGGTCAGTACCCGCCAGAGTCCTGTTTCGAGTAGGTGTTCTAAAAACTCGAACTGACAAATAGGCCTAGGGCCTACTAGTAGTAGGCCTAGCCTATTTCTATTTTTACACACTGTTTTGATCTACATCGATTGAAAAAGAAAGCATGCCGTGCAAGTACTCATCATTCATGATGCCGCCCATTTCACAGCTTATTTGAATTCTGGCCTCTTGTACCTGTCCCGACTTTTTTTTAATCGGGACACCCGGTTCCCAAATGCAGGGGAAATTACGAATTAACTCGATCAGTTTGCATGTTTCAGTCCAACGGCTTCACTCCGCTATTGAGACATAAAAATCACGTGATACGAAACGACGCTCTGATTGGCTGCAACCTACAACTTGTTGCAAGTAGGGGCTCAGAGATAGGATCGTTTTCTATCGCCCTACAACCCACAGCTGCAACCCTACAACCTTGTTGTATGTTGCATACAACTGTTGCAACCACAAAGTTGCAGGTACAACTAGCAAAAGTTGCAGCGTGTGCCGAGCCCTTTAGCTTTCTCATGAACCATTCCAACCATTGCAACAGACGCAATCGATGACTACACCGGCGCAATTGAGTAGAGTGGCACAGTGATAGCGCGTTCGCCTCGTGTCAAGTAAACCCGAGTTCGAACCTGGGTACAGGGTTTTTTTCCCCTCTCACTTTGCATTAGGCCTTACGGTCTGAACGTGGAGTATTTCGGATGAGACGATAAACCGAGAACCCGTGTGCTCATGCACTCGGCACACGTTAATCCCAGTTACAACGAAAAAGTTGTCATTTGGTCAAAATGTACCCACCTTTCCTTCCTCATCAGTCACACAAAAATCGCATGCAAAAATAAATAAATTGGGTGGCCCGCCTCTGGCTGCGACGCGCTCTCCAGGTGGGAGCAACCCGAATTTCACAGAGACGCCTCTGTGACTATAAAGTACCTAATGTCTAATATCTACAACAGACACAATTGAGATGTAGCAGGTATTTGACTGTAATTTCTAATATCTACAACAGACGCAATTGAGAAGCAGGTATTTCTGTTCATTATCAGTCACACAAAATCGCATGCAATTGGTTTTTTTTTTTAAATTGGGTGGCGCGCCTCTGGCTGCGACGCGCTCTCCAGGTGGTAGCAACCCGAATTTCACAGAGACGCCTCTGTGACAATAAAGTACCTTATATCTAATATCTAAAACAGACGCAATTGAGAGGTAGCGGATATTTCTGTTCATTACCATTCCAACCCTTTCACATGTCTCCTTTACATTCCATTGGATTCCTCCTCAGTACAAAGCTTTCCGGCATTTCTCTTCTTTACATTCACGGGTGCATGTGGACTTTTATAATAAAATGTTATGTGTACGCAATCCGTAAATAAGTAAAAGAAAGAAGCGGAACAAAATATACGCACGTGTCCGTATTTACCCTAATCCGTATATTAATTTTGTGTTCTCTTCTTTGTTTTACTTATTGATTATTTCCGCGCAGAAAACCCGGATGTACTGTGTACCAGGCCTAAAAGCACACGCTTGCCCCAAGTTCTCTCCTTTCACACATAGGCAAGTATCTCTCTCTCCCCCCCCCCCCCCCCCCCCCAATGGTTTGTAGTTAGCGTTTGGGGAACACCCCCCCCCCCCCCCCCCCCCCATCACAAGTGCTATATTATTACAACAAGAGAAGGGATACAAAGTAAGGATTGGGTTATGATGGTGGTAGTTAGTTAGTTACTCTGTTATAGTCCCGTCAACAGCTATCTGAGGACTGTTACCGCATGAAATTCGACCACGTATAACAAAACACACATCAATGATTCAACGTCCAAAACTCTGCAAACAACAACAAAACAGTACAATTCACGACATGGCATCTTCATCATTGTACCCTATAGCTAATAATTTCACACAGTGCTGGACACGTTGAGCCACTCTACTCTACTTATTGGATCCAGGTAATAACAATAACAAAAAAGTAAAAAAGGATAACAAACACATCATAGTAAAAATAAATATAAAAAAAATTGCCATATAGGCAAATATACACTGCAGAATGGGCAACATGTGCCCACTCAAGTGCGTAAGGTCTCACGCGTGAAAGACAGTGAACAATTAAAACAAAACAACACCCAATAACCTGGCATGTCATAAATAATATTGTAAATGAGGATGGAGAGAATGAAAAATGGGAACGAGGGGCTACTCTTAGTTTCAAGCTCCCCCACCACGACAAGGTGGAAGCCCGAGGGGGGGGGGGGTATATGATGGTAGTAAGTGCTAACAACAATAACAAGGACTTTGAAATTTGGGGTTGTTGCAGCTATATGTTAGTTGATATGCACTGCACGCTGTGTTGGTCCACAGCAGCTGAGCAATTAGTCAATCAGTCGATCGATCAATCAAAATGTATTGTCTTTGAAACAAAGAAATTCTTTGTCTGACATGCACATAAAACAGGCATATAAACATAGAAATATTAAAGACATGCATAATATACAGTACATACATCATAAGAATTAAATTACAATGCGATATAAAACACTTGGAAGTACACACACACACACGCACGCACGCACGCACGCACGCACGCACACACACACACACACACACACACACACACACACACACACGCACGCACACACACACACACACGCACGCACGCACACGCACACACACACACACACACACACACACACACACACACACACACACACACCACCCCGTCCCCTTCCCCACACATATTATTCAAAATCTCCACTATCAACCACGCCTCTCCCCCATCACATACACCCACACCCACACACCACCCCGTCCCCTTCCCCACACATATTATTCAACATCTCCACACTCAACCACGCCTATCCCTCATCACACACACACACATACACACACACACACACACACACACACACACACACACCCCATCCCGTCCACTTCCGCACACATTATTCACAATCTCCACCCTCAACCACGCCTCTCCCCCATCACACACACACACACAGACACACAACACACACAGAGAGAGAGAGAGAGAGAGAGAGATGAGTGATATGGTTCTGCCAGGATAGAGAGAGAAGAGAGAGAGAGAGAGAGAGAGAGAGAGAGTGGAGAGAGAGAGAGAGAGAGAGAGAGAGAGAGAGAGAGAGAGAGAGAGAGAGAGAGAGAGAGAGAGAGAGAGAGAGAGAGAGAGAGAGATAAACAAACTAATATGTATAAAAGTAATACAGTAATAGGAGAATATATAATGATCAATTGAGGTCATAGGTGGTCAGCACGATGGACCCACACAGCAGCTGAAACTGACGGCCAAGCAAGGTATGAATGATGCCTCATAACCGGACGGTCAGTGTGGGAAAAGGGATACTTGACGCCGTGTGGTAATCTATCAATCGATCAAGGTGAAAAACACCACGTAAAATGATATGGTTAGGACAAGGCGAAAGACACCTGGGTGTGTTAAGGTCGAAATACACGTTGCTAGTTTTCACCCTTTCCCCATGGCAGCACAGTGATAGGCAAGTAATCTCATTTACTTGAGTACCGCTGTGTGTTGCCATGGGGAAATGTGAAAAGTAACAACGTCCGTTTTGACCTTTAGGCCGGGTTCACATTAGACGCATAAGTTCCGTACGAAACCCCCTAAATAAGTGGAAGAAAGAAGGATAAAAGGAAATTCGGACACGTGCGCAAATTTTTCCTATTCTTTGTTTCACTTATTTATGGATTCCGTGCGGGTTTACGCACAGAATATCCGCTTATGTGTGTGCACGGCCTTAGTTTCAGAGGGCAGCAAGTGAGTGTTGACACTGCGATGGACTGATTTTCGCTTTATCGAAAGATGTTCTTGCGCGATCAGTCGATTAATCAATGGCGCGAGCATCGATCGATAGTTGCCCAGACGATCAGTTATTTGTTTTTAAAACTTGAATCATGACATAAATATAAAATAACATAATATTTGAATACCTTATTATGTCAAGAACTGATAGCAGAAACTCACAGAGTGTTATAAAACAAAATGTAACAATAACGATTTTCTAAAGAAAATTAGGCCTCAATTCTATTCAATGCTAGTCTACAGTGACAAAATACGTGTTTTTTTGGTACAAACTTACTGACACACATTAATTTTTTAATATTTTTTTTCCATTATAGTCCCGTCAACAGCTACGGTCATCTCAGGACTGTCACCGCGTAAAGTTCGACCACTTAGTACAAAACACTCATCAATATATCTTAGCAACGTTCAACAACCTGTAAACAACAAAACATACAGTACAATTCATAACATGACACCTCCATCATTGCACCCTATAGCACATAAGTCCACACAGTGCTGGAAACGTTGAGCCACTCTACTCTATTTATCGGATCCAGGTTAAAACCCCCAGTAAAAAAGCATAACAAATACATACTAGTAAGCTAAGATACATAAAAAGCTATATAAGCAAATATGCACTGCAGAATGGACAACAGGTGCCCACTCAAGTGCGTACGTATCACGTGTGGACACCAGTATACAATAAAAAAAACACCCCACCTGGCATGTCATAAATTGTAAAAAGGAAAAAACGTGGAAGGGTTTTATAAAAAAAATGCAGGTGAATGGACCAACAAGGCAGAAAAAAGTAGACGCCAGAAAGCAAAAAGAAGAGAAAAGGCAGAGTCAAAGAGAGTGATAGAGTAGGGGAAGTTACTAGCATAGAACTTCCAGAAGATGGAACTATTTCTGCTGAAAGACCCCCCGGTATCCCTACGGGAGGGCCCTAACCACATAAGCCAGCCTAAGCCGTTGCCCGCCTCCTACGACGAGGACGTGTGGTTGGACTTTAGGAGGCTGCTGGGCTACTCTCCGTAAGCCCCCCCCACCCCCACCCCCACCATGATAGGTGGAAGCCCGCCGGGGAGGTACTGACACACATACGCGCACATAAATACATCTGCGCACATACAACACAATACACACACACAGTGCATGGAAACACGCACACACACTCGCGCACGCACGTACGCACGCACGTACGCACGCACACACACACGAACGCACGCGCGCACACACACACGCACGCACGCACGCACACACACACACACACACACACACGCACACACACACACACACACACACACACTTTTCTTGTCTATTATGACAACGACGTAAATTTAAAGAACAACAACACACACTACAGATATACAAACAGATGCTTACAAGACACACACTATTAGTATTACATAAAGGCACGCAATGTACACAAAACATCCCTTTCGGTTGCGACGAAACTATCAATGACATGCCTTCAATGTAACACATACCCACATGCCTACGGACACATTTCATGCTCCGCTACCCACGACATAAATAACACACCGGCTGCACTGTTTGTCAATAGAGAAATACACTCACTCACTACTTGCTTTGTAGTTGGAAACAAAATATATCTTTGTCTTTCCCTCTATTTTGTCTGTCTGTCTGTCAGTTTGCCTGTCTCACTCTCACACACACTCTCTCTTTCTTTTTTAGTTTCTCGTTCGCTATGATGTGCACGCATGTTGGTGGTGGTGGTGGTGGTGGTGGTGTGTGTGTCAAAGTCAAAGTCAAAGTCAAAGTCATTATTTAAAATTTCAGATGGAATATTGAATAAGCAATAATGGTTTGCTTTTTTACATCAAGCCATCTATAACACAACAATGTGTGTGTGTGTGTGTGTGTGTGTGTGTGTGTGTGTGTGTGTGTGTGTGTGTGTGTGTGTGTGTGTGTGTGGGATGGGGTGATCTCCTCGGTAGTGTTTTTTCCCTCCTGTCTCTTTGGACTGTCAGCACACAAATACCACACAACAAACACAAACACAAACACAACACAACATAAAAACACATGCAGCGCAATACGGATCAACACACGCACGCACACACGCACGCACGCACATACACACACGCACGCACGCACACACACACACACGCGCGCGCGCGCACAAACTCACACACACACACAACCCACAAACTCACTCTCTTTGACACTGCCTTTTCCCTTTGCTTTCTATCATCTACCGGTACTATCTTTCTGACTTATTCGCCCATTCTCCTGCCTTTAAAAAGAAAAAAAGTTCTTCCAAATAGTTTTTATTCCTTGAGCTCCTCCAAAATCGGAATGTGTCGGCTGTACGCAGCAGGGAGACCAATGAAAACTGAAAACCGGACACATACGTACCTTACCCATTATGGCCTGGGAACGCAGAAGAAGAAGGGACAAACGGTGAAGCATTGGGGGATGGAGAATGAACGATGTTATAACAATCTCTCTCTCTCTCTCTCTCTCTCTCTCTCTCTCTCTCTCTCTCTCTCTCTCTCTCTCTCTCTCTCTCTCTCTCTCTCTCTCTCTCTCTCTCTCTCTCTCTCTCTCTCTCTCTCTGTTCTCTCTTTGTCTGTCTGACTGACTGTCTCTCTCTTTTCTTTCTTTCTTCTCTCTCTTTCTCCCCTTCGCTCTCTCTCTCTCTCTCTCTCTCTCTCTCTCTCTCTCTTCTCTCTCTCTCTCTCTCTCTCTCTCTCTCTCTCTCTCTCTCTCTCTCTCTCTCTCTCTCTCTCTCTCTCTGTCTCTCTCTCTCTCTCTCTCTCTCTCTCTCTCTCTCTCTCTCTCTCTCTCTCTCTCTCTCTCTCTGTCTCTCTCTCTCTCTCCTCTCTCTCTCTCTCTCTCTCTCTCTCTCTGTGTCTCTCTGTCTCTCTCTCTCTCTCTCTCTCTCTCTCTCTCTCTCTCTCTCTCTCTCTCTCTCTCTCTCTCTCTCTCTCTCTCTCTCTCTCTCTCTCTCTCTCTCTCTCTGTCTCTCTCTCTCTCGTATTATTTTCGCATGCCCCCTCTCCCCTTCCTCCCAATGTTGTATTGTGGCATAAGGCC
>CM065687.1:9110676-9113176 GCA_017654935.2 Phymorhynchus buccinoides
AAGAATGCCCAATTTTAACACCACTTTACAAGTCTATTGATTTAGTGACTTAAGACAATGATCGTCAAATATTATCTAGCCCTCTTTCATCTTTGATGTGTAATACTGTTATAGCAAATTCTGAGATAGCAAAATTGTTATGATTTGCGAACGAAAATGGAGTTTTACGTCCTCTTGGTCTGAATCAGACACATATTGGACATTTGTAAATATAAATATGGTGGGAACAATACTGGAGGCAATGCCCGGAGGCAGTACGAAACCAGTAAAGTCCCGATTTAAAAAACAAATACAGATAGCTGTAGCGGTGACCACGCCTCGGTTAAACCTCATCGGCTATGGCACCGCCACAAGTATTAATCCTTAATAAGGACTTTTAAATTGTTATGATTTGTTGACGCTTTGTTACTAGAAATTGTTGTATTCTATGCATTAATTTGGTTAATTATACACGTTTATTTTTTTATTTTTTTGGGGGTCTGATATCACCACTGCGTGAAAAGACGTGAAATCAAACTACTGAACTGAACTGATAAAGTTGTTATGTGTAAGTGTAGGAAATAAGAAGTGGATGAGCGTACCAACTGAAACAACCCAGAGTATGGTATCGTTAAATGTCTTTCGCGACTGTTCAATCAAGTCTCTTTCTTTCCGATAAAGTAGGGAAATAGTGATTGTGAGTTTCATTCAACATTATGTTTTCTGAACGTTAATTTGTTCAGTGGTGCGAAACTCTCAACTTGTTTCTTTCGATTAAATTGAGCAGTCTGAGAGAGCCATAACAATGCGGCTGAAAGGCTGAAAGTAAGTCACTTAGTTGAAAGGTTGACTGAAATGAATCGAGTTCTACGTTGCCATCAACTATCCTCAAGGCATATGGGATGGGACGCGACAGCCAAGAGTTATTGTTCTTTGCGTTTTTCTAGAATTTCTACAGACTTATCGTTCTTTGACATTGTTGTTCGTTATTGTTCTTCAGGCAACGAAAAGGGATGTAATAATGAGTATATGAGGGCATATCGTCAGATCACCGTGAGACTGGCAAAAGAACAAAGTGAAAGTGGACTTAGCCCTTTCACCGCCAATGTCACATTTTTGCGCAACAATGATTTAAACCCATGTCATGAAAACTCTTGAAATCAGGGTCTATTATTCAATGACATTGTGTTCTTAAATGTAGGTAGTAAGGATTGACCCTATTCCAAATGTGTCACAGAGAAATCCCACAATATTGCAGACGAAATATTTTCTGTAGCAAGTAAGTTTAATGGACATTTTTGAGATGGCTGGCGGTGAAAGGGTTAAAAAAAGAGAGCAAGAAGCGGCTATGAGATGGCTCGTGTCAATGACAACTGTCACTCGGTCTGCTGACTTCCAGGAAATGACAGAATGTGGGATCCCGACGCAGACAACCGACACCTTTTGGAGGGCAGACAAAAGTGGGGTCAGTCGACGCGCGTTTCCTTTGACTAGGAACATCTCTCACTGCGGAGTGCAAAAAACATAGAAACGTTTCTCAACAAATCGCTGCCGCTACATCGCAGCCAAGCTGGTTTTTGTTTGTGGCACAAGCCACAAACCTATAACTCACTTTGTCGGTTTGTCGGTCTGTCGGTCGGTCCAAGATTGTCGCACATATTGTAAAAAAGAAAGAAAAGCGTGCCACAAACGATTGCGAATCCGCGCTTGTTTTCTTTCTCGCTTTGGAAACGTTCCGCTCCTCGCCCAGACTTTGCTTTGTTCACGTGGGATATGAGACAGGATGCAACATTTGCCATGGACTAAAAAACCCCACATTATTCACTCGTACCGCTATGGTGATGCATGGTGTAGAGTGCCACAGTGGTAACGCGTTCGCCTCGTGTCAAGTAAACCCGAGTTGGAACCTGGGTACAAGAAATTTTTCCTCTCATTTTGCACTAGGCTTTACGGTCCGAGTAGTCTTTCGGATGAGACGATAAACCGAGGTCCCGTGTGCCCAGCACGCAGCACACGTTAAACCCAGTGGCAACGAAAAGGTTGTCATTTGGTCAAAATTTACCCTCCCCCTCTTCCTTCCTCATCAGTCACACAAAAAATCGCATGCCCCCCAAAAATGGGTGACGCGCCTCTGGCTGCGACGCTCTCTCCAGGTGGGAGCAACCCGAATTTCACAGAGATGCCTCTGTGACTATAAAGTACCTGAATGAATGAAAATCCGTTTAACGTCCTCCGGTCTGAAACAGACACATATGGGACATTAGTAGATATAAAGATGGTGGGAACGATCCTGGAGGCAGTGCAACTCAAGGAAAGTCCCGATGTGTTAACGATACAGATGTATATATAACATAAAGTGCCTAATACCTAATAATGTTGGTGTGTCTCGTGGCGAGTTGGGACAGCAGAGAACAGAGGACAGAGGCGTGCTTACAGCTGCTGTACAACATGCTTTGCTGGAGGATGTCTTATGCCCGGTGCCTCACTGACTGATGCACGGGTCGTGTCTGGTCGTGGATGC
>CM065687.1:9118176-9120676 GCA_017654935.2 Phymorhynchus buccinoides
CTTTAACCCTTTCACCGCCAATGTTGCATTTTTGCACCACAATGATTTAACACCCATGTCACTAAAAGGCATTAAACCAGGGTCTGTTATCCAAAGAGACTATTTTCATACAATTTGGAGGTAAGGATAGGCCTTACGTTATGCATGTCACAGAGGAATCCTCAATATTGCAGATTATTTTTTTTGTCTAACCAGGTAAGTTTAATGAACATTTTTGCTGGAAAATGGCTGGCGGCGAAAGGGTTAACAAATAAAACATAGGTGTTGGTGCACCATCAATACCTGCTAACCACACGAGTCAGTGTCGACAAGGGGCTGCAACTAATTACCCCCCTTGATTAACTACCCCTCGCAAATCTTCCCGTCATCCATTGGTCTGCAGCGCCACCTGCACGTGACGTGACGTCATCCATCAGGGTTCGTTGCACGTGCTTGCTCGATTAGTCATTCTTGAAAGGTGAAGATATTCCTTCGTAATGTGAGGCCTAACGCTATTGGCCTCTGCAACTAGGGTTATTAACGCCCTTGACAGTGAGAGTGAAGGGGGGTCAGTGCGGACAAGGGCATTCACTCTTGCGAAAGGCAGCCATTTAGTGGCCTCAAATAGGGTTATTGGCGAGAGTTATTCCCTTGTTTGGTCAGTGCGCAACCATCTCCCCCCCACCCACCAAGGGCATTCACTCTTGCAAAAGGTGTTCTTTGCAGGAGCCAATAACGACTATGTCAGGGACCGTTATCAACGATGATGAGACGTGTCCCTCTGTGTATGGGTCTGTGTGTTGCAATGGCTGCACAGACCGCTTTGAAAACTGTGCGAATATGGCCACTGCAAAGTACACCTTTTGCAAGAGTGAATGCCCTTGGTGGGTAGGGTAAGATGCTTGAGTACTGACCAAACAAGGGAATAACTCTCGCCAATATTTGAGGCCACTGAATGGCTGCCTTGTTGTAAGAGTGAATGCCCTTTTGAATACTGACCAACAAGGGCTTAACTCTTGCCGAAAAGGGCGTTTATAACCCTAGTTGCAGTGGCCAATAGTACTTCTTCACACGTGTGCATGTATGGCCACGCCTGTGGGATAATTGCCTAAGTAGACTTTGACAACACAGTCTGAATAGGGGCCCACGGGATTTCTACTCAGTTTGGACACAAAGGACAAGTAAGTATAATTATAGACCCATAATCGTCGCGGGCGTGATTTTCTAAAGTTGCTCTAGTTTGACTGATTTAAAGACACACTGACGAATGTTTCGGTTTGAATTTGGGGGCATTTGTATGGGCGTCAGACCTGGTCAAAACAAGATTTATGTCCAGCTATAAGAGGGAAAACACGTGAAACCAGTGATTTTGACACGTGATCTGGTGTGTCTTAAAGATACACAGACGCGCCACGATTAAGTCCCTTGGTTTTATTGTGGGTAGCTGTGACCCATATAGAAATGTCCCCATGTTCAAACTGAGGCTGCTCTTTAAAATGATGTATCGCTTTGAATTTGGGGGCATTTGTATTGTGAGACCTGGTCAAAACAAGATTTATTTCCAGCTATAAGAGGGAAAACACGTGAAACCCGTGATTTTGACACGTGATCTGGTGGGTCTTAAGACATCGTTGGTAAAGTTTGTCCAAAAAGTGATAACATTTTTTTTAGAGAGGCAGTTATGCTTAAGGCATAATAATAAGACGAACAAATACGTTTAAAATCAAATGGATGCAGTTGTTTAACTGTTGAGAGAAAAAAATAACCCCACAACGAAACAACAAAATCAATGCATTCGACTATATTAATTCAACTGGCCAAAAATATCATTCCACTGAAAAGCCCATCCGTTGAAAGACCAAGGAAAGTTAACACGAAAAATGGAATGCTTTCCCTACAACAAATCGTATGTCAATGAACTCGTTGAAGTGTTGAAACAGAAAGGAAACAAATACAAGGCACATTCCATCCATCGTCGTTGTTGTGGTTGAGTGGAGGTTTTACGTCCACATGGCGGAAGGCCCTTAGGGACAAGTTGTTCTGGTGCTGGGTCGATGTGGAGATGGCCGCAAAGCGGTTGATGGTCATGAATTGAATTGAATGAATTTTATTTATAGAGGGTAATAGAATAAGCAATAACATGCTTTCTTACATCCAGCCCTCTGGGAAACAAATACAAATATAAAAGTAGAAATGAAAAAGGAAAATGAGCACAGATAAAGCAATATAAAGCACGCCAAATACAACCCTATACAGTAGCACAAAAATAACGAAATCAAACCTAATATTATTAACTATAAGAGGGTCTGGGAATGAATTCGTGGAGGACGCTGGGTGTTGTCGTGGTGGTGTTGGTGTCTTTGGCGTTTGTCCGGTGGTCATCATCGGTGCTGAGGATTCAGGTTGAGGTGTTGTCGTTAACCTGAACCTGAACCTTCAACCTGAACCTGAACCATCCATTGTCTGTGGACTCTTCCCTTTAGACCGTCGCGCCACTGATCACCAGTAGGCTGTATTGATT
>CM065687.1:9125676-9138176 GCA_017654935.2 Phymorhynchus buccinoides
AATATCTTATTCTTTATTTTGTACTCTTTGTTTTAAGATGTTGTTTTACAAATTCCTTTTTCAATTTCTATTTAACCTCTCTCTGCTCCTCCCCACCTTCTGTCTCTCCCATGTGTCCCATCTTTCTTTTTCTTATTCTTTCTCCATATCCCCCCCCCCCCCCCCCCCCCCCCCCAATTTTCGTTTTTGTGTCTTTCTCTGTTTTTATTTGTTCACAGTGTGTCCTGTTCATTTTGTCATCATTCTAAGCTTATCACTCACCCTTGTAACCTTCCCTTGTAACCTTCCCTTGTAACCTTCCCTTCCCATTGACCTCATCTGTTGTCTTTCTCTTTTATTTCGCATAATCTTGTTCTTCTTTCATCATCATCATCATCTTCATCATATCATCATCATCATCATCATCATCATCATCAGATCAGGGAGCATGTACATGTGTTGGTGCACGTGTGCATACATGCATGTAGGCCTATGCCCTATGCGTGTGTGTCTGTGTTTATGTACGATTATATATGGGTGTTATTTATTTTAAACAAATTAAAACAAAGTCGAAATTAAAACCCAGAAGAAGCGGTTTAATGATACAAAAAAACACAGAGCAAAACAAAGTATCATTAAACCGTTTCTTTTGGGTTTTAATTTCGACTTTGTTTTAATTTGTTGTGAATATTATTGAACCCAGCAGTCATCTTCGTTATTTATTTTGCTCTTTTGAATATTTGACATGCACAAGTATTTCTTATACCTAATTTATAATCTTATGTTGATAAGTATTTCATTGCGCTGTGAGTGTATTTAGCATGTTTTTGATTATTATAATGTTTGATATGTATTTTATTGTACTGAATGTATTTAACATGTTCTGAATGTTATGTTATAATGTTTGATGTGTGTATTTTAATGTTGAATCACAGGCGTAACAACGATGAATTTCTCTTTTGAGATGATAAAGTATTGTTGAGTTGAGTTGAGTTGATCATCATCATCATCTTCTTCGTCTTCTTTTTTTCTTCTTTTTTCTCTTCTTGTTCTTCTTGTTCTTCTTCTTCTTGTTCTTGTTCTTCTTGTTCTTGTTCTTCTTGTTCTTCTTGTTCTTCTTGTTCTTCTTCTTCTTCTTCTTCTTCTTCTTCTTCTTCTTCTTCTTGTTGTTGTTGTTGTTGTTGTTGTTGTTGTTGTTGTTGTTGTTGTTGTTGTTGTTGTTGTTGTTGTTGTTGTTGTTGTTGTTGTTGTTGTTGTTGTTCTTCTTCTTCTTCTTCTTCTTCTTCTTCTTCTTCTTCTTCTTCTTCTTCTTCTTCTTCTTCTTCTTCTTCTTCTTCTTCTTCTTCTTCTTCTTCTTCTTCTTCTTCTTCTTCTTCTTCTTCTTCTTCTTCTTCTTCTTCTCCCCGCCCGTCCATCCTCCTCCTCCTTTAATTTTGTTCAGTTGGTCTTGCTTTCATCTTGTTATTTCTTTGTTTCTTGTTCAGCCCTTCACATTCTAATTTTCTAACTCGTTGTTTTCTCCGTATATTTACTTTCCTCATCTTCTTCACAACTTCTTCTGCTTTCCTATTTTTTCTTCGTTCCTTTTTATGTGTTTTGTTTCCAAGTTTGGTCATCCAGTGAACGCAGATATGCCTATTGGCCACTGCAACGACCACCTTTTGCAAAAGTGCATGCCCTTGGTAGATGCTTGATTACTGACCAAACAAGGGCATAACTCTTGCCAATAACCATATTTGATGCCACTGAATGGCTGCCTTTTGCAAGAGTGAATGCCCTTTTGGATACTGACCAACAAGGGATTAACTCTCGCTGTCAAAGGCGTTAATAAACCTAGTTGCAGTGGCCAATGGAACTCGGTTTCGTGTCCTTTCAGTTACCGTTTCAGTTACGGCTTTGATCATTGGCTGACGTTAGCCTGAAGCCTGGGCCAACAGTAAAGTGTGAATGGGTGCTGTGTGATCATTGATTCTTTACAGCAAAGACAACTATGTTCCGCTTTAATTCGGTTGGGAATGCAAAGACAACTATTTTACGCTTTAATTCGTTTGGGAATGCAAAGACAACCATTGTACGCTTTAATTCGTTTGGGAATGCAAAGACAACCATTTTACGCTTTAATTCGGTTGGGAATGCAAAGGCAACCATTTTACCCTTTAATTCGTTTGGGAATGCAAAGGCAACCATTTAACGCTTTAATTCGTTTGGGAATGCAAAGACACCCATTTTACGCCTTAATTCATTTGGGAATGCAAAGACAACCATTTTACGCTTTAATTCGTTTGGGAATGCAAAGACAACCATGTTACGCTTTAATTCGTTTGGGAATGCAAAGACAACCATGTTCCGTCTTAATTCGTTTGGGAATGCAAAGACAACCATGCAAAGACAACCATTGTACGCTTTAATTCGTTTGGGAATGCAAAGACAACCATTTTACGCTTCAATTCGTTTGCGAATGCCAAGACAACCATTTTACGTCTGAATTAATTAAGGAATGCAAAGACAACCATGTCAATATTGTTATGCTTTAATTCGTTTGGGAATGCAAAGACAACCAAGTTACGTCTTAATTCGTTAAGGAATGCAAAGACAACCATGTTACGTCTTAATTCGTTAAGGAATGCAAAGACAACCATGTTACGTCTTAATTCGTTAAGGAATGCAAAGACAACCATTTTACGTTACGTCTTAATTCGTTAAGGAATGCAAAGACAACCATGTTACGTCTTAATTCGTTAAGGAATGCAAAGACAACCATGTTACGTCTTAATTCGTTAAGGAATGCAAAGACAACCACGTTACGTCTTAATTCGTTAAGGAATGCAAAGACAACCATGTTACATCTTAATTCGTTAAGGAATGCAAAGACAACCATGTTACGTCTTAATTCGTTAAGGAATGCAAAGACAACCATTTTACGTCTTAAATTTAAGGAATGCAAAGACAACCTTTTACGTCTTAATTCGCCAACCATGTCGCATTTTTGCACCACAATGATTTAACACCCATTACGTCTTAATTAAAAACCTTACGAATTCAGGGTCTGTTACGTCAATGATTTTTGTGTTCTTGATTTTGGGAGTTAAGGATAGGCCTTTTCTTTTAAAGACAACATGTAGTAAAGAAATCCACAATATTTCAGACAAACACTTTTCTTTACCTATGTAGTAAGTTAATGGATACTTTTTGTTAAGCAATGGCTGGCGGCGAAAGGGTTAAGGAATGCAAAGACAACCAAGTTACGTCTTAATTCGTTAAGGAATGCAAAGACAACCACGTTACGTCTTAATTCGTTAAGGAATGCAAAGACAACCACGTTACGTCTTAATTCGTTAAGGAATGCAAAGACAACCACGTTACGTCTTAATTCGTTAAGGAATGCAAAGACAACCACGTTACGTCTTAATTCGTTAAGGAATGCAAAGACAACCACGTTACGTCTTAATTCGTTAAGGAATGCAAAGACAACCAAGTTACGTCTTAATTCGTTAAGGAATGCAAAGACAACCAAGTTACGTCTTAATTCGTTAAGGAATGCAAAGACAACCATGTTACGTCTTAATTCGTTAAGGAATGCAAAGACAACCATGTTACGTCTTAAATCGTTAAGGAATGCAAAGACAACCACGTTACGTCTTAAATCGTTAAGGAATGCAAAGACAACCATGTTACGTCTTAATTCGTTAAGGAATGCAAAGACAACCATGTTACGTCTTAAATCGTTAAGGAATGCAAAGACAACCATGTTACGTCTTAATTCGTTAAGGAATGCAAAGACAACCACGTTACGTCTTAATTCGTTAAGGAATGCAAAGACAACCACGTTACGTCTTAAATCGTTAAGGAATGCAAAGACAACCAAGTTACGTCTTAAATCGTTAAGGAATGCAAAGACAACCATTTTACGTCTTAATTCGTTAAGGAATGCAAAGACAACCAAGTTACGTCTTAATTCGTTAAGGAATGCAAAGACAACCATGTTACGTCTTAATTCGTTAAGGAATGCAAAGACAACCATGTTACGTCTTAATTCGTTAAGGAATGCAAAGACAACCATGTTACGTCTTAATTCGTTAAGGAATGCAAAGACAACCACGTTACGTCTTAATTCGTTAAGGAATGCAAAGACAACCATGTTACGTCTTAATTCGTTAAGGAATGCAAAGACAACCACGTTACGTCTTAATTCGTTAAGGAATGCAAAGACAACCACGTTACGTCTTAATTCGTTAAGGAATGCAAAGACAACCACGTTTACGTCTTAAATTCGTTAAGGAATGCAAAGACAACCAAGTTACGTCTTAAATCGTTAAGGAATGCAAAGACAACCAAGTTACGTCTTAATTCGTTAAGGAATGCAAAGACAACCAAGTTACGTCTTAATTCGTTAAGGAATGCAAAGACAACCATGTTACGTCTTAATTCGTTAAGGAATGCAAAGACAACCACGTTACGTCTTAATTCGTTAAGGAATGCAAAGACAACCACGTTACGTCTTAATTCGTTAAGGAATGCAAAGACAACCACGTTACGTCTTAATTCGTTAAGGAATGCAAAGACAACCATGTTACGTCTTAAATCGTTAAGGAATGCAAAGACAACCACGTTACGTCTTAATTCGTTAAGGAATGCAAAGACAACCACGTTACGTCTTAATTCGTTAAGGAATGCAAAGACAACCAAGTTACGTCTTAAATCGTTAAGGAATGCAAAGACAACCATGTTACGTCTTAAATCGTTAAGGAATGCAAAGACAACCAAGTTACGTCTTAAATCGTTAAGGAATGCAAAGACAACCAAGTTACGTCTTAATTCGTTAAGGAATGCAAAGACAACCATGTTACGTCTTAATTCGTTAAGGAATGCAAAGACAACCACGTTACGTCTTAATTCGTTAAGGAATGCAAAGACAACCACGTTACGTCTTAATTCGTTAAGGAATGCAAAGACAACCACGTTACGTCTTAATTCGTTAAGGAATGCAAAGACAACCATGTTACGTCTTAATTCGTTAAGGAATGCAAAGACAACCACGTTACGTCTTAATTCGTTAAGGAATGCAAAGACAACCACGTTACGTCTTAATTCGTTAAGGAATGCAAAGACAACCACGTTACGTCTTAATTCGTTAAGGAATGCAAAGACAACCACGTTACGTCTTAATTCGTTAAGGAATGCAAAGACAACCACGTTACGTCTTAATTCGTTAAGGAATGCAAAGACAACCATGTTACGTCTTAATTCGTTAAGGAATGCAAAGACAACCACGTTACGTCTTAATTCGTTAAGGAATGCAAAGACAACCATGTTACGTCTTAATTCGTTAAGGAATGCAAAGACAACCACGTTACGTCTTAATTCGTTAAGGAATGCAAAGACAACCATGTTACGTCTTAATTCGTTAAGGAATGCAAAGACAACCACGTTACGTCTTAATTCGTTAAGGAATGCAAAGACAACCACGTTACGTCTTAATTCGTTAAGGAATGCAAAGACAACCACGTTACGTCTTAATTCGTTAAGGAATGCAAAGACAACCACGTTACGTCTTAATTCGTTAAGGAATGCAAAGACAACCACGTTACGTCTTAATTCGTTAAGGAATGCAAAGACAACCACGTTACGTCTTAATTCGTTAAGGAATGCAAAGACAACCACGTTACGTCTTAATTCGTTAAGGAATGCAAAGACAACCACGTTACGTCTTAAATCGTTAAGGAATGCAAAGACAACCACGTTACGTCTTAATTCGTTAAGGAATGCAAAGACAACCACGTTACGTCTTAATTCGTTAAGGAATGCAAAGACAACCACGTTACGTCTTAATTCGTTAAGGAATGCAAAGACAACCACGTTACGTCTTAATTCGTTAAGGAATGCAAAGACAACCACGTTACGTCTTAATTCGTTAAGGAATGCAAAGACAACCACGTTACGTCTTAATTCGTTAAGGAATGCAAAGACAACCACGTTACGTCTTAATTCGTTAAGGAATGCAAAGACAACCATGTTACGTCTTAATTCGTTAAGGAATGCAAAGACAACCACGTTACGTCTTAATTCGTTAAGGAATGCAAAGACAACCACGTTACGTCTTAATTCGTTAAGGAATGCAAAGACAACCACGTTACGTCTTAATTCGTTAAGGAATGCAAAGACAACCATGTTACGTCTTAAATCGTTAAGGAATGCAAAGACAACCACGTTACGTCTTAATTCGTTAAGGAATGCAAAGACAACCACGTTACGTCTTAATTCGTTAAGGAATGCAAAGACAACCACGTTACGTCTTAATTCGTTAAGGAATGCAAAGACAACCACGTTACGTCTTAATTCGTTAAGGAATGCAAAGACAACCACGTTACGTCTTAATTCGTTAAGGAATGCAAAGACAACCACGTTACGTCTTAATTCGTTAAGGAATGCAAAGACAACCACGTTACGTCTTAATTCGTTAAGGAATGCAAAGACAACCACGTTACGTCTTAATTCGTTAAGGAATGCAAAGACAACCACGTTACGTCTTAATTCGTTAAGGAATGCAAAGACAACCACGTTACGTCTTAATTCGTTAAGGAATGCAAAGACAACCACGTTACGTCTTAATTCGTTAAGGAATGCAAAGACAACCACGTTACGTCTTAATTCGTTAAGGAATGCAAAGACAACCACGTTACGTCTTAATTCGTTAAGGAATGCAAAGACAACCACGTTACGCCTTAAAGGGGCCGACACACTGCAGACGATTCGATCCTAATGCGATCCGACTGTGACAGTTGTGAGGCATGATTCTCGTGATACTCCACTGTCTAAATGAATCTGATGAAATACCTACAAGTTTTGTTCATTCTATTTTGTAATCCCCCGTACCCGAATCTGATGAAATATCTGTATTTATTCGTTGTCTCCTTTTTTAAATCTTTAAGCTTCCCCCCCCCCCCCCTCTCTCTCTGTCGTTCTCTCTTCCATTTCCTCTCCATCTCTTCTTCTCTTTACCATGTGCTTCATGAACAAATTAAAATATTAGTTTTAAGAATAATTCGATATGTTGGTTTTTCACTGTTGGTGTAATTTAGTTTGTATAACACTAGTAATGGGAGTGTGACTGATTCTCAAAGTCTGGACAAAGATTAATAAATCGAAATGTTGACAAATGCTGAGCGTTTTGTTTTGCTTCTTCCCCCCTCAGATCTATTTTTGTGTGAGACAGACATTTTATGTCATTCGTGTATTGGGGTCTACATGAGTACAGTGAATGAACATATAATTATTTTTAGACGGAAGTATTTCACGCGAATCATGCCTCACAGCCACCGTCACAATGGAATCGCATTTGGATCGAATCGCATGGCAGTGGGTCGGTCCCTTAATTCGTTGGGTAAGGAATCTCACAGGAGGAGGCTTGCGCTGATTCTTAAAGACCCCATGACCCGAAGATTTTTTCTTTCAAAAAATGCATAGAGATCACAGAGAAACTGTTCTGCATAACCCGCACCACGCAGTTTCCTTTGGTTACCCACACATCGATCGTCAAAGATGGTCATTTTTACCTGGATTGTTTTTGGCCAGGTGTGACTCCCATATAAATGCCCCCGAGTTCAAAGCGAAACAGCAGTTTGAAGAGCAGCCTCAATTTGTATGTGGGTCACACCTGGCCAGAAAAAAGGGACTTAATTTTGCTGGGTCAGTGAGTCTTTAATGCTGCAGCCTTGGGGATTAATGAACCTTTGGGGCTTTTTCTCACTGCCAACTCACCTAACGTCCCCGTTGCCCGACGGAGTGGGGATGTCTCCCCGAGCAAGGCTTCTTCCCGAACAAATCCTCCAATGTATTACACCAGTGTATGGCCGACCTTCCCTGTACATAATAAAAAAAACATGTACAAGGGTCCTTATTTAGCAAGTAAGTTTTCCCCCATGCTCACACACGTCATTGTCGTCTTCTTCTTTTTTTGTTGTTGTTGTTTTATATTATTTGCTTGTTTGTTTTTCTAATCATTCATGCTATTCTGTGTTTCTACAATATGTTCTTAAAGTTGTGTATTGTTGTATTAATGCTGGTTGCACTGTTTGAGAAATGAGTTTTTTTTTCTCCTCTTCTTATCTTTTCAACTGTAGTTTGGATTTCAATTCAATTGGCAGATGTCAGTCAATATTGATGTTTCTATCTAATTTATAATGTTCAATAGTCGTCGATTCATATTTGTCTATGTAAAGATGGCACAATATAAGCTTCTAGCTTTTTGCTGCTGATATGTTTATTATCTATGTTTGTTCAAACCAACAAATCCCCCCCAGCCCTCCCAAATAGCGTTAGGATTCCCTGCTACTTGAAAGTCATTGTTTGCCTCGACTGTCTGGCACACGCGCGCTGAGCTTCTCGATCTTCCTTTGACTATGAGAATGGAATTGGAAGTCTGAGATCACCAAAGGCTGCACGGCCACGACTTCTGTAGACTTCAAAGAGACGCGTTGTGTTCGTTATCTATGGCAGAACAGAGGTGTCAGTAGGTTCAAAGCAATCAGGGGAAAAGAAACCTGTCATTGTGTCTGGCAGGGGAGTCTTTGGTTGTGTGTGTGTGTGTGTGTGTGTGTGTGTGTGTGTGTGTGTGTGTGTGTGTGTGTGTGTGTGTGTGTGTGTGTGTGTGTGTGTGTGTGTGTGTGTGTGTGTGTGTGTGTGTGTGTGTGTGTGTGTGTGTGTGTGTGTGTGTGTGTGTGTGTGTGTAGGTGTGTGTGTGTGTGTGTGTGTGTGTGTGTGTGTGTGTGTGTGTGTGTGTGTGTGTGTGTGTGTGTGTGTGTGTGTGTAGGTGTAGGTGTTTACGTGTGCGTGCGTGTGTGTGTGTGAGAGAGAGGGAGAGAGAGAGAGAGAGAGAGAGAGAGAGAGAGAGAGAGAGAGAGAGAGAGAGAGAGAGAGAGAGAGAGAGAGAGAGAGAGAGAGAGAGAGAGAGAGAGACGCTTCAGACGCTTCAGAAACATGTTTTTAATTGACAATGGCCTAATTAAGCAGAGAGAGAGAGAGAGGGAGAGAGAGAGAGAGAGAGAGAGAGAGAGAGAGAGAGAGAGAGAGAGAGAGAGAGAGAGAGAGAGAGAGAGAGAGAGAGAGAGAGAGAGAGAGAGAGAGAGAGAGAGTGAGAGAGTGAGAGAGAGACAGAGAGAGAGAGAGACAGAGAGAGAGAAAGATAATTATTCAGTCTAGGCAGTCGTACACGAACGCGGGGACCCTGTCGCATACACCAGAAAGGAGGGTTCCCTTCCATCCTTATTTGACCCTGACTTGCAGGACTGTGATAAGGGAAATGACTTCCTCAGTGAATAGTTCCCCCACCTTCTGGAAGTTCTGTGCTTGTAACTTCCTATAATCTGCCACTCTCTTTGACTCTGCCTTTTCCCTTTGCTTGCTGACATCTACTGTTTTTTCTGCATTTCCGGTCCATTCTCCTGCCTTTTATTTCTAGAAACACACTTTCAAAACGATTTCCTCCAGCCGAACTCGGACATGCTGGGCCTAAATATTTGTTAGTTAGGCGCACAACGGCAGCATGACGCATCTGCGCTCATAATTGACAGGAAACTGAGCGATCGAAGAAGAAGAAGAAGTGACGATCCTGATCCCGACACAGTGAGTGAGGAGAAGACTGCACAGATGGACTGATGCCGTCTGTGTTGCTTCGACGAACTGTCATTCGACGAAGTGTCGCGTCGACGAAGTGTCGTGTCGACGAAGTGTCATTCGACGAAGTGTAGGACACCGGAGGAGACACTCTCTCGGTGTGACAGCCCTTCCTGGGTCCAATTTCTTTGAAGTGCAGTTATCGCTTCACACTGCTTCCTCCACCACTCCTGCTGGATAAGATTGCTTGCCCTTTCCTTCTCCTATTTTCCTCCCCCCCCTCTCTTTCTCTGTGTCTGTCTCTCTGTCTTTTTATCTGTATGCGTGTCTCTCTCGGCCTGTCTGTCTCTTTCGCTGTGTATTTCTGTCTCTGTCTCTGTATGTTTCTGTCTTGTCTTTCACTCACTCACCATCTCTCTGTCTCAATGTCTGTCTGTCTCTGTCTCTGTCTGTCTCCCTCTGTCTTGTCTCTCGCTCACTCACTCTCTCTGTGTCTGTCTCTGTCTCTCTCTGTGTCTTTCGCTGTCTCTCTATGTCTCTGTCTGTCTCTCTCTCTCTGTCTGTCTCTGTCTTGTCTCTCACTCACTCACCCCCTCTCTCTCTCTGTTTCTCTCTGTCTCTGTCTGTCATGTCTCTCACTCACTCACCCCCTCTCTCTCTCTCTCTCTCTCTCTCTCTCTCTCTCTCTCTCTCTCTCTCTCTCTCTCTCTCTCTTTGCCTTTGTCTGTCTATCTCTGTGTCTCTGTCAGTCTGTCTCTCTCTCTCTCTCTCTCTCTCTCTCTCTCTCTCTCTCTCTCTCTCTCTCCCTCCCCCTCCTTCCCTCCCCCCAGTGTGTTTCTTTGTGGAATGGTTTGCAGACTGTTTTCTGGCTGTCAACCAGGGCGAGAAGAAAGAAAATGGAGGGACGTGCTGCCGCTGCAAAGTCAACCACGTGACCACATCCTCTTAAACAATGAAGCTATTGATCCCCTTTTGATCAACGCCATAAAGAAGAAAGACTGGTAAAAAAAACAAGCCACTATATTTGTCCTTCGCCCCTGATTTTAGATCAGGCAAAGGATTCTGAGTTTGTCGCGGTGTTTTTTTCTGTCTGTCCCAAAGATTTGTGTCCGAGGATATCTTCCGAACTACTTGACAGAATCGCTTCAAATTGTATGTATGGGTGTGTCCAGAAGAGAGGAAGGCCAAAATTCATAAAGTATTGGTGTCCGGACTGCTTTTAAACTCTTGAGATATTTCGCTTTTTGGTCGTTGCTTGTGACTCAGTCAGTCTGTATGTTGGCGAACGTTTGTCAGTGTTACTGTCTGTCTCTCTGTATGTCTGTCTGGGTTTTTGCTGTTTTTTTCTTTTTGTAACCGTTGTATGCGATATCACACATAGCCGACAGCATCATGCACGCCTAACGCGCAATACCCTGTTGATCACAAAAACGTCTGCGAATTTGTTAATATTTTCTGCACAACCTCTTGACATAAACTGGTGGCGTAACAAGAATTCCAAATAATCTCTTGTTTATGAAAAAAGAAAAGAAATTGGGCGTGGAGATTTGGAGGAGAAAACAAGAGAGTATTATGTAGGACATGCTCTTCACACAACAGTCACTCCCTCTTTGATTCTATGTCGAGATTGCGCGAATTCACTTCCTTTAAAAAAAATAAAACAGCCGTCGATTTGACGTTAGTTCAACCTCCAATCACTCTTGTCAGTCTGTCAGTCTCTCTCTCTCTCTCTCTCTCTCTCTCTCTCTCTCTCTCTCTCTCTCTCTCTCTCTCTCTCTCTCTCTCTCTCTCTCTCTCTCTCTCTCTCTCTCTCTCTCTCTCTCTCTCTCTCTCTCTCTCTCTCTCTCTCTCTCTCTCTCTCTCTCATTTCGATGTTATTGTCTCTTTGTTTATTGCTTTGTTGCTTGGTTTAGTTTTTGAGGACTGGGTGAAAAAAGCATTTTTTTTGCTGAATCTACTATCATCGTTAAATATTGTTTTTTCCAAAATTCTCTCTTGTCTCGTCTCGTTGAAACACACAAACAAACCAATCCAATTTCGGCCAGATGATCACATCAACCCAATCCTTTGCCCTGAAGGAAACGAACCGTCCTTGTAAAGAAAACAACTTTTTCTGTTCCACAATTCTCATAGCTTCCACTTCAAGGCGGCATTCTCTCCCAAGTACCATCATAACTTGGTGTTTCTAAACAAAAACAACAACCTCTAATTTAAGCAGAGTGCTGGCACCAATCCATGGCGTTGCCCAGAACGAAACAAACCCTTCATGTTACCTTGTTTCTACTTGTATTTCTCTGATCCCACAACGTCCATTTCAAGTCTCATTTTTCTCTTCCTTACCACATCAGAGCTTTCTGCCCTCCAGAAAAAACACCCAGAAAAATATTGTATTGTAAGCTGATGACGTCCATTAGATCCCTTCACTGTGGACGAAACCAAGCCCTCCATGCCACTTTGTTTTCTACTCGTATCCCTCTGATCCAACAGCGTCCAGTTCAGTTCTCATTTTGCTCTTCTTTGCCATATCTCCCTCAGAAAGCAATAGGAAAATATTGTAGTGCAAACTGATGACGTCCATTAAGATTAAGATTAACATTACAGCCCCGTCGACAACAAAGGCCATGTCAGGGCTGTCACCACTTTAAATGACATTCATCAGATCCCTTCAATGTGAAGGAAACCAAGCCCTGCATGTTACCTAGCATCTTATTTTTCTAAAACTTTAATTTTGATGCCTTCATTATGTATGCCAGTATTTGTTTGCCTTTTTTGTGTTACTCTAATGCTCTCTCTCTCTCTCTCTCTCTCTCTCTCGTCTCTCTCTCTCTCTCTCTCTCTCTCTCTCTCTCTCTCTCTCTCTCTCTCTCTCTCTCTTGTTAGTTATTTGTATCTCTCTCTCTCTCTCTCTC
>CM065687.1:9145676-9148176 GCA_017654935.2 Phymorhynchus buccinoides
ATCTTTTGTGGCTGGGATGTGTTGGCAGGCGTAACAAGGAGGGGGAAGGAAGGAGTGGGTGGATGGGTAAGGGAAGAGAAGAGAAGAGAAGAGAGAAGCAGGTTGAGGAAGAGATAGATAGATAGATAGATAGATAGATAGAGAGAGAGAGAGAGAGAGAGAGAGAGAGAGAGAGAGAGAGAGAGAGAGAGAGAGAGAGAGAGAGAGAGTTGAATAATAATCATTTTGTCTTTAATGAGGATAGTAGATTAAGCGAAAACAATGGGGTTTTTCATCCAGTCCCAAAACAACAACAACCAAACAACAAAGCAGTAAACAAAGAGACAATAACATCGAAATGAACGGGAAACATAAAGAAAAGAAACACGAGAAAGAACATTCATCCACTCCCGTTTCTCACCAGTCAGATAATAATATAGACATTCAACATCAGAAGGATATATAAGAGAGAGAGAGAGAACGAACGAACGAACGAAATTTTATTTATACAGGGTATTGAGATAAGTATACATACTTTTTTACACCCAGCCCTGTGGTAAACGCAAATATCGAAATAAACAACAATTACAAACAACAACATCCAATGAAAGAATATAATAAACGACAACCATGAATATCATGTAAAAAGTGAAAATGTTCAGGAGAGAGAGAGAGAGAGGAGAGAGAGAGAGAGAGAGAGAGAGAGAGAGAGAGAGAGAGAGAGAGAGAGGAGAGAGAGAGAGAGAAGAGAGAGAGAGAGAGAGAGAGAGAGAGAGAGAGAGAGGAGAGAGAGAGAGAGAGAGAGAGACAGAGAGAGAGAGAGAGAGATAGAAACAATCAAACATGTGTATGGGTATTTGTTACATTAATGTTCAAACATTTTAAAAATCAAATGTCAAAATATAATTCTTAAGATGTCTTCGAAAAGATGAATAACGTGATATTTCTTTTAAATTAGTAGGTAAAGAGTTCCATAAGGAACCTCCGGAATAATGCAGACTGGATTTGAATAACTCCAAGCGGGGTCTATTGAGATAAATCTTGTGCACATGTCTTTTATCATTTAACGTGAATTTATTTCTTAATCTAGATGGTGCCATTCCGTTCATTATTTTGTGCATAAGTCTTCCTTTATTAAATTTTAGCCGATACTTAACAGGTAAAATATTATGATTCTTAAAATCTTCTGATGTTAAGGAACTTGATTTCAATAGAACTAGTTTAAAGCCGCGATTATAAGAGCGGACAAGGGGTTTCAAAGTGTTGTCACTGGCACAGTCCCAGAGTGTCGAAGCATAGTCAACTAGTGATTGAATGTGTGCACTGAAGAAGAGTTTCCTGGCTTCCTGATTTAGAAAGTGTTTTATTTTGGATAATTGGAAGACTTTTTTGGCGATGTTTTTGCTTAAATGAGTGATATGGTCCTGCCAGGATAAATTGTTATCAATGGTTAATCCTAAGACTTTGTGGGATTTTATTTCTTCGATTTCTTTATTATTGGCATATAATTTTGGAGTAGGCGCATGTAGGTTTTGACGTTTCTGTCTGGTAGTTATCAGCATATGTTTTGTTTTTCCAGTATTTAGTGACATATGGTTAAAATGTGTCCAGGTTGTGAGTTTATCAATGTTTTCTTGTAAGTTTACATACAGGGTGTTTAAATTACGATCAGATGAATGGATTGTGGTATCATCTGCAAAAAGATCACTAAGGGATGAAAGGAAAATGGGCAAATCATTTACATATAACGAAAAAAGGATAGGACCAAGGATAGAACCTTGTGGAACACCACTTTTTGAATAACGAAAGTCTGAAATTTTATTATCAATAGAAACACATTGTTGACGGGAGCTAAGGAATGATGACAGGAGTGCAATAGCATCGGTTGAAAAATTATACACTGATAGTTTACGAAGAAGTAGAGCATGGTTTATCGTGTCAAAAGCCTTGGCAAAATCAACGAAGACGGCTGCTGTGTATTCATCATTATTAATATTGGAAAGCCATTGATCGACCAGATTTACAAGAGCTGTATGACATGAATGATTTTCTCTAAAGCCCGATTGATTTGGGTGTAGGAGGTCAAACGTTTTAATGTGTGATGAGATGTGACTGTTGATGTGCTGCTCTAGTGGTTTTGAGAGGACAGAGAGAATTGAGATGGGCCTGTAGTTGGAGGGGTCATTTTGTTCACCTGATTTATAAAGAGGAATTATTTTGCTAGTTTTGAAGTGCTTGGGGAAGTAGTTTTTGTCAATACAAATATTGTATATGTAGGTTAAAGTATCTGTGATGTATGGTGCACTGAGTTTTATTATTTTACTGTCAATTTCGTCTAAGCCTTTTGATTTGGACTGTTTGATTTTAATTAAACTGTTATAAACATCAAATACCGCCATGGGTGGTATGGTCAATGGTGTGTTAATCTGTTTTTCTTTGCAAAATTCCTTTAGTTCCTTTAAGTCATTTTGTGTCGATTTGTCATTTAGAATAATTTTGTTTGCTACATTGACAAAGTGTT
>CM065687.1:9158176-9165661 GCA_017654935.2 Phymorhynchus buccinoides
GATCTGGTTTCAGCCCAACAGCCTTGTACTTAAATGTTTTTGGTCAGTGGTGCACGTTACCCAGAAATTGGGGGCAACAGTAGCATGAGAGCTGTACAAAACTGACTTTCTACAGCAATGGAAAATCACGGCACAGTTTAGTCTTTTTGTGAATGACCATGCCTCTCAGATGTTTGTACTGGTTCTTAGTGCTGCAGCTTTGGGAATCAGTTGACCTCTGGGGACCCTCTCTAACGTCCACTCTCCTTAATTTAAAGGCCTTGTTCGACGATGCTTCCTCTCGCATGCACCTGTCACGCTGTGAGAATGGGAGAACACTCTTGCGAAAGAGCGAGTGGTTGCATCGTCGGACAAGGCCTTTATTACGCTTCTTGGCTGAGGGAGTGTGGGGATATCCCCTGGGCGACGCATCTTCACTATCAGCCAATCCCAGCCCAACCCTCCGGAATAGCAGCTGCTATCTGGAAGGCGCATAGTCAAACACGACAGACTCGGCTGCACGCATAACCGAACCACAAGCGCAGCAGCTAACTGGATCGTGAAAAAACTTCGCCTAGATATCGTAACATACCTATCCGCTTGTACAAAACATTGAGGGCCCTAAGTCCCTCCGTTGAAACGCTATCGTGGTCACATAATAGTTAGCCAGCCAGTCAGGAACAACAGGGGGCCCTGAAAACATTAAACAGGGTCTAGTTTTTCTAAATAACGGTGGCCGCGCGAATAACGCCTACGCCAAACGGTGCCTAAGAAACACTGTAGAAAACGTTTGCGGAAGAATATTACAAGCTCTTGTCTGATTGGTAATTTTTTAATTATATTTTCAACAAACTTTAATGGACCAATAAACAACAAGAAACATATTCACCCCCTACTAGTTCGGATAGTTCGCCGCTTGCTCGGTGTTTGGCAAAAACAAAACGCCACGCGAACTATCGGAAAACGAAGGGTGTTTCTTAGACCGTTTTCGCCGATTTCAGCGAGCGCAACGTAACGTTAGCCCTTGTGAAACGGCCCCCAGATTTTGCTATCGCCTGCTGCTTGATCATTATTTGCCCAGCTAATACTGTCATGTCAGACTGTCTCCGTTTGAGCTCAATGAACACAGCCCTGTCACTGACAAACTCGCTTTTTCCGTGCTGCCGCATTTCCTTTAACGCACATCTATGTGGGTGTTGTGTGATTGGTTGATGTCACGAGTGGTGTATAGTAGTACAGAGGTAACGCGTTCGCCTCGTGTCAAGTAAACCCGAGTTCGAAACTGAGTACAGGGGATTTTTCCTCTCACTTTGCACTAGGCCTTTACGGTCTGAACTTGGAGTCTTTCAGACTGAGACGATAAACCGAGGTCCCGTGTGCCCATGCACTTAGCACACGTTAAGCACAGTAGCAACGAAAAAGTTGTCATTTGGTCAAAATGTACCACCACCCCTCCTTCCTTTTTTATTAGGTACTTTATTATTAGGTAGTTTATAGTCACAGAGGCGTCTCTGTGAAATTCGGGTTGCTCCCACCTGGAGAGTGCGTCGCAGCCAGAGGCGCGCCACCCAATTTTTTGTTTTTTTGTTTTTTGCATGCGATTGTTGTCACTGATGAGGGGGGAGGGGGGGGGTAAATTTTGACCAAATGACAACTTTTTCGTTGCCACTGGGTTTAACGTATGCTATGTGCATGGGCACACGGGACCTCGGTTTATCGTCTCATCCGAAAGACTCCACGTTCAGACCGTTAAGGCCTAGTGCAGAATGAGAGGGAAAAATCCCCTGTACCCAGGTTCGAACTCGGGTTTACTTGACACGAAGCGAACGCGCTACCACTGTGCCACTCTACACACACTCATCAGTCACACATAAAAATCGCATGCAAAAAAACACCCCAAAAAACAATTGGGTCGCAATTGGCCTCTGGCTGCGACGTTCTCTCCAGGTGGGAGCAACCCGAATTTTACAGAGACACCTCCCTGACTATAAATTACCTAATACCTAATGCCTAATATTCTGGGAGTGGCCGGCCATTGAGGCGGGGAATAATACTGTGTGAAAGAAAAGAGGGAAGAACGAGAGTAATGGTGGATTATGTCAAAGACTGTATAGGGGAAGATAAGCATCCGGTCTCTTTTCCCTATATAAGTAGTGAGGACAGAAACACTGGTTGTATCCCTTTTAAACAGGACACATTTTACAAGTCGATTGGCCAGTTGAATTATCCGTTCAAATTCCAGTCTGAGTTTTTGGATAGCTCCACTGTGAAAAGTGTACTGTCCCCACTAACGATAAAAATCAGTTAAAGGTCTCTGTCATTGTATTGTATGGTTTCTACTTTTCCGTAATTTCACACAGAACTTTAATTTTTTAATTTCAACGTCTCTCTCTCTCTCTCTCTCTCTCTCTCTCTCTCTCTCTCTCTCTCTCTCTCTCTCTCTCTCTCTCTCTCTCTCTCTCTCTCTCTCTCTCTCTCTCTCTCTCTCTCTCTCTCTCTCTCTCTCTCTCTCTCTCTTTGTCACACACACACGCACGCGCGCGCGCACACATAATAGGAAAAGAAAGTGATTATGTTCTGTGAGTTGAGTTGCTATGGAATATGCATGACCTCTTGTGAGTCCGCGTGACAGCACACGTGTCATGGTTTGCAATAAAATAAGTACATTTACTCTGTGTGTGTGTACGCGTGTGCGTGTGCGTGCGTGTGTGTGTGTGCGTGCGTGTGTGTGTGCGTGCGTGCGAGAGAGAGAGAGAGAGAGAGAGAGAGAGAGAGAGAGAGAGAGAGAGAGAGAACGAGAGAGAGGGAGAGAGAGAGAGAGATTCAATTCAATTCATTTCAATTCAAATTCAAACAATTGTAATGAATAGGCCTTCTGCCCGTATCATAGGGAGGCTGAGGGAGGGGGTTATAATGGCACATAACTGAGAGAGAGAGAGAGAGAGAGAGAGAGAGAGAGAGAGAGAGAGAGAGAGAGAGAGAGAGTAAGAGAGAGAGAGAGAGAGAGAGAGAGAGGTAGAGAGAGAGAGAGATTCAATTCAATTCATTTCAATTCAAATTCAAACAATTGTAATGAATAGGCCTTCTGCCCGTATCATAGGGAGGCTGGGGGAGGGGGTTATAATGGCACATAGCTGACAGAGAGAGAGAGAGAGAGAGAGAGAGAGAGAGAGAGAGAGAGAGAGAGAGAGAGAGAGAGAGAGAGAGAGAGAGAGAGAGAGAGAGAGAGAGAGAGTGAATGAATGAATGAATAAATAAGTTTTCTTTATTGAGGATAATAGATTAAGCAACATTGCTTTTTTTCGTCCAGTCCAGAGAGAGAGAGAGAGAGAGAGAGAGAGAGAGAGAGGGAGAGAGGGAGGGAGGGAGGGAGGGAGAGAGAGAGAGAGAGAGAGAGAGAGAGAGAGAGAGAGAGAGAGGAGAGAGAGAGAGAGAGAGAGAGAGAGAGAATGGGGAGGGTTCTCTCTCCTTGGGAATTCAAGAAGAAACCCGTTTTATGGGGCATAGAACGGTAGAAGGAGTCTTCGGTTCTGTTTTTTATGCAGAGTAGTTACCACATATTTCCAATCAAGATAGTTATGCAACCATTTGCAATGCAATGTTCGATTATCTCTACCCCCTGTGGCGTATTATCTCAAACAAAACGAGCTACATGGAAACGTGACTTCTTTTCCTATAGTGCTATAGAGGGTTCGTCCTTTTACGCCAGAAATAAGCACCAAATATAATATGTGTTTGTCACACCCCTGTGTCTATTCAGTTTTGCATTTCTGGCATGCAGGTCATCGTTAGCTTATAAACCAGTCTTTGTTTCAAAGATGAAACTCGCAGTTACCTAAAACCATGAACAATGGAAAATGTACTTTGTAGGAACTTGTGCATCATTGCACGTAAAATACTGACAAGTATCACTCAAACATACACTGCTTTGTACACACGCATGCACATAAATAATACACACACTGTCTGTATGTGTCTTTTTGTTCATCCTCTCTCTCTCTCTCTCATCTCCATCTCTCTCTCTCTCTCTCTCTCGTCTCTCTCTCTCTCTCTCTCTCTCTCTCTCTCTCTCTCTCTCTCTCTCTCTCTCTCTCTCTCTCTCTCTCTCTCTCTCTCTCTCTCTCTCTCTCTCTCTCATCTCTCTCTCTCCTCTCTCTGAAATGTATGTGTGGTGAATCTAAATGTGTGAGACATGTACTGATTCACTGTCCAAGAGCAAGAGAGCTTTTTCGGAAATGAAGCATTCACTGTTTGTCTGATGAATCGACTCCATTATCATGCTTATTGAATAATTATTCTTTTCTTTTCTTTTCAGTTTGTAAATGTCTGTTGAGTACTCCGATTAGTAGATATCTATAACATTGTTTTGTTTAGGTTTTTTTAGTAAGCTAACTTTTTTTTCTCGCGGGTGGCGGGGGTGGTGGTCAAGGTTGTATCATCACCTTATCACTTATTCAATTATTTTATCACATACACACAGACACACCATTCACTCTTTCCCGTATGAAAATCCACACCTCAATATAATATTGTCTGAGATCACTTTTAGTGGAAGGGCGTAAAATCGAAGAACACACATTGAGAGAGAGAGATAACACTGAACACTGAACACTGAAATGTTTTAATGTAGATTGGTCACGGGCCACAATACATCTCGAGGGAAGGGGGAAAACATCACTGGTAAACATAAAAATCTAAACCGATCAAAACCCCCAAATCTCATGAGAGAGAGAGAGAGAGAGAGAGAGAGAGAGAGAGAGAGAGAGAGAGAGAGAGAGAGAGAGAGAGAGAGAGAGAGAACTCTGAAACTCTGAACTCATTTAATTGTAAGGCCACCGGCCTGTATACAATGGCTACACGTTCATGAAACAAAAGGGGAAGTAATTTGCTTCTAAAGACACAAAGCAAGCTCTTGCAATGGAGAAAATGAGAGAGAGAGAGAGAGAGAGAGAGAGAGAGAGAGAGAGAGAGAGAGAGAGAGAGAGAGAGAGAGAGAGAATGTGACCGGTATGTTTGTAACAGCAGGCATGGTGCTTCATGCCTAACAACTGGCCTTATTGGCCATTGACACCAATCCGTATGACCATTAATCGTTATTGCCATACATTAACTCCTCCCATATAATGGTGGGGGAAAGATACAGAGGAGCAGGAGTACAGAGAGAGAGAGAGAGAGAGAGAGAGAGAGAGAGAGAGAGAGAGAGAACTCTGAATCTCTGAACTCTGAAAATTTAATTGTAAGGCCACCGGCCTGTATACAATGGCTACACGTTCATGAAACAAAAGGGGAAGTAATTTGCTTCTAAAGACACAAAGCAAGCTCTTGCAATGGAGAAAAAGTTGAGAGAGAGAGAGAGAGAGAGAGAGAGAGAGAGAGAGAGAGAGAGAAGAGAGAGAGAGAGAATGTGACCGGTATGTTTGTAACAGCAGGCATGGTGCTTCATGCCTAACAACTGGCCTTATTGGCCATTGACACCAATCCGTATGACCATTAATCGTTATTGCCATACATTAACTCCTCCCATATAATGGTGGGGGAAAGATACAGAGGAGCAAGGAGTAACACAGAGAGAGAGAGAGAGAGAGAGAGAGAGAGAGAGAGAGAGAGAGAGAGAGAGAGAGAGAGAGAGAGAGAGAGAGAGGAGAGCGTGTAAAGGGGGAGAAAATAAAATAATTATGATAAGGAGAGGAGAGAGAGAGAGAATGTGAGAGATATAGAGAAAGAGGGGTGAGCAGACATATAAAAAGGGGGGGGGTGAAGGGAAAGAGAGGAAAGAGATTTAAAAAAATTGATGGAGAGAGGGAGAGAGAGAGAGGGGAGAGATATTGATAACAGAGAGAGGGGGAGAGAGAGAGAGAGAGAGAGAGAGAGAGAGAGAGAGAGAGAGAGAGAGAGAGAGAGAGAGACAGAGACAGAGGGGGGGAGAGAGAGAGAGAGAGAGAGAGAGAGAGAGAGAGAGAGAGAGAGAGCGAGAGCGAGAGACAGAGAGAGAGAGAGAGAGAGAGAGAGAGAGAGGAGAGAGAGAGAGAGAGAGAGAGAGAGAGAGAGAGCGTGTAAAGGGGAGAAAATAAAATAATTATGATAAGGAGAGGAGAGAGAGAGAGAATTGATAGACAGAGAATGTGAGAGATATAGAGAAAGAGGGGTGAGCAGACATATAAAAAAGGGGGGGTGAAGGGAAAGAGAGGAAAGAGATTTAAAAAATTGATGGAGAGAGGGAGAGAGAGAGAGGGGAGAGATATTGATAAACAGAGAGGGGGGGGGAGAGAGAGAGAGAGAGAGAGAGAGAGAGAGAGAGAGAGAGAGAGAGAGAGAGAGAGAGAGAGAGAGAGAGAGAGAGAGAGAGAGAGAGAGAGAGAGAGAGACGTTGGGGATGGTTTCAATAGGAATGGACCTTACTGGCTCGGTCAGCAAGGTTTCCATTGACAAAAACGAGTCGAGTCTTCCCCGGGAGGCCAAGACAAAAAGAGCCTAAGATAGGGAATGTGTGAGGAAAAGCATGTTAGAGAGGAGACAGACAGACGGACAGACAGAGCAAATCATGTTGACGCAAAGGATTTACTCCCTCTTTGCTGTGGTGCAATCCCTCCCGGAGGGACTTTGGTTCCAATGAAGGATTGATCAGGCTGATCACATTCATTCCCCCCTGCCCCCTCCCCCCAATCAGAGTCCGCGCACCCACACATACACACAGAGGAGAGCAGAGAGAGAGAGAGAGCTCCAGTGAGAGAGAGAGAGTAGAGAGGGGGGAGTGAGAGAGAGAGAGAGAGAGAGAGAGGGGGGTGAAGAGAGTGAGAGAGAGAGAGAGAGAGAGAGAGAGAGAGAGAGAGAGAGAGAGAGAGAGAGGATAGAGAGAGAGAGAGAGAGAGGAGAGAATTAATAGGCATTGACTTCGTTTAAATGTCTTTCCTTGAGAATAAGCGTACAACATCTTTCGTAAGTGGACATTTTGCGTCGTCCAACGGTTTTGGTCAGGTGAAAAATAATGAACATTTGCAATATAGGTATCATAATAATGGTCTATCCCATGATATCATTTGCATTTGTGTGATGTCAACATAATACCCACGTCCAGAAACTTATCGAGATCCCCACGTAAATATATATGAATGTGATAGTTAGACACTCACACAAAAAGAATAATGAAAGGAAAACGAGGCATTGAAGAAAGCACCACATCATCGTAGTATTATATAAACCACAAACAAATATTTGTAACCGCAACTTTGAACAGGAGAGTAGAAGATTAAATTATATGAAGCTACAGCATGTACAAAAAATCAACTAAACTGACAAAACCTGTATGTGTATCTACACAAACAATGATGTACGGGGGCTCCACGCATCATCAACCATGTTAAATTAATGCTTGCGATGTGTACCTTTCAATATTATATCGGTAATTGATTATGGGAATACATTTCTTAAATAATGGCATCTGGTCCTTTTTGCACCTATAGATCTATAAGAGATTTGGCTAGTAACATTAACAATTGAACAAGTTCA
>CM065687.1:9166161-9173661 GCA_017654935.2 Phymorhynchus buccinoides
CAACATTTAATTTCATAATTTTTAAGCTTTGATGAGTAAGTCCATCTTTTTCATGAAATATATTCCAAATTATGTTAGATAGGAAAATTATTGGCAGACCGACAATTTAATCAAACAACCATAAGAAACCGAGAAGGGGCATTAAAAGGGCCGGGACGGTCCACATAAGCCCTAACTACTACCTACTACTACTACTACTACTAGTAATACTACTACTACTAACACGAATCTACTACTACTACTACTACTAATACCCTACTACGACTAAAACAGTTTATCCATATTGGAAAACGCGGGTGTCTCACGATTCATTACTTTCAGGCACTATTACGTTCGTGCACTCTCGTAGTGAAATAATGCAAGGCTATCCCATTAATGTCTGTGATTTTTTTTTTTTCCTTTTTTTTTTCCGCCAAGGCAATACGGAGAAATGGGTAAACCATTATTGCAATGCCATCGGAAAGGAAGAACTCCGACATGACTGGATACATTTATATTGGCTCATATTATAGTCCTCGCCTTCGCAAAGTGTTCGCACTGTTTCAGTGGCTTTCTTGGCTATGCTAATTTGCAGGCGATTGTGAAAATATTGTAAAGCAATACAATCCATGTAGAACAGTGTTTTGTCGGTACATGAATCAAAACACATGTATGTGTTAGGTGGTTATTGAAACCATGAAGTTGTTTATGACCTGTGAACAGAACCATCGAGTGTGTGTGTGTGTGTGTCGTGGGTGTGTGTGTGTGTGTGTGTGTGGTGTGACGTGTGTGTGATGTTCTGTGTGTTGTGTGTGTGTGTGTGTGTGTGTGCGTGTGTGTGAGTGTGTGTTGTGTGTGTGTGGTGTCTGTGTGTGTGTGTGTAGTGTGTGTGTGTGTAGTGTGTGTGTGTGTGTGACAGGTGTGTGAGTGTGTGTGTGTGTGTGTGTGCTGTGTGGTGTAGTTTCGTGTGTGTTGTGTGTGGTGTGTTGTGTGTGTGTGGTGGTTTAGTGTGTGTTGTGTGTGTGTGTGTGTGTGTGTGTGTGTGTTGTGTGTGGTGTGTGTGTGTGTGGTGTGTGTGTGTGTGTGTTGTGTGTGTGTGTGTTGTGTGTGTGTGTGTGTGTGTTCGTGTCGTGTGTGTGTGTGTGTGTGTGTGTTGTGGTTGTGTGGTGTGTGTGTGTGTGTGTGTGTGTGTGTGCTGTGTGGTGTGTGTGTGTGTGTGTGTGTGTGTGTGATGGGTGGTGTGTGTGTGTGTGTGTGTGAGGTGTGTGTAGTGTGTTGTGTGTGTGTGTGTGTGTGTGTGGTGTGTGTGTAGTGTGTGTGTTGTGTGTGCTGTGTTGTGTGGTGTGTGTGTGTGTGTGTGTGTTGTGTGTGTGTGTGGTGTGTAGTGTGATGTGTGTGTGTGTGTGTGTGTGTGTGCTGTGTGTGTGTGTGTGTGTGTGTGTGTGGTGTGTGTGTGTGTGTGTGGTGTGTGTGTGTGTGTGTGTGTGTTGTGTGTGTGTTGTGTGTTGGTGTGTGTGTGTGTGTGTGTGTGTGTGTGTGATGTGTGTGTGTGTGTTGTGTGTGTGTGCGTGTGTGATGTGTGTGTGAGTGTGTGGTGTGTGTGATGTGTGTTTGTGTAGTTGTGTGTGTGTGTAGTGTGTTAGTGTGTTGTGTCGTGTGTGTGTGTGTGTGGTGTGTGGTGTGTGTGTGTGTGTGTGAGGTAATGGTATGTGTGCAGTGTGTGTGTGTCCAAGTGTGTGTGTGTGTGTGTGTGTGTGTGTGTGTGTTGTGTGTTTGTGTGTGTGTGTGTGTGTGTGTGTGTCGTGTGTGTGTGTTTGTGGATGTGTGTGTTGTGTGTGTGTGGTGTGTGTGTGTGTAGATGTGTGTGTGTGTGTGTGGTGTGTGTATGTGTGTGTGTGTGTGTGTAGTGTGTGGTGTGTGTGTGTGTGTGTGTGTGTGTGTGTGTATGTTTGTGTGTGTGTGTGTGTGTGTGTGTGTGTGTCGTGTGTTGTGAGTGTTTGTGTGTGTCCCTGTGTGTGTGATGTGTGCGTGTGTGTGTGTCGTGCGCGGAGTGTGTGTGTGTTGTGTGTGTGTGTGTGTGCGTTATGTGTGTGTGTGTGTGCGGTGTGATGTGTGTTTGTGTGTGTTTCCCATGGCTGGGCATCCGCGCACGCGCGTGTGTGTGTGTGAGGATGTGGTGAGTGTGTGTGCGCGCGGTGTGTGTGTGTGTAGTAGTGAGTGAGTGGTGTGTATGCTTGTGTGCTTGTGTGTGTGTGTGTGTGTATGTGTGTGTGGCTAGGTGCGTTGGTAGCGCGTGTGTTGCTGTGTGTGTGTGATGTGTGTAGGCGCCGCGCGCGTGTGTGTGTGTGCTGGGTGCGAGTGCTGTGAGTGTGGTGTGTTGATGTGTGTGTGTGCAGTGCGTATGCGCGTGCGTGCGTGCGTTCCATAAAGTATATATAATGTTGGATGCTATCTCATCTGTAAACGATAGTGACAAATGACGCTGGTCTTAAGCAGAGTGGTATTCTTGGCTTTGCTAGTTTGCTTTAAACATTCCGACTCTCACTATTTTCTTTCTGTCTGAGCCCCTCCTTCTGTGCCGGTTGATCAAAGCGATGGGGTGTTGTTAATAACATGGCCCCCTTCACAGCAATACAATGAACCTTGAATTGACTATGCGTGAAACGGGGAGAGAGGACAGCAAGAAACCCCAGGTGAATTATTGAAGTATTGAGCAGAAACGAGGGGGAAGACAAATCTGTGCCAAGAAATTGCCATCTGTCGCCTGGTGTGCCTATGTCAACTGTTCTCCAACTGGCATGATAAATCAATACTCTGTGTTATTTGGCCGCACGTGCATGACTGTGCACGCTTCAACTGTTTCACTCTTCTTATCTACTCAGGCGAAAACATCCGCGTTTTGTCTTTGTGGAAGTTATCTACCTGTCCAGGTTATCTTTTTCAATTCAATTCATTTCAATTTCAGAAATTCAAACAATTGTAATGAATAGGCATTCTGCCCGTATCATAGGGAGGCTGGGGGAGGGGGTTATAATGGCACATACGCTGACAGAGCGAGAGAGAGAGAGAGAGAGAGAGAGAGAGAGAGAGCGAGAGAGAGAGAGAGAGAGAGAGAGAGAGAGAGTGTGAGTGAATGAATGAATGAATAAATAAGTTTTCTTTATTGAGGATATAATAGATTAAGCAACATTGCTTTTTTTCGTCCAGTCCAGAGAGAGAGAGAGAGGGACGGAGGGAGGGAGGGAGGGGGAGAGAGGGAGAGATGAGAGGAGAGAGAGAGAGAGAGAGAGAGAAGAGAGAGAGAGAGAGAGAATGGGGAGGGTTCTCTCTCCTTGGGAATTCAAGAAGAAACCCGTTTTATGGGGCATAGAACGGTAGAAGGAGTCTTCGGTTCTGTTTTTTATGCAGAGTAGTTACCACATATTTCCAATCAAGATAGTTATGCAACCATTTGCAATGTAATGTTCGATTATCTCTACCCCCTGTGGCGTATTATCTCAAACAAAACGAGCTACATGGAAACGTGACTTCTTTTCCTATAGTGCTATAGAGGGTTCGTCCTTTTACGCCAGAAATAAGCACCAAATATAATATGTGTTTGTCACACCCCTGTGTCTATTCAGTTTTGCATTTCTGGCATGCAGGTCATCGTTAGCTTATAAACCAGTCTTTGTTTCAAAGATGAAACTCGCAGTTACCTAAAACCATGAACAATGGAAAATGTACTTTGTAGGAACTTGTGCATCATTGCACGTAAAATACTGACAAGTATCACTCAAACATACACTGCTTTGTACACACGCATGCACATAAATAATACACACACTGTCTGTATGTGTCTTTTTGTTCATCCTCGTCTCTCTCTCTCTCTCTCTCTCTCTCTCTCTCTCTCTCTCTCTCTCTTCTCTCTCTCTCTCCTCTCTCTCTCTCTCTCTCTCAAGTCTCTCTCTCTCTCTCTCTCTCTCTGAAATGTATGTGTGGTGAATCTAAATGTGTGAGACATGTACTGATTCACTGTCCAAGAGCAAGAGAGCTTTTTCGGAAATGAAGCATTCACTGTTTGTCTGATTATCATGCTTATTGAATAATTATTCTTTTCTTTTCTTTTCAGTTTGTAAATGTCTGTTGAGTACTCCGATTAGTAGATATCTATAACATTGTTTTGTTTAGGTTTTTTTAGTAAGCTAACTTTTTTTTCTCGCGGGTGGCGGGGGTGGTGGTCAAGGTTGTATCATCACCTTATCACTTATTCAATTATTTTATCACATACACACAGACACACCATTCACTCTTTCCCGTATGAAAATCCACACCTCAATATAATATTGTCTGAGATCACTTTTAGTGGAAGGGCGTAAAATCAAAGAACACACATTGATTCAGAGAGAGAGATAACACTGAACACTGAACACTGAAATGTTTTAATGTAGATTGGTCACGGGCCACAATACATCTCGAGGGAAGGGGGGGAAAACATCACTGGTAAACATAAAAATCTAAACCGATCAAAACCCCCAAATCTCATGAGAGAGACGAGAGAGAGAGAGAGAGAGAGAGAGAGAGAGAGAGAGAGAGAGAGAGAGAGAGAGAGAGAGAGAGAGAACTCTGAAACTCTGAACTCAGAAAATTTAATTGTAAGGCCACCGGCCTGTATACAATGGCTACACGTTCATGAAACAAAAGGGGAAGTAATTTGCTTCTAAAGACACAAAGCAAGCTCTTGCAATGGAGAAAAAAGATGAGAGAGAGAGAGAGAGAGAGAGAGAGAGAGAGAGAGAGAGAGAGAGAGAGAGAGAGAGAGAGAGATGAGAATGTGACCGGTATGTTTGTAACAGCAGCATGGTGCTTCATGCCTAACAACTGGCCTTATTGGCCATTGACACCAATCCGTATGACCATTAATCGTTATTGCCATACATTAACTCCTCCCATATAATGGTGGGGGAAAGATACAGACGGAGCAGGAGTACACAGAGAAGAGAGAGAGTTTTTTTTGAGAGAGAGAGAGAGAGAGAGAGAGAGAGAGAGAGAGAGAGAGAGAGGAGAGAGAAGAGAGAGAGGAGAGAGAGAGAGAGAGAGAGAGAGATGGAGAGGAGAGAGAGAGAGAGAGAGCGAGAGAGAGGAGAGAGAGAGAGAGAGAGAGAGAGAGTGTGGTGAGTGAAATGAATGAATGAATAAATAAGTTTTCTTTATTGAGGATAATAGATTAAGCAACATTGCTTTTTTTCGTCCAGTCCAGAGAGAGAGAGAGGGAGAGAGGGAGGGAGGGAGAGAGGGAGAGAGAGGGAGAGAGACGGAGCGAAGATGAGCGAGAGAGAAGAGAGAGAGAGAGAGGAGAGATGAGAGAGAGAGAAGAATGGGGAGGGTTCTCTCTCCTTGGGAATTCAAGAAGAAACCCGTTTTATGGGGCATAGAACGGTAGAAGGAGTCTTCGGTTCTGTTTTTTATGCAGAGTAGTTACCACATATTTCCAATCAAGATAGTTATGCAACCATTTGCAATGCAATGTTCGATTATCTCTACCCCCTGTGGCGTATTATCTCAAACAAAACGAGCTACATGGAAACGTGACTTCTTTTCCTATAGTGCTATAGAGGGTTCGTCCTTTTACGCCAGAAATAAGCACCAAATATAATATGTGTTTGTCACACCCCTGTGTCTATTCAGTTTTGCATTTCTGGCATGCAGGTCATCGTTAGCTTATAAACCAGTCTTTGTTTCAAAGATGAAACTCGCAGTTACCTAAAACCATGAACAATGGAAAATGTACTTTGTAGGAACTTGTGCATCATTGCACGTAAAATACTGACAAGTATCACTCAAACATACACTGCTTTGTACACACGCATGCACATAAATAATACACACACTGTCTGTATGTGTCCTTTCTCTCGCGTTCTCAGTCCTCTCCTCTCTCTCTCTCTCCAGTCGTCTCGAGCGCCCTCTCGTCTCTCTCTCAGTCTCTAGTCCCTCTCTCAATCTCTCTCTCTCTCTCTCTCTCTCTCTCTCTCAGCTCTCCCTCTCCTCAATCGACCTCGACTCTCTCTCTCATTCTCTCATCTCTCTCTCTCTCTCGTCCTCGTCTCTCTCACGCTCATCTCTCTCTCTCTCTCGTCTCATCTCTCTCTCTCCCTCTCTCTCTCTCTCTGAAATGTATGTGTGGTGAATCTAAATGTGTGAGACATGTACTGATTCACTGTCCAAGAGCAAGAGAGCTTTTTCGGAAATGAAGCATTCACTGTTTGTCTGATTATCATGCTTATTGAATAATTATTCTTTTCTTTTCTTTTCAGTTTGTAAATGTCTGTTGAGTACTCCGATTAGTAGATATCTATAACATTGTTTTGTTTAGGTTTTTTTAGTAAGCTAACTTTTTTTTCTCGCGGGTGGCGGGGGTGGTGGTCAAGGTTGTATCATCACCTTATCACTTATTCAATTATTTTATCACATACACACAGACACACCATTCACTCTTTCCCGTATGAAAATCCACACCTCAATATAATATTGTCTGAATCACTTTTTAGTGGAAGGGCGTAAAATCGAAGAACACACATTGAGAGAGAGAGATAACACTGAACACTGAACACTGAAATGTTTTAATGTAGATTGGTCACGCGGGCCACAATACATCTCGAGGGAAGAAGGGGGAAAACATAACTGGTAAACATAAAAATCTAACCGATCAAAACCCCCAAATCTCATTGAGAGAGAGATGAGAGAGAGAGAGAGAGAGAGAGACGAGAGAGATGACGTCGATGGGTAGAAGAGAGAGAGAGATGAGAGAGAGAGAAGCCGTGAGAGAGACGAGAGAGAGAACTCTGAAACTCTGGAACTCACGGAAATTTTAATTGTAATTTAATGGCACACCAGGCCTGTATACAATGGCTACAAACGTTCATGAAAAACAAAAGGGGAAGTGTAATTTGCTTCTAAAGACACAAAGCAAGCTCTTGCAATGTGAGCAAAATGAGAGAGAGAGAGAGAGAGAGAGAGAGAGAGAGAGAGAGTGATATCCTAGAGAGAGAAGATGAGAGAGAGAGAGAGGAGAGAATGTGACCGGTATGTTTGTAACACAGCAGGCATGGTGCTTCATGCCTAACAACTGGCCTTATTGGCCATTGACACCAATCCGTATGACCATTAATCGTTATTGCCATACATTAACTCCTCCCATATAATGGTGGGGGAAAGATACAGAGGAGCAGGAGTACAGAGAGAGAGAGAGAGAGAGAGAGAGAGAGAGTAGAGAGAGAGAGAGAGAACTCTGAATCTCTGAACTCTGAAAATTTTAATTGTAAGGCCACCGGCCTGTATACAATGGCTACACGTTCATGAAACAAAAGGGGAAGTAATTTGCTTCTAAAGACACAAAGCAAGCTCTTGCAATGGAGAAAATTGAGAGAGAGAGAGAGGAGATAGAGAGAGAGAGGGAGGAGAGAGAGAGAGAGAGAGAGAGAGAGAGAGAGAGAGAATGTGACCGGTATGTTTGTAACAGCAGGCATGGTGCTTCATGCCTAA
>CM065687.1:9183661-9186161 GCA_017654935.2 Phymorhynchus buccinoides
ACATAGGCCTACATATGTGACCCAGCACCACGAAAGGGACATTAAGTCGCTGGGCTAGTTTCTCACAACAGGCTTGCAAAGTCAAAAATCTCATTTTGGGTCAATTTTGAGTTATGGTTATTTTTGTGTTATCTGACATCTTATCTTTCATATTTACAAAGGATAATCTTTATTATGGTATCTAAATGGTCTTATAAGTGATTTAAAACGAGTAGGTCGATGCATTTTCTACAGCTTTAGACTGTTTTCTCAAACTGACTGATGCTCACCCTACTAACTTTAAATGCTCATAACTCGAGAACGGAAAACGATTCAAGTATGGTTCATGTATCATTAGAAAGACGAGGGTCTGACGTTTTCAAATGTATAATTTTCCCAGAATGGTCAGTTTGACACTAATGTCCCTTTCGTGGTGCTGGCCTTGGTCACATATATTATGCGGGGAGTGAATGGGAATGGAAATGTACACTCATCCACGCGTGTCCCTCTTTTGTTGACAATGAATGCCTTCTCTACACGTGTGCCATGGCTGGGTGAACTGAGATAATGGGTGTGGAGACAACAGCCCTTTCACGGGTAGTCATTGGTAGTGTCACCAGCGCATCAAACACCTTGTCAACTGTGACAGTGCATGGGGAAAACAGGCATAATGGAATTTTGGCATACATTGAGATTTGAATTGTTCGTGGTGGAGCAAACATTCCTTGTCTAACTTAATGCACAAAAAACCGAATTGAGTTATCTTGTCTAGTTTTTATTTTGTAATTATTTGAATATAATATAATAATTTTAGCTTTCCAAATTGAACATTTGCAGAAATCGGGCATAGGAGATGCCTCTTTGTTTCTATTGACTTGATTTGATCAAAATTATTAATAAACAAAGAAATTATTCAAAATTGTCTTTCATGTTGTGGATACTGGTAGAAGACATACAAATAGACATAAACATGCCGTAACTAGAAAATAAGACTTCTTTGGGTGGTGGTGGTGGTGGTGTTGACTATTTTTGGCTTTTGCTCAAACCTTTCTGAACGACTTATGTTGGTTTTTCCCATGCACCATCACAAATGTTCAGTCCCTGAAAGAGGACTGACAGCAGCTGCCTTCTCTTTAGTATAAAAAATATTCTCTGTGTCCTTGTATTGCTGGTGTGATTATTACTGCGATATACTATACTGGCTTGTTGCTACATTTCACACGTTCCATTCCCTACATGCAGCGCTTTACTAGTTTTATCCACCCCTCCTCCATCTCTCCCTCTCTTTCATTGTTTTCTTTGTTTATAGATTTATCTATAAAGTGTGAGGAAGTGAATGAGACAGAGAGAGAAGGGGTGGATTGGGGGTGGGGGTGGAGTGGGGGTGTGATTTCTGGGTTTCTGGACCCCCCTCCGTAGAAAACTAAAATTCTTGAGAATTTTAAAAAGGATTTAATGGTACATTTTGAGCTCACATGGCACTAGATCACCATTTCAATTCTTTGGGAAATTTTATTTTTCGAGTCGGTGTCGACATGGCGCTTTGCGCCTGTGATATATTCCTTTACAACTATTTGTTTTCTTCAGAATGCCATGCCTGATAACCATATTGGCCCCCCCCCCCCCCACCCCCTTAGAAACGATGTGATTGTGACGAGGGAATGGGTTAAAAGGCTAAGTCTCTAGGGAAGACTTTTAGTGTGTTAAATTTTCAAGTAGAAAATTTGCCTTTAGCCCACTTCTCTAGGGTGTGGGAGATGAGCAACTTTCCCGGCCCCTTTTCATCTAATAAATTTATATTTGTGCCCGGGTTCTGGCTCGTATGATTGTAAGAAATACAAGTGGTTGATTTGCTCTAAATGGCAGACAGAGAGAAGTAGGTTTTTACATGAAATTACAAGACTTCCACTCTCATCAGTCTGACCAAAGGGTTCAGAATTATTTGACACTTGTATTTTATTTACTCACAAAATCTGCATAAGATTATGCAACAATAATAATAAAGCAGCTCAATGGCGCCAAAACAAAATATGAATAAAAAAAAACAATGAAATCCGAAAGGATTTACAAGACTTTTGTCTTTCTAGAAGGTTAGCCCCAAGCGGGAAGGGTCACTAATTATCTTCAGTGTCAGGGGGAAAGTTCAAATGATTGGCGCGGTCCTGTGGACTTAGCTGTTGTCAAGTTCCTCCGTAGGGATCGGCGAGTGCTGGGTTGACTAGGCTTGCTCGTCAGGTGAGAGTAGCTCCCAGTCGTTCCGGTTACGGCTTCGCGGGATGGCACGGTTCAGGCGTGGTCTCCTCGCGGATTCTGGGTGCGGGGCGTCTTGGCGGCGTTCCCGTCTTGGTGCTTGTGAGTCAGGGATGGATCTTCCTGACCACGATGCCCTGCTGATAATCACAGGAGAAGGTGGATGTATATCTCTATGGCTTAGAGACAAGGGGCTTCAGTCGGCAGGGAATTAGTGGATCCCAACCGGCTAGAAGGCTGCCCTTGTACAATAGCACTAAGAACACATAAT
>CM065687.1:9191161-9193661 GCA_017654935.2 Phymorhynchus buccinoides
GTGCGTGTGCGTGTGTGTGTGTGTATGTGTGTGTGCTCTCCCTCCGTCAGCGACCGACTCTCTCTGCTTTCAAAGCTAACCTCAAAACCCACCTGTTCCCCCGTCATTAAAGCTCCTCTCTCTTTATCTTCTCTCTCTTGCCATTAGGTCTGTTTCTGCTATATTCCATTTATGTTATCTGTGTGTGTTCGCGTTGTATTGCGTTTGTGTTTGAATGCGTGTGTGTGCGCTTTGATTTGATTTCTATCAAGATTCAGCGCCGTATAAATACTGTATGTATGTTGTTGTTGTTGTTGTGTGTGTGTGTGTGTGTGTGTGTGTGTGTGTGTGTGTGTGTGTGTGTGTGTGTGTGTGTGTTTGTGTGTGTGTGTCTGTGTGCGCGCGTGTGTGTGTGTCTGTATTTCTCGCCCTTTGTGTTCTTTCCCCCATCCCCCCCCCCCCCCCCTTCCCAAATATACTTGGCTATATTGTTTTGTATGTATCCACATTCATTGGAGGATGCAGATGTCTGTTTTATCGTTTGCTTGTTTGTTTGTTTGTTTGTTTGTTTGTTGTTGTGTTTACACACAATCGCACACGGGAAGCGCGCACGCACGCACGTCTTCAGACATACTGCATACACGCACGCACGCGCACGCACACGCACGCACACACACGCACACACACACGCACACACACGCACGCACACGCACGCACACACGCGCACACGCGCGCACGCACGCACACACACACACACACACACACACACACACACACACACACACACACAGATGTTTTTCTCTCCACGATTTTTGTTTAGATAGCGGAGGAGGCAGTTGCTATTCTGGAGGGCCGGGATAAAAAATTGTTTATGGTACTAGAGATGCCCGGTACATCCCCACTCTCTCGACCAAAAGGACACGAGGACAGTGTTGGCGTTTGGGGAAATGTTTCCAAAGCCAACCCATCCCTTTGGCTGCAGCACCTAGGGCCAGTAGTATAATTATTTTCACACGGGGGTATTTCATGTGATTCATGACTCACATCGTCACAATCGCATCGCATTGATACGAGTCACGAATGACGTGAAATAGTCACCGTCTAAAACAAATTCTACAGAGAAGAAAAATCTGTTTAACGTCCTCCGGTCTGAAACAGTGATGTTGCAGTCTGTTTCATTTTTTAAAATATTTTTTTTTATAAAAGAAAGAAGAGAAAAGATTTGCGCACGTGTCCGATTTCCCCCTAACCCGTAAATGTGTACCCTTCTTTCCTTCACTTATTTACGGATTGCGCATGGGATTTCCGCATGAACTGTGTACAAGGCCTAAGTTGCTTGGGGATTTTTAGTTGTCCACTATTCTGTAGAACACCATTTTATTGTACAGCTCTCACCTTGATATAGTCCCTTTCTTCAGGCTAAGGTCCTATTCGTGACAAAGGTTATATAAAAAGTGAAAATCTGTTTAACGTCCTCCGGTCTGGAACAGTTATTATTAGTTAGTTATTAGTTATTATGTATTTTGTAGTCACAGAGGCGTCTCTGTGAAATTCGGGTTGCTCCCACATGGAGAGAGCGTCGCAGCCAGAGGTGCGCCACCCTTTTTTTTTTCTTTTTTTTTTGCATGCGATTTTTTATGTGACTGATGAGGAAGGAAAGGAGGGGGGGGGGTAAATTTTGACCAAACTGACAACTTTTTCGTTGCCATTGGGTTTAACGTATATTAAGTGCATGGGCACACGGGACATCTGTTTATCGTCTCATCCGAAAGACTCCAAGTTCAGACCGTAAGGCCTAGAGCAAAGTGAGAGAGAAAAGCCCCTGTACCCAGGTTCGAACTCGGGTTTACTTGACACGAAGTGAACGCGCTACCACTGTGCCACTCTACACACACTCAGACACATATGGGACACTAGTAGATATAACGATGGTGGGAACGATCCTGGAGGCAATGCCCGGAGACAGTGCAACACCAGGAAACCCACCGATGTTTTAACAATACAGATGCACTATTATGCGGTAATATAAAAAAAGAATTGATAGGTTTATAAGCATACACGCAGCAAGTGCACTTATTTAGGCATGCGGGGTTTACTAGTGCCAACAGCTGTTCAAACTCTCTGTCTCTGTCTGTGGTTCTCTCTCTGTCTCTCTCTCTCTCTCTCTCTCTCTCTCTCTCTCTCTCTCTCTCTCTCTCTCTCTATGTGAAATGTGTAACCAACTTGGGTTAACTATAAATATTGATAAAAGCAAAATCATGGTTTTCAGGAAAGGGGGTTTCCTAAGTAGGCATGAGCATTGGTCAATAAATAATGAAAAGATTGATGTTGTAAATAGCTATGTTTATTTAGGTTTTACTTTCACTACATCCATGAATATTTCTTACAATGTAAAACAATTTGCAATGAAAGGCAAAAGATCTCTTTTTGAAGTTATAAAAACCCATTATGCTCTTAACCAAATAACAAGGAAAACTTTCTTCAAAAGTTTTGATACAATGATCCAACCCATTTTGTCATA
>CM065687.1:9198661-9203247 GCA_017654935.2 Phymorhynchus buccinoides
TCTCTCTCCTCTCTCTCACTCTCACTCTCTCTCATCTCTCTCTCTCTCGATCGCTCTCGCTCTCTCTCTCTCTCTCACCTCTCTCTCTCTCTCTCTTCTCTCTCTCTCTCCCCCCTCTCTCAATCTCTCTCTCTCTACCTCTCTCCACTCTCTCTCCACTCTCTCCCTCTCTCGCTCTCTCCTCTTTCTCTCTCTCTCTCTCTCAGTCAGACTATTGATTACTGCTTTGTTGGGGGCAAGTCCTCCTCATACCTCTATGCCATCATCATGAAAACTTTATTACACACTGCAAGAAACATCGATCATTGGCTTATCATTCAGGTGCGCAAGTGCGTTCATATTCATATGTGCAAGCACGCCACGTGTCACTAGCGCACGCGCAACACAACCACACCAGACTAGGAACGCACATACGCACGCACGGCACCGCACGCACATTGCACACACGCGCGCACACACATACACATCTATAAGGCACACGTACAATATGCACAAATATAACCACGCCAGACTGGACGCCCACTTAACACGACGAAGTATACACGTTGCCTCCTCCGTGCACTGTGCCATCTAAACACACACATGTGCAAGCTTACACAAGCTTTCCTGTCCTGTATGTCTGTCTCGCTCGCTCTGCCTCTCTATCTCTCGTCTCACACGGGGGGGGCTCTCTCTCCCTCGTCTCTCCCCCCCCCACTCTCTCTCCCCCCAGCTCTCTCTCCCACTCTCTCCCTCCCTCTCGGCTTCCCGCCCCCCATCGCTCTCTCTCTCTCTCCGCTCGCCCTCGCTTTTCGCTCTCTCTCTCAGATGCTCTCTCTCTCCTCTTCTTCTCTCTCTCTCTATCTCATATAATTATTTGAGGATAGTGTATAGGCCACATGACCCGTTACACTATACAATGCTTCAAACACGATTGAGAACAAACACTGAAAGGTACATGTGAAAGGTACATGGGAGAGAGAGAGAGAGGGAGAGGGAGAGATGAGATGAGAGGGATGCGAGAGAGAGAGAGAGAGAGAGAGAGCCGAGAGAGTGAGAGAGAGAGAGAATCTCTCTCTCTCTCTGAGAGAGATAGAAAGAGAGAGAGAGAGAGAGAGCGAGAAGAAAGAGAGCGAGGAGGAGAAAGAGACTCGAGAGAGGGATGAGAATCAAGACTCAAATAATTATCTCTCTTCTGTCTCTATCTCTCTATCTCTGTCTCCCTCCCTTACACTCTCTGTCTCTCTCTGTGGACGTTCACAGCTTTTATTAGGTTCACACACACCAACACACCAAAACACACACACTCCACGTCTCACATCGACACAAAACACAGCTCTGAGTGATGAGTCTCTCTCTGAGTCAGTTGAGTCTCTTAGGTCTCAGTCTCTTCCTCCCTCTCTCAATAAAAAAAAAATAGGAAGTCGGATCTGGTCCGTTCTCTCTCTCTCTCTGTCTCTCTCGGTCCTCCTCTGGATAAGAGCTCTCGATGCGAGGAGAGACGACGAGATGGGGGGGGTCTCTGATCTCAATCTACGAGAGAGAGAGATCTCATCTCTCTCTCTCCAGAGAGACGAGACTCCCAGAGATCTGCGAGAGAGAGAGTGAGAATGAGAGAGAGTGAGATCTCTCTGGAGACCTCGAGTCTCTCTCGACCCTATCTCTTCTCTCTCTCTCTCTCTCATCTCGGTCTCTCTCTCTCCTCCTCCTCCTCTCCTCTCTCTCTCTCTCTCTCCTCCTCCATCTCTCTCTCTCTCTCTCCCTCTCTCGTCTCTCTCTCCTTCTCTCGTTCTCTCTCCTCTCTCTCTCTCTCCTCTCCTCCTCAGCCGTCCTCTCTCTCTCTCTCTCACTCTCATCTCTCTCTCTCTCCCCTCTTCTTCTCTCTCGATTCTCTCACTCCCTCCCTCCCTCCCTCGTCTCAATCTCTCCCTCTCTCCCTCTCTCTGGCTCTCTCTCTCTCTCTCTCTCTCTTCTGTTTGTCTGTCTGTCTGTCTCTATCTGTTTGTCTCTCTCAGTCTCTCTCTCTCTCTCTCTCTCTCTCATCCTCCTCCTCCTCCTCCTCCCTCTCTCAATAAAAAATCGTCCGTTCTCACTCTCATTCCGTCCTCTCTCTCGTCTCTCATGTCGTCCGCTCTCTCGCTCTCATCTCTTCTCCGTTCCTCTCTCTCGTCGTTCTCTCTCTCTCTCTCTCCTCTCTCTCATGGCCTCTCCTCTCTCTCTCCGTCTCTCTCTCTCTCTCTTCTCCTCTCTCCTCTCATCTCCTCTCTCATCTCTCTCTGACCTAATGAAGCTGTGCTTCTCCATGCTAGGGCCTAACACAGCGGGACGCAAATTATGATTCAAAGGAAAGTCATCACGAGTATTCCGGACGGCTTTTAAAAAACATTTATTTGTTTGAAGAACATGACAGAGAGAAAGCAAACCGAGAGAGAAGCGAGATGAGGAGGAGAGAGATGAGGGAGAGAATAGAGCGGAGAGAGACGAGAGAGGAGAGAGATGGGTATAGAGAGAATGGAGAGATAGATGTCTATAGAGGGAGATTGGAGATAGAGATTGAGAGAGAGACTTACAGAGAAACATACAGTATAAAGGATAGATGAGATAGTAGAGAGAGAGAGAGAAGATAGAGAGATGTGAGAGTAGAGATGGAGAGAGAGACAACTGGAACACTGAAAAACTTTATCTAAACAAAGAATGAGACCGGTAGAGGGAAAGAAGAGGGAGTCATCAGATTTCATAAACTAATGGGGGCAGCAGACGACGGACAGACCGAACAGACCGACAGATACATACACCACACATACTCGCTACGCACGCGCACGCGCGAGTAGCGAGGTTGGGAATGCGAGTGATGGGACGATTGAAAAAATATAGGAAGCTAGCCCAGAGAGAACTACGTAATTGAAGCAGTGTACATAACCATTACGATGCAAAAGCATAGGTGAGCGGCATTGATATAAATAGATATTGAAGAATTGGAAAATGCAACGCGTGTAGTCATGTACACGCAAACGCCTTCCACCAAAATATTTCACCATTCCCTCTCTCTCGTCTCTCTCTCTCTTCTCTCTCTCTTCTCTCTCGTCGTCTCTCTCTCTCTCCCTCTCTCTCTCTCTCTCTCTCCTCTTCTCTTATCTCTCTCTCCTCTCTCTCTCTCTCTCTCTCTCTCTCTCCTCTCTCTCTCTCTTCTTCTCTCTTGCGCTCTCTCTCTCTTCCTCCTGCTTTACTATTCGCCTCTGGTGCCTAATATATGCTAGAAATGGTGTCCTCAATTAGATGTAAACTGTTACCTGTTACATTACCCTAATGATGCATTGATTTTGCCCTGGTCTAGTAATGTAAATTTTTCCTCTATATACATGGCGCGCTAGGTTGTAATATGGTTTGCATGCTTGATACACGAGGCGAGTATTAACACATTATGCAAGTTTTTTTAACCCATATTTCCAGCCAATCTATGTTTAATATATCAACGTGCTTTGCTACCTTTGTGTAATAGTCTGCCTTGTCCATTTTTTGTGTTCTGTGTTCGTAATTATATGTATCAAGGACAGATTGGAAGAATGGCATTGCCTAAAATCCTTAGCCTTGGAAAATAAGTTTAAGTTTTCAAAAGTTTCAAGTTCTCTCATCACCTTCCTCTCGTCTCTCTGTCATCCTCTCTCTCGTCCTCCCTTCTCACTCTTCTCTCTCGCCTCCTCCTCTCCTCTCCGTCTGGTCCTCTCGTCTCTCTCCTCTCTCTCTTCTCTCTCCTCTCCCTTCTCCCCTCTCCTCACTCTCTCGTCCTCCTCCTCGCCTCTCCTTCCTCTCTCTTCACTCTCTACTCTCTCTCTCTCTCTCTCTCTCTCTCTCTTTATATGCTTTATGAATTGTATTTTTCGTGATAACTATTTGTCTGACTGTATCATTTCTTTGATTGATTTAATCGGGTTGTTTCTCTTCTCCGTGTTTCTTGTATGCCGTATGCTGTTATTTATCTATTTAACTTTATTACTATTACTACTTTTTTTCTGCCAACCCCTCCACCCCACCCCCCTTTCCCATTTGACACGGAGCCACATGGCTAGATCAAATAAACCAGTTTTCAATTTCATTTCAAAATTTCAATTTTCTCTCAACCACACACGAACATACACACACACACACACATCGCCGCAAGCCGGCGCGCCACGCACCTTGCACGCAACTGCCCGCACTCACTAGACACATACACGTCCACACCAATCACGCAAACAACCGACACACACTCACACAACCTGCGCCGCGCGCGCGCGCGCGCCGCCGTGCACAAGGCATAGGAACTCAAAGATTTCAACACATACACAGACACACATTCACACACACCATTGCGCGTGCAACCGACACAAACACACACCACGCGAGCGCACGTGCAAAAACGCACCATTGGCAAAACGATCTTGTTGCTTGCTTTGGTTTTTTACACAACTGAAATCATATTCACTATCTATACAAATACTTATTAAGCATAAAAAGCACAAAACCATTGTCAATAGGACCACATAAAACATAACTTTTATTGTTTTATTTATAATGTTTGTTTAGATAATTTATAAGGAAGACAAGTTCTCCGTATACATCGTTCCCCG
>CM065687.1:9203747-9218831 GCA_017654935.2 Phymorhynchus buccinoides
CATTTCTAGCATATATTAGGCACATTGTACACGAATAGTAAGCAAGAGAGAGGAGAGAGATGAGAGAGAGAAAGAAAGAAAAGGAGAGACTAGAGATAGACAGAGAGAGAGGAAGAAAGAAAGGAGAGAAGAGAGAGAGATCGAGGTGAGAGAGAGAGAGATGAAAGAGAGAGAGAGAGAGAGGAGAGATGGTGTAACATATTTTGATGGGCAGGCGTCGTTTTTTGCGTGCTACATGCCTTACACGCGTGCATTTTTTTTTTTCAATTCTTCAATATCGATTTATATCAATGCCGCTTCCCCTACTCTTTTACATCATAATGGTTATGTACACTGTTCAATTTACGTGTTCTCTCTGGGCTAGCTTTCTACATTTTGTCAATCGTCCCATTCACTCCATCCCATCCGCTTCTCGCGCGTGCGCGTGCGTGCGAGTATGTGTTTGTGTATATCTGTCTGTCTGTCTGTCTGTCTGTCTGTCTGTCTGCCTCCCCCCTTAGTTTCTGAAATCTGATGACTCATCCCTCTTTCTTTCCCCTCTCTCCTACCTGTCTCCATATCTTTGTTAGATTAAAGTTTTTCACGTGTTCACTCTCTCTCTCTCTCTTCTCTCTCTCCTCCCCTCTCCCTCTCTCTCTTTCTCTGTATGTTTCTCTGTAAGTCTCTCTCTCCATCTCTCTCTCTCTCCTCTCTCTCTCTCTCTCTCTATCTCACACACTCTCTCTCTCTCTCTCTCTCTCTCTCTCTCTCTCTCCTGTCTCTCCCCTATCTCTCTCTCTCTCTCTCCTCTCCCGTTCCCTCTCTCTCTCTCTCTCTCTTCATCCCCCTCCGTCTCTAGTCTCCTCTCTCTCTCTCTCTCTCTCTCTGTCTATCCTTCTCGGTTTGTCTTTCTCTCTGTCATGTTCTTCAAAAAATAAATGTCTTAAAAGCCGTCCGGAGCTCGTGATGACTTTCCTTTGCAATTCATAATTTGGTCCCGCTGTGTTAGTGCCCTGCACTGGAGAACACAGCTTTCATTAGGTCAGAGAGAGAGAGAGAGAGAGAGAGAGAGAGAGAGAGGAGAGACGAGAGAGAGAGAGAGAGATGAGCAGAAGAGAGAGAGAGAGAGAGATGAGAGAGCATTGAGAGTGAGAGAGGGAGGACACAGAGAGAGAGAGAGAGAGTAGACGAGAGACGAGAGATTGAGAGAGAGAGAGAGAGAGACAGGATAAGAGGAGAGAGACGAAGAGAGAGAGAGAGAGAGAGAGAGAGGAGAGAGAGAAGAGAGAGAGAGAGACTCAATGACGCAAAATATGTTAATGTATAGGCCACATGACCGTTTTACACTAACAATGCTTCAAAACACGATTGAGAACAAACACTCGAAAGGTACATGGAGAGAGAGAGAGAGAGAGAGAACGAGATGAGAGAGAGAGAGAGATGAGAGAGAGAAGAGAGAGAGAGAGAGAGAGAGAGAGAGAGAGAAGAGAGAGGAGAGAGAGAGAGAGAGAGAGAGCGAGACCAGACAGACCGATAGAGAAAGCTTGTGATAAGCTTGCACATGTGTGTGTCCTAGATGGAACAGTGAACGCACGTGTATACTTCGTCTTTAAGTGCGTCAGTCTGTCGTGGTTATATTTGTGCATATGTACGGTGCTTATATATGTGTATGTGTGTGCGCGTGTGTGCGTGCGTGCGTATGTGCCGTGTCTGTTGTTGTGTGTTGTGTGCGCGTGCGCGGCGACACGTGGCGTGCTTGCACATATGAATATGAACGCACTTGCGCACCTGAATGATAAGCCAATGATCGATGTTTCTTGCAGTGTGTAATTAAAGTTTTCATGCATGATGGCATAGAGGTATGATGAGGACTTGCCCCCAACAAAGCAGTAATCAATAGTTCTGACTGAGAGAGAGAGAGAGAGAGAAGAGAGAGAGAGATGAGAGAGAGAGAGGGAGAGAGAGAGAGATGAGAGAGAAAGGGGGGAGAGAGAGATGAGAGAGGTGAGAGTTCTGTGAGAGTGAGTGTTAAGAAAGATGCCACTTGAGTTCGGTTAGGGCCTAAAAGGGCCAGCCACACGTCCACTAAAAAAAAAATCGCACGACTGTACGTACGATACGATTCGATCACGTGATCTCCAAGAACAAATCTGATTCGCGCTTCGAGATCACGTGATCAAATCGAATCGTATCGTACAGTCGTGCGATTTAATCGTGAAACGTTGTGGCAGGGCCCTTTTGGGGTGGAAATTAAGCAAATATACTCGGGTGTTGTCATCTCTCTCTCTCTCTCTCTCTCTGCTCTCTCTCTCTCTCCTCTCTCTTTATCTCTCTCTCTCTTTCTCTCTCTCTCTCCACTCTCTCTCTCTTTACCTCTCTCTCTCTCTCTCTCTCTCTCTCTCTCTCCTCTCCTACTCTCTCTTCTCTCTCTCTCTCTCTCTCTCTCTCTCGCTCTCTCTCTTTATGTTCAGGTTTAGGTGCGGAGTTTCAGAGATTTCAGTAAATCACTATCGCTATAAGAAACACACTGAAACAGATTTAATTTGTCCTCTTTGTAAAAATACAAAAGAAGATGATATTCATTGTGTATTGCGTTGTCCTGTTTTGTATGATCTAAGAAAACGATATATCCCAGAAACATTCTTCAGTTATCCAAACCAGTTTCGTTTTAGCCTGCTTTTTGTTTCTTGCTTCTACGGAATGAGAGAATGCGCCGAAAACCTATCAATTTTATTTTTATACGAGCGCAACGCCCCGTACTGGTAACGCCTAGTACAGGTAACGCCAAGTACCGGTAACGCTGAGTACCAGTTTCGCCGGGTCAGCGAAATATTATATTTTTATTTTTGTGGCTGAAAACCCCATTTTTAGACCCTACCACTTTCAAGGCCTACCGATCTCCATGACCTTGACCTTGGGGTTTTTTTGGGGTGGGGGGGGTTTTTGACCTTGACCTTGATCAGTATACAATGGATCAGAACAAACATATGCCAACGTACCTACATGCCAAGATTGAAGTCCCTAAGACCAACGGTGTGGACGTTACAGCCCCTTAAATATTTTCGGTTGTGAAGGTAATGCGCCAAGGTGAAGGCCATGACGGCGATAATTTATGCGCGGACGCCTTCCTCTCATGATGACACGCCACAACACAAAATTGGAAACGATTCGGTGAAGCGGTTCGAAAGATATGCGTGGGGCAGAAAACCCCATTCACCCACACCATTACCCCACCCATAACCAGCTCTGCTGACCTACTCGTCACCCCAGCAAGTGTGAACCATGGTCTCATGCCCACAGCAGTCCCCCCCCCCCTTTAATAGCAGCACGTTTGGACAGATGTCATTTCGCCTAGTGGAGCGAAACTGTAAATTGGTGCTTATCGCGCGCCACGGATGCTGTTCAAAATTTCCCGGTCATAGCAAGCCTAGACAGCAAGTTGAGGCAGATTCGGTTACGAAACGGCGGATTTATTCGTGAAAAGGTGAAGCCCGGTTTCTAGCGCACGCGGTCATCTTCCTGCCAAATGCGAAGGCAATCGGCCCAGAAACGCCGGAGATACGGGCGCCGAGTGGCCGGCGGATGCGCGTGAGAGGCCGGCGGATGCGCGTTTCGCGCATTTGCGAAACCGCGCAAATGACACGGCCGCCTCGGTTGCCGTTGCCATCGCCCCATTAGGGCTCACAGCCAAATTTGAAGCGATTCGGTCGAAAAAAACGGCGGAGTTATAAGGCCCGTTTTGTTGTTTCACACACACACACAGGCCGGGACAGTTGGCTTTTTACTATATGACTAGCGCAAACGCCCCGTACTGGTAACGCCTAGTACAGGTAACGCCAAGTACCGGTAACTTCAAGTACCGGTAACGCTGAGTACTACCAGTTTCGCCGGGTCCGCAAAATATTATATTTTTACTTTTGTGGCTGAAAACCAAATTTTTAGACCCCTACCACTTTCAAAACCTACTGATCTTCCTGACCTTGACCTTGACCTTCATTGGTATGCAATGATCAGAACAAACATATGCCAAAGTACCTACATGCCAAGATTGAAGTCCCTAAGACCAACGGTGTGACGTTAGAGCCCGTTAAAGATTTTCGGTTGTCAAGGTCATACGCAAAGGTGAAGGTCATGACGGCGATAATTTATGCTCGGATGCCTTCCTCTCATGGTGACACGCCAACCACACAAAATTGGAAACGATTCGGTGAAGCGGTTCGGAAGATATGCGTGGGGCAGAAAAACCCAATTATTAGACCCCATACCACTTTCAAGGCATACCGATCTCCCTGACCTTGAACGTTGACCTTGATCGGGTATGCCATCAACAGAACGGCCATAAGCGAAAGTACCCCCATGCCAAGTTTCAAGACTCCAGGACCTGCGGTGTGGAAGTTATGGCCCCTTAAACGATTTTCGGGTTTCAAGGTCATACGCGAAAGGTCAAGGTCAGAGCGGCGAAAAGTTTTGTGCGGATGCCTTCCTCTCATAGGGACACACCATCACACAAAAATTTGAAGTGATTCGGTCAAGCGGTTCGGGAGATCTTTAGGACAGACAGAAAAGAACAACAACAAACAAACAAAAAAAGGAAACAAACCTGAACGAAAACACACTCCTTTGCGATCGTACGATCGGCAAAGGACAAAAACAGAAAAAAGAACTGAAAGCCAAGTTAGTTCGGCCTTTCGGCATGTGGGGCATTTGTAAATACAAAGATTGTGGGGACAATACTGGAGGCAATGCCCGGAGGCCGTGCTAAACCAGTAAAGTCCCGATTTTTTAATAATACAGATAAGTGTTAGTGTCATCCCCTTGTAAATCTCCACTCCCCCCCCCCCCCACCATCCCTCCGCCCACCCAACCACCCCCTACTGTATGTATATAAAGACCAGAGATAATGGCAGGAGAGAAGAGAGAGAGAGAGAGAGAGAGGAGAGGAACGAGAGAGAGAGAGAGAGGGTTGTGAGAGAGAGGGAGAGAGAGAAGAGAGAGAGGAGAGAGAGAAAGAGAAAGAGAGGAGAGAGAGAGAGAGGGAGAGAAGAGAGATGAGAGAGAGAGAGAGAGAGAGAGAGAGAGAGAGAGAGAGAGACTATACCCTTTTTGAAAAGGAGAAACAAATATATATATATTAATCAAACAGAAAGAAAAGCGAGAAAGGAAAAAGGAAAAACAAATTAAATGTGAAACAACATCTAGACCTACATACCATCATAAACAATTAGATAAATGAAAGAGAGAGAGAGAGAGAGAGAAGAGAGAGAGAGAGATTTAGAGAGAGAGAGAGAGAGAGAGAAGAGAGAGAGGAGAGAGAGAGAGACAGAGAGATGAGAGAGAGAGAGATGAGAGAGGAGACGAGAGAGAGAGAGAGAGAGAGAGGGAGAGAGACAGAGGAGAGAGAGACGATCGAGAGAGAGACGAGAGAGAGAGAGAACCCAAGACACAGAGAGAGAGAGGAGAGAGAGAGACAGAGAGAGAACAGAACACACGAGAGAGAGACGACCTGATTGAGAGAGAGAGAGAGAGAGAGACAGAGAGAGAGATGAGAGGAAGAGAGAGAGAGAGAGGAGAGAGAGAGAGCGAGACCGAGAGAGAGACAGAGAGAGAGAGAGAGTGAAGAGACAGAGAGAGAGAGAGAGAGAAGAGAGAGAGGAGAGATGAGAGAGAGAGAGAGAGAGAGAGAGAGAGAGAGATGAGAGAAGAGAAACCAGGGGGGGGAGAGAGAACCAAAGACAGAGACAGAGAGAGAGTTTGAACAGCTGTTGGCACTGGTAAACCCCCATGCCCCTAGCTAAGTGCCACTTGCGGCGTGGTGCGCTTATAAAACCTATCAATTCTTTTTTTTATATTACCGCATAATAGTGCATCTGTATTGTTAAAACCATCGGTGGGTTCCTGGTGTTGCACTGTCTCCGGGCATTGCCTCCAGGGATCGTCCACACCATCTTTATATCTACTAATGAACCATATGTGCTGAGTGTGGTGCAGAGTGGCACAGTGGTAGCGCGTTCACTTCATCGTCAAGTAAACCCCGAGTTCGAACCTGGGTACAGGGGGATTTCTCTCTCACTTTGCTCTAGGCCTTACGGTAGGAACGTGGAGTCTTTCGGATGAGACGAAAAAAATGAGGTCCCGTGTGCCCATACACTTACACACACGTTAAAACCAATAGCAAACGAAAAAAGTGGTCATTTGGTCAAATGTAACCCCCCCCCCCCCCCCCCACCCACCTCCCCCCCAACCCCCCCCCACCCCCCCCCCCCCCCCACCCCCCCCCCCCCCCCTCCCCCCCCCCCTTCCTCACCCCAGTCACACACAAAAATCCTTCCTCAGTCACACAAAAAATCGCATGCAAAAAAAAAAAAAAAAAAGGGTGGCGCACCTCTGGCTGCGACGCTCTCTCCAGGTGGGAGCAACCCGAATTTCACAGAGACGCCTCTGTGACTACAAAATACATAATAACTAATAACTAACTAATAATAACTGTTCCAGACCGGAGGACGTTAAACAGATTTTCACTTTTTATATATAACCTTTGTGACGAATAGGACCTTAGCCTGAAGTAAGGGAAATTTCAAGGTGAGAGCTGTACAATAAAATGATGTTCTACAGAATAATGGACAACTAAAAATCCCCAAACAACTTAGGCCTCGTACACAGTTCATGCGGAAATCCCATGCGCAATCCGTAAATAAGTGAAAGAAAGAAGGGTAAAAATTTACGGGTTAGGGGAAAATCGGACACGTGCGCAAATCCTTTCCCTTCTTTCTTCTATAAAAAAAATATATTAAAAAAATGAAACAGACTGCAACATCACTGGAACATACAACAAACAAGCAACTACACGACAAGTTGTAAAGTGACGTTATTTTATTCACAGGACAGAACAAAACTTACTGGATATTTCGGCGAAAGCGCCTTTATCAACACAGACAAACAATTAAACAGCAAACAGGCAAATATAGCAAAAGGAGCAAAAAGCAGGCAACAGAAGGAGCAAAAAAAAAACAAGATCAAAATTAAAAAACAATACTTTCCCCTCTACAGTCCAAAGCGTCCCCTTCTCATTCTTTTACTTATTTACGGATTTGCGCACGTCGCACGGGTTTCCGCACGGGATCTCCGCATGTATGTGTACGTACCCAATGACTGTCAAACTCAAAGGGCCTACTACACTACATACGATTTGCCGTCGATGCGATGCGATTGGCGTGACGATGCGAGCCATGGTTCGCGCGAAATACGTGTTTTGGGTCTACTTGAAAGTAGTAGAATTATGAAGTCCTACAATAACATCTGTTATTGTTAAAAATTCGGGACTTTCCTGGTGTTGCACTGCCTCCGGGCATTGCCTCACAGGCAATATTAATCGTTGAAGAACAACCATCCCATACGAAACAGACAGAGTAACAGCGTTATATCTACTATATCTCATTCTCTACAATGTCCTCTATCTGTTTCAGACAGGCGGAGGACGTTAAAACAGATTTTTCTTCTCTGTAGAATTATTTTTAGACGGTGAGGATTTCACGTGATTCGCGACTCGTATCAATGCGATGCGATTGTGACAATGCGAGTCATGAATCGCGTGAAATACTCACCGTCTGCAAAAACAATTACTCAGCTATACGCCCTAGGGTGCTGCAGGCAAAGGGATGGGTTGGCTTTGGAAACATTTCCCCAAACGCCAACACTGTCCTCGAGTCCTTTTGGTCGAGAGAGTGGGGATATACTACCATGGCAGCGGCATCTCTCTAGTATCATAAACAATTTTTATCACGGCCTTCCAGAATAGCAACTGCCTCCTCCGCTAAAAATTCTAAACAAAAATCGTGGACAAAACAATCTCTGTGTGCTGATGTCGAGGTGTAGTGTGGTAATGTGGTCCTGTGTACTGTGTGCTGGTGTCCGTGTGTGTGTGTTGTTGTGCGTCGTGGTGCGTGTGACTGTGCAGGTGATGCGGTTGGCGTACTGTGTTGCGCGTGGCCGTGTCGTGCGGCGTGCTCGAGTAGGTGTGCGTGTGGAGTCTCGGCGCGTGTGTGCGTGTGCGTGTATGCAGTGTGACACTCCTGCGAAGACGTGCGATTCGCGTGCGCGCTTCCCGTGTGCGATTGCTGGTGCTGATAGACACTATGCGCTCAACCGAAAACAGTCCACAAACAAGCAGTCGTAACCGATCCAAACAGAGCATCTGCATCGCCTCCCAATGATATCGATTGGATAGCATATCAAAACAATATAGTACCATCAGACAGTTAGTATTTGAGCGGAAGCTGTCAGGGGCGGTGAGGGTGCGAGTGGTGCACAGCTCAAACATGTCATCATGAATTGGGCGTCGAAATCTCACCTGACACACACATGGCTACTTTTGTGATACGGCGCAGCAGAACGCGTAGATGCACCATACGCGGCGCGGCACAAGATCACACACCACCCTAGCACACTACACAGCGTCGACTGCATGCTACGCACAGCATGCACAAATATACACCATCACAGCATGCTACAGGCGACACAACACACACCAATCACACGACAGCTACACGGCACAAAAAAATATATAAAAAAATATATACACACATACAAACACACACGACACACACACACACAAACACGCAGAGAAGCTAGAGAGAAGACCGAGAGAGAGTCGAGAGAGAGATGTAGCGACGTATGAGAGAGAGAGAAGAGAGTAGAGAGAGATGAGAGAGAGATGCACTCATGCACACACGACACACGATGAAGATGCATGAGAGCGGACAGCCGCAGGTGTATGAGGAGAGAGAGAGAGAGAGAGAGATCAACAGGGGCCCGAAGTTTCCAATGTGGATGTTATCTATCAAGCCGGGGCAAAGACCAATGGATGGTCTCTGGGGCGTGATCTGTGTCTGGATCTAGCAATTCAGTATAATGTGGTTGCTGGTTCGTCGCATTTTCACATTATTTTCATATCCTGATGTCTACACTACGTTCGTACCGATTTCGCTTCCTTACCCCGCTACCCCCCCCCGCGCCTCCTTTCGCCCTCATACCTCATCTTTCTTATCATTGTACCACCATCATCCTCAATGCACCTTTCAGCTTCTATACCCAATCACCATCGCCGCCATAACCTTAGTCCCTGCGGACCGTACATTTTTGTAATCGCTAGGCGCAAAGGCATCTCAATCGCAGAATATGTACAGATTTTCTTAATTTGGGGAGGTAAAAAAAAGAATAGGGCCTAAACGCTATATATGCTCACTCAAGGAATTCGCAATACTGGGGCAGACGATATTTTTTTCTCTACCCAGTTCAGCTTAATGGTGTTTTGGGGCTGAAAAATGGCTGGCGGCGAAAGGATTAAGGGGCTAGACCTACCCTATGAGGGTCACTAAATTCTTTTAGTCCTAAAAATATAATCTATCCCAAATTTTGCCTGAACGTAAAACATGCCCTTAAAAACATACATAAACTTATTTATAATTGGAAAGTATGTGATATGTGTTATGACAAAATCAAAATTAAATGGAAAAAATACCTGGTGGTGTTGCTACAAAATAGCATATAATTAAATGAAAAAATATCTGGTGGTGTTACTAAAAATAGCATATATAACTTTTTCACTAAAATGTATAAAAAAAACCATTAAAATGGTATTGTGTTCAATGTTGGTGTACACATAAAAGGAGGTCATATCTGGATTTTGTCATGGGGAATGAGAAATGTGTGGCAAATGTCACATTTTATGAGCTATACGCGTGTATACACAAAATGCATTAAAAACAATATATGATAATTAGGTTGTACAACTGTGTGCAAAATTTCAAACGAATATTTTTTATAGGTTTTCAAATATCTTCAAAATGGCAAAAATGCTCGCTAACTTTTTGTTGCCAGCCAGGAGATTATTTGGGTGTACTATTTGTTTTTTCAAAAAAAAAAAAAAAAATGCAAAAATGGAACTAGAATCTTCTATAACTAGCGAAGAACAAATTATTTCAAATTTGTTCACTATGTGTTTGTCCGGTGTCTCGGTCATCCTCTGTTCATACGTGGTCTTGTCTGTCTGTTCATCGACTGGTTTTATGATATGTGTCTGTCTGTCTGTCGTGTCTATTCATATGTTCGTTTGTCTGTTAATCTGTTCATGTGTCTCTTTGTCTGTGTGGTGTCTGTTCATCCGTGCACCGTGTGTATGTGTCTGTGTCTGTCTGTCTGTCTGTACGTGGTCTGTTCAATCTGTTCATAAGTGTCTGTCTCCTGTCTGTTCGATAAGACACACACGTCTGTTCATCTGCACACCACTTCATGTGTTCACTACAAAGTGTCTGTCTGTCGTGTTCGTGTCTGTCTGTCCGTGTCTGTTCATCTGTTCATGTGTCTGTCTGTCTGTCGTGTCTGTTCATCTGTTCATGTGTCTGTCTGTCTGTCGTGTCTGTTCATCTGTTCATGTGTCTGTATGTCTGTCGTGTCTGTTCATCTGTTCATGTGTCTGTCTGTCTGTTTCATATTTTCTCATCATCATGTCTGTCTGTCTGTCTGTCTGTCTGTTCAATCTGTTTTTATGTGTCTGTCTGTCTGTCGTGTCTATTCATCAGTGATTCGGTTTTTTGTCTGTTCATCGGTGTTCATGTGTCCCCGTCTGCTGTCCTGTCGTGGTTCTGTTTCATATGTGTCGTTTGTCTGTTGCATTCAAGCTGTTATGATGTGTCAGTGTTTGTTTGTCGTTGTCTGTCCCATCTGTTTATGTGTACTGATTTTGTTTGTCGTGTCTGTTCATCTGCTTTCATGTGTCTGTCTGTCTGTTTGTCTGTTCATCTGTTCATGTGTCTGTCTGTCTGTTCACCTGTTTATGTGTGTCTGTCTGTCGTGTCTGTTCCTGTGTGACCTGTAACTGTGAAGCATTTTGATGAGACCATCATGACATGCATATTATAAACACAGTGTGCTTAGCACACGACAGAGAGGAGTAAGAAGAGAAAGGAAGAGAGAGAGAGAGAGAGGAGCGAGAGAGGAGAGAGAGGAGAGAGATAGGAGGGAGAGAAGGAGGGAGAGAGAGAGAGAAAGAGAAAGAGAACGAGATGGAGAGAGAGAAGTGACGGGAGAGAGAGAGAGAGAGAGAGAGAAAAAGAGAGAGACTGAGTGAGATAGAGCGAAGGAGAGAGAGAGAGAGAGAGAGGTGTAATAGATATTTATCGAGAGAGAGAGAGAGAGAGAGTAGAGATGAGAGAGGAGAGAGAGAGGAGAGAGGAGCGAAGAGAGAGAGAGAGAAGAGAGAGAGAGGGAAGAGAGATAGGAGTTGAGAGAGATAGGAGAGAGCATACTCTAGAAATACTACTACTATTACTCAATGTTGTTATTGTTCAAGGGAAAGCCTATCTACTTTTTTTTTTTTTTTTAAGTATCACAATCTGTCTGTTGCTAACTAAGAAGAAAAATGTGGTTAAAAAAAGTAAAAGAAAGAAAGGGAGACAAAGAGACAGACAGACACAGAGACAATATAGGCAGGCCGGCAGGCAGGCAGGCAGAGAAAGACACATGAGAGATCAGCGATTGAGACAGGACTGAAGGAAAGGCAAAATACAAATCAAGACAGACAGACAAAAACATGCCTGGGTATTGTGTGAGACAAGCGATGGGAGGAAGGGGAGGGAGGGAAAGGAAGTAGGACAAGAGAGGGGAAGTGAGATGTGGGATGGGGTTGGGAGGGGCTGTGGTCGGGGAATTGGTTTGGTGGCGGGGATTGATTTTTCGGACCTTAGGGAGAAGAGGGTGACGATGGGGTGATAATAAGAGGACCATTGTCCTGAACATTGGTTTTGTTTTGTGTCTTTCGTTCTCTCGTCTTCGCTTTCCGTTTCCACCATGACGAGAGGAAAGAAACCAGCAAAGCACGCAGGTCATTTTCCCCTGTGGGGGTGGTGGGGGGTGCGGGTGGGGGGTGGACAGGAAGGGGGTGTTGTCTTTCGTGCAAATAGTTCCTCCATCTTCTGGAAGTTCTGTTGCTTGCCAACTTTCCTTTCTTGTAAATCTGTCCCACGAGGCTCTTCGACTCTCGTCTTTTCCCTTTGCTTATTTCTTATTATCTTTCTGCCCTTACTGGTCCATTCTCCTGCCTTTAAAAAAAACTAACTTACAAAGAGTTTCTTCAGGCGAAGTTGGACTTGCTGGGCCTTTTTCTTAGCTAGGCGCATAACGGCAGCATGACGCATGTGCACTCATATGACGGGAAGCTGAACGATTAACGAAGAAGAACTCCCCTCATGTTTCAGAGGCCGAATTCTTGTAACCTACTCTGGTCCTATTTCTTCGCCTACTCTGGTCCTCTTTCTTCGCCTACTCTGGTCATATTTCTTCATGTGTTATTCGAAGCAGTAATTTCCAGGATAAGCAAATTTTAGCTAACTTCATACGGGCAAAAAAGGCATAATCAAATCAAATTTTGGATTGGATTGGATCACTTTGATTGGATCTCTCTCTCTGTCTCTCTCTCTCAAAATCTCTCTCTCAATCTCTCTCTCTCCCGTCTCGTCGTCTCTTCCCCCTCTCTCTCTTTCTGTCATCATCTCTCCTCCTCTCCTCAGCCATCTCGGCTCTCCTCTCCCTCATGCTCTCTCTCTCTCTCTTTCTCTCGCTCTCTCTCCTCTCTCTCTCACATCTGTCATCTCTCACTCTCTCTCTCTCTCTCTCTCCCTCTCTCTGCTCTTCTTCGTCTCTCCCGTCTCTCACTCTCTCTCGCTCGCTCTCTCTCTCCTCTCTCTCTCTCTTCCCCCCCCTCTCTCTTTTTCCTCTCTCTGTCCATATTCTTTCTCTCTCTCTCTCTCTCTTCACTCTGTCTCTCTCTCTCTCTCTCTCTCTTTTTCTCTCTCCCTCTCCCTCTCTCTCTTCTCTCTCTCGCTCTCTCACTCTCTATCACTCTCTCTCTCTCCTTCCGCTCTTCGCTCCCTCCTCTCCCTCCCTCCTCCCTCTGCTCCTCTCCTCTCTCTCTCTCTCTCTCTCCTCTCTGGCATTTGTGGTCTCCTTTTATTATTATCCATTTGTATTTCCGTGCCTGACCTTATTATTTTGATTGTTATTTAATGTGTTGTATTACTGTTTCTATTATTGTTACATTTTGCCCTTGGCCTTGTGTTTTCGCTTGTTTATGGATTCCTTTTGTTTGAGGACCTCATGAAAAGCATTTTATGCTTATTTGATGCTTATTGAGCTATTCCTCATTAAAGATTTCAAGTTTTCAAGTTTTCAAGTAATTCTCTCTCTGTCTCTTTCTCCTCTCTCTCTCCCTCCCTCTCTCTCTCTTTCTCTCTCTGTCTCTCTCTTTTTCTCTCTCCCTCTCCCTCTCTCTCTTCTCCTCTTCTCTCTCTCTCTCTCTCTCTCTCTCTCTCGTTCTCCAGGGGGGCGGATCACTGTGACGGTAACGGTGGAAACCGCAACGCCTCCAACACTTTTTCACCCTTTCTTCTTTCTTCCTTTCCTCCTCAACTACCCCCCCCCCACTCAACCCCCCCCCCACCCCCCCCCCCCCCCTCTACCACCTCCCTACCCCCCCAACCCCCCTAATACCCCCCCTACCACCACTAATACCACCCCCCCCCCCCTCCTCACCCTTTCTTACTCGGGGGCCTAACACATTCTCTCTCACAATACCTCCAAAACCTGGCGAAGCAAAATTGCAGAATCAACCTCTCTCCCAGCCAGTCCTAATAGCCCAACTAGTGAGTATTATTGATGGCTGGTGATTGAGATTTGTTTTTTGTTTGATCCTATTTTTGATCTATATCCTATGTTCAATGATGAATAAGGAGTAGATATGTATGTTATTGGGGAGAAAAGAAGTGGTAAAAATTCTGTTCTATTTATGTGCACTGATTATTTGTGTGTGTGTTTTTGACTTTAACTCTTTTGGTACCAGAACCGGATTTTATGCCTACTAACCCTTTTGTCTATTTTTAGTAGGAAACCTATGGGCCGCAAACTTGCACTTTATGATACCATTCCTTTCCAGGTGTTGGATGGAGAGTGATGATGGCTTGATCATAGACGTTTGATCTAGCCGGTTACTGAATCATACCAGTTGATTCTTGTACACCTTTTTGTTTACGTTTTTACTTACTGGATCAGTTCAGTTTGTTAACTGAAATTCAGATTATGTGTTCTTAGTGCTATTGTACAAGGGAAAGCCTTCTAGCGGGTGTGGGATTTACTAATGCCACTGCGGTACTGAATGCCGATTGGTTCTCTAAAGCCATGATGGATAATTCTCCAGTCCACCTTCTCCTGCTGATAGTCATAGCGGGCATCGTGGGGTGCCGGGGACGATCAAGCCCGGATTCTTCCCCCCACGCACTCAAGACGTGGGGACGCGTTCGCCATGAGACGACCCGGGCAGACTCAGAGAAGATCTTGCGATGGAGGGAACTCTACGCCTTGAACGACCGTGCCATTCCCGCGAAGCCGAACCGGAACGACTGGAGAGAGTACGCTATCTCGATGCCTGATGAGGCCAGGCCCAGCCAACACAGACCAGCACTCGTGCCGAAATCCCTACGGAGTGAAACTTGACAAAAGCTAAGTGTCCCCCACATCGCGCCAATCATTTGGAACTTTCCTACCTGACACTGGAATATAACTTAGTGAAACCCTTTCGGGCGCTTGGGGCTTAACCTTCTAGAAAGCACAAAAAAGTCTTGTTTGAATCCTTTCGGATTTCATTGTTTTTTTTCGTGATTCATATTTTGTTTTTGGCGCCATTGAGCTGCTTTATTATTATTGTTGCATAATCTTATGCAGATTTTGTTAGTAAATAAAATACAAGTGTCAAATATTTCTGAACCCTTTGGTCAGACTGATGGGAGTGGGTGTCTTGTAATTTCATGTAAAACCCTATTTCTCTCTGTCTGCCATTTAGAGCAATTCAACCACTTGTGTTTCTTACAATCATACGAGCCAGAACCCGTGCACAAATATAAATTTATTAGATGAATAGGGGCCGGGAAAGTTGCTCATCTCCATTACCCTAGAGAAGTGGGCTAAAGGCATTTTCTAAAGTCTTCCCTAGAGACTTAGTCCTATTTTAAACCTATTCCCATTTATTTCCTCCCTCGTCACAATCACCTCGTTTCTTCT
>CM065687.1:9221831-9229331 GCA_017654935.2 Phymorhynchus buccinoides
AATTTAATCTCACATCTCTCATATTCCTTTTCTGGAAATTTGTTTGTTCATTTGTTTGTTTTTGTGTATTATATATTTTTGGGTGGGTTTGGTTTTTTTTATTTGAGAAAGCATGTACAGTATATGTGAGCCAGTCTGCCGTGTCCGATCATGACTCCCAGATAGCAAAGGGGGCGGTTTCTATTCTGGAGAGCTGGGCTGGAATGTGTTAATAGTGGAGATGCCTTGCCCAGGGCACGTCCCCACATCTCGGCTAAGAGGACGTAAAGGACAGCTGGCGTTTGGGGAAGGTCCCCAAAGGCCAACCAATCCCCTTAGCCGCAGCACTAATAGCCAGTTCAGATGCTTCCTAGTTTGAGAGTCACGGTGATTTTCAAAAGACTGTGCTGCTCCATGATGTTTTTCCATCACGCTTTTTCAGATAAGAAAGCCTTGGGAGATGACGTGAAACGTGACTGTTTCTTCTTCTTCGTCGATCGCTGTCAGTTTCCTGTCAATTACAAGCGCAGATGCGCCATACTGCCGTTTTGCGCCTAAGAAATAGTTATGCCCTCCATGTTCGTCTTCGGCTGGAGAGAAATTCTTTGTAAGAGTGTCTGGAGAGAAAACAAAGGCAGGATAATTGGCCGATAAGGCAGAAAGAGAGTAGATGACAGCAAGCAAAGGATAAAGGCAAAGTGAAGAAAGTTACAGCCTAGAGGAAGCTACAGAACTTCCACGAGGTGGGGGAACTATTTTGTAAGAAAGACCACCTGGTATCCCCACGGGGGAGGATTGTTTCAAATCAATAAACAAAGAGGACTGTCCACCCCTAAAAGTCATACAGCTGCTGTCATGGCGCTCACGGCACCCACCCACCCAGCAAAGAGCAAGAGAGAGGTACAGAGGAGCAGGCCATGGAACGTCCTACTGGCCACTGCGACTAGGGTTATTAACGCCCTTGACAGCACGAGTTAAGCCCTTGTTGGTCAGTATCCAAAATGGCATTCACTCTTGCAAAAGGCAGCCATGTAGTGGCCTCAAACAGGGAATTGACGAGAGTTATGCCCTTGTTTGGTCAGTACTCAAGCATCTACCAAGGGCATTCACTCTTGCAAAAGGTAGTCGTTGCAGTGGCCAATAGAAGGAAGCCCCGAGTTTGTTCATGTACCCCTCGTCTTACACAGAACACCGCAACCAACCCAGAAAGAAACGTGCATGCATGGAGTAGGCTTCTAATCGTGGTTATTACCCCTAGCCCTCTGCTTGTTTGTTTGTCTCTGCGTGCATGCGCTTTTCTTGTTTATTGATTTTGTTTGTTCTATTTTTTTCCTTCCTTATTTAATTTGTTTTTATTGAGGATCGGATGAAAACAAATCATTGGATGCTTATTTTATTATCCTCGGGAAAACAATAATTCATTCATGCAATACGTTAAGACATAGCAACACCGAACAAACATATGCAGCCTGGAACAATGTACATGTCAACTATGTTGGTTTCAGCTACATAACAACACAACACAGAACACACCAATGCAGCCTAGAGCAATGTACATGCCAACTGTGCTGGTGTCAGCTACATAACAACACACAACACACACCAGACTAATGCAGCCTGGAACAATGTACATGCCCACTGTGTTGGTTTCAGCTACATAACAACGCACAACACAAAAACTAATATAGCGCGGAACGATGTACATGTCAACTGTGTTGATTTCAGATACATAACAACTCACAACAAACTAATATAGCATGGAACAATGTACATGCCAACTGTGTTGGTTTCAGCTACATGCAACACACAACACAGTGATATAGCATGGAACAATGTACATGCCAACTGTGTTGGTTTCAGCTACATACAACACACAACACAGTGATATAGCATGGAACAATATACATGCCAACTGTGTTGGTTTCAGCTACATAACAACACACAACACACAATGCAACAAAGTAATGTAGCATGAACACTTTTGATACCAACTACACACAACACATAACACACTGGTGCAGCCTGGGACAATGTACATGCCAATTGTACTGGTTTCAGCTACATAGCAACACACAACAAAGTAATGTAGCTACATAGCAACACACAACACAGAACAAACAAATGCAGCATGGAACAATGTACGTGTCCACTGTGTTGTTTTAAGCTACATGACAACGCACACCAAAGTAATGCAGCTACATAACTACACACCAGCACACAGCAACCGAATGCAGCCTGGAGCAATGTACATGCCAACTGTGCTGGTTTCAGCTGGCCGTGGCTGTGCTGGTGGCCTACCTGATGTTCATGGAGAAGTTCAGGGGACTCCGACCTAAGGGGGTCACCTTTGAGGGTCCCCACATCCACCACCCCCACGCCGCCCCGCCCTCCAACGGTCAGTACCCCCACCCCCTCTCTTCGCCCCTCACCCATCTGCTATTGTGTCATACATGGACAATTCGGGAGGAAGCACAGCTATGACCTTTGAGTAATTTTGCACAATCAGACCCACACCTATGGAAAAGATACCCTTTGAGTAATCTTACACCTTCACGTATTTTTTGTATCGCATTTACTCCTTTTCTTTTGCTGTCCCATCTCCTGGACCGTGTTGCGGCGTTTTGCTCCCACGCGGCTCATTATGAGTCCCAACTCGCAGCCACACCCGGGTTTATTCACTCCATTTTTTTAAAAATTAGACATCAACTCACGTTATACTATATAATATCTTTGCTTCATCCAACCGTATATGTATACCCCTCCCTCCCGATACCTTTTTCCATATCCCTTGCCAAATATGCACACACACGTCATTATTATAGAAGTAGGATTGTTTGCAACTGTAAAAGAACAATGTTACGTTATTTAAGGCATTTTAATAATAATGCTGCTTGGGTGGGGATTTTTTTAAAGGAACGTTACCCTACTTGAGCCCACCACGCGTAACGCGTCACACAAACAACACAAGCGCATAAATAGAGCATACATGAGCTTACGCGATCTAATACACACCTGCGGACACACACACGTACGCACGCACGCGCGCGCGCGTGTACACACACACACACACACACACACACACACACACACACACACACACACACACACACACACAAGCTGAGAGATAACTTATAATAAAAAAATATGACGCTAACATTTTCTGTGCAGGTTTTTCATTGGTGGAGTGGTACAATGACGTCATCGGATCTTGTGGACCACGTGACGTGGCGACAGTGGCCTTCCTCACCTGCGTGTGTCTGTTTCTCTTCGATGGTCTTCAGGTCTGTCTCGCCGTTTGTCTTCTTTCTCTTTGTCTCTGTCTCTCTGTTTTTCTCTCCGTCCCTGTCCCTGTCTCTGTCTCTTTTAAGCTTGCCCTTTCCTTTGCCCCCGTCGCTTCTTCTTCTTCTTCTTCTCTCTCTCTCTCTCTCTCTCTCTCTCTCTCTCTCTCTCTCTCTCTCTCTCTCTCTCTCTCTCTCTCTCTCTCTCTCTCTCTCTCTCTCTCTCTCTCTCTCTCTCTCTCTCTCCCTCTCTCCCCCCCCCCCCCGTTCTGTCTCTCTCCTATTGTCCTGTTAGCAAAGTCAACACTTGTGATTTGACAGTTATTGTGTTTCGTTATGTGCATCTCCATATCAAAACTAGAATATTGAATTAATGTTAAACGAATTCTAGTTTTTTAGCATTCGCCCGCCGAACACTTTAATCTTTAACGATGATGCCGTGTTACTTTTTTATGACAGTGATGATGATGATGACACTGACAATTTTGACGAGAAACCTGACGATGATGATGATGGTGATGATGATGAATACGATGACGACAACAGCAATGATGATGATGGTGGTAGTGGTGGTGGGGTGTGTAATGATGGTGACGATGATGATGATGATGATGATCGTGATGATGATGATGATGATGATGATGATGGTGATGAGAGTGATGATGATGGTGGTGATGATGATAATGATGATGATGATGATGATGATGATGATGATGATGATGATGCTGCTGCTGCTGACGATGATTGTGGTGATGATGATGATGATGATGGTGGTGGTGATGATAATGATGAAGATGATGATAATAATGATGATGGTGGTGATGATGGTGATGAATGCGATGGTGATGATGATGATTCTGATGATGGCGGTGGTGGTGATGATGGTGGTGATGATGCTGATGGTGATGATGATGATGATGGTGATGATGATGATGATGATGATGATGATGATGATGATGATAACGATGATGGTGATGCTGATGATGATGTTGATGATGATGATGTTCATGATGATGATGAATGTGATGATGATGGTAGTGGTGGTGGTGATGCTGATGAATTTGATGATGAATGTGATGATGATGATGATGATGGTGATGATGATGATGGTGATGATGATGATGATGGTGGTGGTGATGATGATGATGATCGTTGTCGTTGCAGTCGTCCTTCGCTAACTACATCTACACCTACGCCCACGACTCTCATCTAGAAGGGCTGAAGAAATATGAGGGGGCTGTGCTGGATGCCTGCTTCTGGGTAAAGATTATCTGCCTGCCCGCCTGCCTGTCTGTCTGCCTGCCTGCCTGCCTGCCTGCATGTCTGCCCGTCTGTTTGTCTGTCCGTGTGTCTGTCTGTTTGCGTATGTGTTTGTGTGTTTGTGTAGGGCTCTTATCTGGAACGACTGAGGAAATGTGAGGATACTATGCTAGCTAGATGTCTGAGTAATTCTGTGATTGTCTCTTTCTCTCTCTCTCTCTCTCTCTCTCTCTCTCTCTCTCTCTCTCTCTCTCTCTCTCTCTCTCTCTCTCTCTCTCTCTCTCTCTCTCTCTCTCTCTCTCTCTCTCTCTCTCTCTCTCTCTCTCTCTCTCTCTCTCTCTCTCTCTGTCTGTGTCTGTCTGTCTGTCGGTGGCTCAGGTTATTTATTAGCGTGTCTGTGAATGGCTCTCATCTGGAGGTCTTCAGGGACTGACGGATGGTGATGGGACTGTGTTTGACGCTGCCTTCAGAGTGCAACTTACATGCGTGTATGTCTGTCTGTATGTCTTTCCCTGACTCCCTGTCTGTCTGTGTATATCGGTGGCATTAGGATCCCCCTCTTATTGGCTACTACAAAGAACACCTTTTCCAAGAGTGAATGCCCTTGGTGGGTGGGGGAAGATGGTTGAGTACTGACCAAACAAGGGAATAACTCTCGCCAATAACCCTATTTGATGCCCCTTAATGGATGCCTTTTGCAAGAGTGAATGCCCTTTTGGATACTGATCAACAAGAGTTTAACTCTTGCCGTCAAGGGCGTTAATAACCCTAGTTGCAGTGGCCAATGGAGGAGAATCCTATTGTCATTGTGTCTGTGCGCAGATATTGTCTAGCAGGTTTGAAGAATTGATGTGAGGGATAGGTGCCCAATGCGTACTTGGTTTACACACGTTTGTTCCAAGTTATTTTCAAGGACATGAACAACATTGAGGTTTTGGTGGGCAACAACCAGCGTGACGCTAATCGTACCTAAGGGGTTTAAGGAACAGTAATAACTGCGCGCTCTCTAACAAACCATGTACTACGAACCCTTCGCAATATGGCTACACACCCACACAGTAATAAAGGATAATTCGTTTAGCGAAATAGTCCAGAATGAAACCGTCTCAAAATCGCCTAGAAAACGAGGTTGTTCATGTTCTTAATTATTTGAGATGGCTAAAAAAAATCCAACTGGTATTGATAGCATGATGTTTAAGAAGTATTATAGTAAACACATCGCCACTTATATCTTGATCAATACAAAGATATATATGTTTAATGACATACTTTACGTAAAACTTTGTATTCGAACGGGTATACCTTCATGTTGATCAGGATATAAATGGCAATTTGTTTTACTATAATACTTCTTAAACATCATACTATCAATACCAGTTGGAATGTTTAGCCATCTCAAATAATTGAAGATCCACCAGATCACGTGTCAAAATCACGGGTTTCACGTGTTTTCCCTCTTATAACCGGAAAGAACTATTGTTTTGACCAAGTCTGACTCCGATATAAATGGCCCCAAATTCAAACCGACACATCAGTTTATATAGATCAGCCTCAATTTGAATATGGGGAAATGTGTATGTGGGTCACAGCAACCCAGAAAAAACCAAGGGACTTAATCGTGGTGCGTCACTGGGTCTTTAAGAACATGAAAAATCTCGTTTTCTAGGCGATTTAGAGACGGTTTCCTTCTGGAGTAGAAGGTGATTGTGCAACCTCACCACGGGGAACACGCATTCCCATCAACCTTTGACACCAACCACGTGACATGCATACTTCTGGGTCAAGATTCTGTGTCTGTCGGTGTGTCTTCTCGCGCTTGTCTTTTTGTGTGTGTCTCAGTGTCTGTGGATGTGTCTGTATGTCCCTTATGTCACTGTATTTGCATGGCTGCCTGTCTGTTTCTCTCTGTGTCTAGCTATCTGCTTGTCTGTCTCTCCGTCTCCCCGTATTACTCTCTTTCTTATGACGATGATGACGATGATGGCGACGATGATGTTGATGATGATGGCGACGATGATGATGATGATGATGATGGTGATGATGATGACGATGATGATGATGGTGGTGATGATGATGTGATGATGATGATGATGATGATGATGATGATGATGACGATGGTGATGATGACGATGATGATGATGATGGTGGTGATGATGATGACAATGATGATGATGACGACGATGACAACGATGATGATAGTGAAGAAGATGATGATACCTACGTTATTACGTTAGTGCTAATGTTCCATGACTGTGCTGTCTTCATTGTCCTCAGTTGTGTATGTTTATCAAGGACAGATTGGAAGAATAGGCTCTGCCTAAAATCTTTATCCTTGCAAAATACCGTTTTCAGTTTCAGTTTCACTCACTCTCACTCTCTCTCTTCCCCCTTTGCCAAGAGGGATATTGCTAATGGCAATAAACCATTGTTCATTGATATATCGCTCTCTCTCCATCCCTCCATCCCTCCCTCTCTCTCTTTCCTCTCTCTTCTCTCTCTCTCTCTCTCTCTCTCTCTCTCTCTCTCTCTCTCTCTCTCTCTCTCTCTCTCTCTCTCTCTGTCTCTCTTTCCTCTCTCTGCCCCTCTCTCTCCCCCTCTCTCTCTCATCGCTTAGCAGAAGATGAAATAATAGAGAAAGTCTGGCCGCGTTTCTCCGGGGGGACCTATTTGTCATGGGTCTGTGGAGAATAACCGTCACCGTCTGCCAGCCAAGGGGACTTTGTGTATTGTTAATACGGTGATGAATGAGGCTGAGGGGGAAGAAAGAGGAAGGGGAGGAGGAAGAACAAGATGATGATGATGACGATGACGACGAAGAGGATGAAGTTGATAATAATGACGGTGGTGATGGTGATGATGATGCTGCTGCTGCTGCTGATGATGATGATGACGATGATGATGATACATTACGTTAGTGCTACTGCAGCATAATCATGTTGTCCTGATCGTCACCCGCAGCATACCAATTCTCCTCATTCTGGCT
>CM065687.1:9239331-9269331 GCA_017654935.2 Phymorhynchus buccinoides
GGTTGAAGGTGAATTAAGAAAGTAAATAATCCATAGCCTCATCATCATCATCCGCCTCGTTTCCATCAATCATCAAAAAGAAAAGAAAATGTATCAAATTATGTGGCCTTACATGCCCTGCTCTCAAGGTGACCTCAGTTTCGATTACCAATCCAGTTTATGCTCTTTGTGCGTTCGCATCAAAGTCAGGGGGATCGGTATGCTCTGGGGAGCTGTCGCTGGACGGACGTGGTGGCGCCCTCGGATGAGGACCTCACTCACGCTGGCTCCGCGACTAAGAGATTAGTGTCGTCAGTAAGGGGCTTACTAGTAGGTGGTGTCCTGCGTACAGGCTCCACTGAACTCCACCGAAGTGACTCAGTAGCAGGGAAGTGTCTCCTCAGTTGGTTGTCTCCTGACGGCCTAACATAGATTCACTCCCTTTGAACTGCTAATTTCGGATTCAGCGACCTGAATAAGTCGGGGTGTGGATGCGAGTTGGTACTCGGAATGCGCGGCGTGGGAGCAACGCCACTGAAAATGGGACAGCAACAAACAATTAAAAATAAAGAAAGTAAATAATAATTCATGGCTCAACCTGTGCGTGTGCATGTGTGTCCCTATATAATAATAATAACAATAATAATAATAATAATGACTGTTTTTATAGCGCGTATTCTCCTTACGGGGCTCTACAGCGCTTCACAAACAAGTTAAAAATCTGAGCAAAAACAAAAAAGTGGTGTGTGTGTGTGTGTGTGTGTGTGTGTGTGTGTGCGTGTGCGTGTGTGTGTGTGTGTGCGTGTGTGCGTGCGCGTGTGTTTGTGTGTGTGTGTGTGTGTGTGTGTGTGCGTGTGTGTTACAGCTACCATCACTACGTGCCTGGTGGTAGTGGCGGCGTTGGGAGAAGCATTGTGTCCCATAATAGTCGGCAATGTAAGTGGGCTATCCCTATCTCTCTGTCTGTGTCTCTCTCTTTCTCTCTCTCTCTTTCTCTCTTGGTGTAATTTTGTATGAGGATATCTAATACTTGCTTAATATCTTGTGTTATGGATTTACCCCCTTGTTTTGGTTTGATTTAGCAATTTCCCCTTCCCACTGTGCCCTTGACATGGGCAGATGGCCCGGTTAATTAAAACGTTCTTTTTCTTGTGTCTGTCTCTCGCTGTCTCCCTCTGTCTCTGTGTATCTCTCTGTCTCTCTGTATCTCTCTCTCTGTCTCTCTTTGTCTCTCTGTCTCTCTGTCTCTCTCTGTCTCTCTCTCTGTATCTCTTTGACACGAATAACTGGCACACACCAATTGTTGGGTGGTCCCCGCTGTCCCTTGGCCTTCTGTCTGATCTGCAGTCCTCTCTACCTTACTCCCAACCCTTTATCAACTACATTTAACCCTTTATGAACCACAGTAACCCTTTGTCAACCACGTTAACCATTCTATCATCTATATGCAACCCTTTATCAACCACATTCAACCCTTTATCAACCACAATCAACCCTTTATCAACCATATTCAACCCTTTATCAACCACAATTAACTCTTTATTAACCACATCCAGCTCTTTATTAACCACATCCAACCCTTTATTAACCACAATCAACCCTGTATTAACCACATTCAACCCTTTATCAACCACATTCAACCCTTTATGAACCATTTATCAACCACATTGACCCTTTATCAACCACATTAACCTGTTACATATTCAACCCTTTATCAACCACATTGACCCTTTATCAACAACATTAACCCTTTATTAACGATGTTGATACAGTGAAACCTCCATATTAAGACCTCCTTTATTAAGGTTCCCTCTAAGAGGTGACCCAACACATTTTGACCGATCCCTCCCCCCCCCCCCCCCCCTATCAGGACTATTGAGTGTCTTCGTTAACCCAATCCTGTACTGAGTATTAGTTATTGTATTGATGCATCACGATGCATTGATGTATCCATTGATGCACCGTGAACAGTTGGTGGTAGAGGTGGGCCCCAGCAGTTTCCTAGCCTTCTGTCTGACCTTCAGTCTTCGTTAACCAAATCCTGTACTGAATATTATTAAATAAATGTTATTGTATTGATGCATCACGATGTATTGATGTATTCCGTGATGCATCGTGAACAGTTGGTGGTAGGGGTGGGCCCCAGTAGTTTCCTGGCCTTCTGTCTGACCTTCAGTCTGGTGTCGCTGTTCCTCTACTGGATGCTGCTCATGGCCGGACGAATGACCCCCAAGTTTAAAGGTGATTTTATTGGGTTGTTTGTTTGTCTGTCTCTCTCTCTCTCTCTCTCTCTCTCTCTCTCTCTCTCTCTCTCTCTCTCTCTCTCTCTCTCTCTCTCTCTCTCTCTCTCTCTCTCTCTCTCTCTCTCTCTCTCTCTCTCTCTCTCTCTCTCTCTCTCTCTCTCTGTTGCTGTTGCTGTTGCTACAACTACTTGAAGTACATTTACATTATTCTATTGTTTTTGTTGTTTTTGACAATGATGACGACGACGGTGAAAACGACCACGACCACGACCACGACAATGATGATGTGTGCATATTAATACATGTATATAGGTAGGCCTGTGTTGTTTACAACAACCACTGTGGACAATTATTTAAGACTGCATATGATTTTAAAGGTTTCATTTAAGTAACGCATCCCCTTTGCGATCCTGCAGAGAAATGGTTAAAAAACAAAGCACCCAACTATTTGCATTAAAGACCCACCAGATCACGTGTCAAAATCACGGGTTTCACGTGTTTTCCCTCTTATAGCTGGTAAGGAATCTTGTTTTGACCAGCTTTGATTCCCATACAAATGCCCCCAAATTCAAACCGAAACATCATTTTAAAGAGCAGCCTCGATTTGAAGTTGGGGACATTTGTATGTGGGTCACAGCTACCCAGAAAAAAACCCAAGGGACTTAATCGTGGTGGGTCAGTGTGTCTTTAAAAAAAAGCCAAACGTGTGTGTGTGTGTGTGTGTGTGTGTGTGTGTGTGTGTGTGTGTGTGTGTGTGTGTGTGTAACAATAACAAAAACAATAACAATAACAATACTTTTAATCAGTCTTTTCAGGCCATCTGGCCCATAATGACATAGAAAATGAGCAAAAAAGATCCAACATCAAATATGTAGGCCTAGGTGAACTGGCAATACAATTAGCTACATATTGTCATACATTCGACAATAAACAATGCAGTTTTCGTGTGTGTGTGTGTGTGTGAACGTGCGTGTGCGTGTGAGTGTGTGTTTCTGCCTGTGTCTTGACAGCCTCCAAGAGCGACTCGTTCATCTTGCTGTCCGGCAAGCAGCTGGTGGTGGACGGGGAGAGCACGGTGATCAAGCCCAGCAGCGTCAAGTACTACAGCAGGATGGGGGAGGGGGGCGACAGCGACAGCAACACCAGCAACGCCACCGACCACGACAGCAACCACCACCCACGTCAGCACCTGCCCCTCAACCCCAAACAGAAAAAAAGCGCCAGGACTTTGAGTGATGAGGATTGAAAGGGGAGGGGGGGCTCATTGAGTGATGAGGATTGAAGGGGGGCTCATTGAGAGATGAGGATTTAAAGGGGGAGGGGGGGTCTCATTGAGTGATGAGGATTGAGAGGGGGAGGGGGGCTCATTGAGAGATGAGGATTGAAAGGGAGGGGGTTGTTATTGAGTGATGAAAATTGAAAGGGGTGGGTGGGGTGGTCATTGAGTGATGAAGAAATCGGAATGTATCGGCTGTATGCAGCGGGGAGACCAGTGAAAACTGAAAACCGGACAAATACGTACCTTACCCATTATGGCCATATGGCTTGGGAACGCAGAAGAAGAAGAAGAAAGAGGGGGCTCTTTGAGTGATGGGGATTGAAAGGGGGAGGGCTCATTGATTGATGAGGATTGAAAGGGGGAGGGCTCATTGAGTGATGGGGATTGAAAGGGGGAGGGCTCATTGAGTGATGAGGATTGAAAGAGGGGCTCATTGAGTGATGAGGATTGAAAGGGGCTCATTGAGTGATGAGGATTGAAAGGGGGGCTCATTGAGTGATGAGGATTGAACGGGGCTCATTGAGTGATGAGGATTGAACGGGGCTCATTGAGCGATGGGGATTGAAATGGGGATGGCTCATTGAGTGATGAGGATTAAACAGGGCTCATTGAGTGATGAGGATTGAAATAGGGGCTCATTGAGTGATGAGGATTGACAGGGCGCTCATTGAGTGATGAGGATTGAAAGAGGGGCTCATTGAGTGATGAGGATTGACAGGGGGCTCATTGAGTGATGAGGATTGAAAGAGGGGCTCATTGAGTGATGAGGGTTGGAAGGGGGCTCATTGAGTGATGAGGATTGAAAGGGGGCTCATTGAGTGATAAGGATTGAAGGGGGGGCTGGGCTCATTGAGTGATGAGGAATGAAAGGAGGGCTCATTGAGTGATGAGGATTGAAATGGGGGGTCTGGGCTCATTGAGTGATGAGGATTGAAATGCGCGGGGGGGGGGGGGGGGGGCTCATTGAGTGATGAGGATTGAAAGGGGACTCATTGACAGACACAAACGTTCAGCTGGGGGTGTTGGGTGAGGGGGTAAATGGTCATAGGGTTGGGGTTAGGCTGGGCAAAATAAAATTAGAGATATGGCTGGCGGGGTTAGATAGACAGGGTGGGTGGAGAAGCTGAGGACAAATGCGAAGGAAAAAAATAGAAAGTATAGAAGAAGAAGAAGAAGAAGAAAGAGACAACACGAAAAGACAATTTTTGAAGGAGGACGAAACGAGGTGAAAGTAAAAAGAGAAGGGGGAAACGAGGTGAAAGTGAAAAGAGAAGGGAGAGACGAGGTGAAAGTGAAAAGAGAAGGGAGAGACGAGGTGAAAGTAAAAAGAGAAGGGAGAAACGAGGTGAAAGTGAAAAGAGAAGGGAGAGACGAGGTGAAAGTAAAAAGAGAAGGGAGAGACGAGGTGAAAGTAAAAAGAGAAGGGAGAGACGAGGTGAAAGTGAAAAGAGAAGGGAGAGACGAGGTGAAAGTAAAAAGAGAAGGGAGAAACGAGGTGAAAGTGAAAAGAGAAGGGAGAGACGAGGTGAAAGTAAAAAGAGAAGGGAGAGACGAGGTGAAAGTAGAAAGTAAAAAGAGAAGGGAGAGACGAGGTGAAAGTAAAAAGAGAAGGGAGAGACGAGGTGAAAGTAAAAAGAGAAGGGAGAGACGAGGTGAAAGTAAAAAGAGAAGGGAGAAACGAGGTGAAAGTGAAAAGAGAAGGGAGAGACGAGGTGAAAGTAAAAAGAGAAGGGAGAGACGAGGTGAAAGTAAAAAGAGAAGGGAGAGACGAGGTGAAAGTGAAAAGAGAAGGGAGAGACGAGGTGAAAGTAAAAAGAGAAGGGAGAAACGAGGTGAAAGTGAAAAGAGAAGGGAGAGACGAGGTGAAAGTGAAAAGAGAAGGGAGAGACGAGGTGAAAGTAAAAAGAGAAGGGAGAAACGAGGTGAAAGTGAAAAGAGAAGGGAGAGACGAGGTGAAAGTAAAAAGAGAAGGGAGAGACGAGGTGAAAGTAAAAAGAGAAGGGAGAAACGAGGTGAAAATAAAAAGAGAAGGGAGAGACGAGGTGAAAGTAAAAAGAGAAGGGACAAACGAGGTGAAAGTAAAAAGAGAAGAGAGAAACGAGGTGAAAGTGTAAAGAGAAGGGAGAAACGAGAACGAAAAAAGACAATAATTAAGACTATGTTTAAAAAAAGAGAGAGAGAGAACGGAAAAGAAGATGAGAAAAAGAAGAAAATATGAAAAAAGAAAAACGGGAAAAAGTAATGGATTTATATTATGTAACAAAGCTGAGCATGGAAGTGACGAAATAAACATGCAGAATAAAATACCGAAAATAGAGAAACAATTCGAAGACAGAAAACGTTTAAACGGAATGGCCATGAGAGGATGTATCGGGAAGACATTGTGCTGCGGCGATCGTCATCAACCGCTGCAAGAAAATCCATTATAAAATTAAATCGACTGTGATGGGTTCTCCAATGGATGGAGAAAGAGAAAGAAGAAACCTGCACTAACACACGCCAACAATAAATGCACAAAAAACAAAAAACGGGTAAACACCAAAATGGGTGTAAAATGAAAAAGGCATCACAGAACCAGAAGAAGAAGTGAAAGAAAAGGCAAAAATAATTATTAAAAAAAAGGAAAGTTGGAAACGAATTTTCGCAGCAACGCAGTAAAAAAAATAGGGTAAAGAAATCGAAGGACAACTCCCCCCCCCCAAACCCCCCCCCACCCCCAAACAGTCTTGCAAAATTAGAACAAACTCGGAAAAGGTGAACGAACATTATAATTCAGAAATTGAAGAAAAGCAGGCTCATACAATTGAATACCCAAGCTTCCTGGAAACGGAAAGAGAGAGATACAAAGAAAGGGGGGAAAATAAAGAAAAGGGAATAAGACGTACAGGAAGAAAAGGAAGAAGACAAATATACAACAATTCTCCGTGAAACTAGCAAAACAAACAAACAAACAAACAAAAACGAAGGACGGGTAACGAAGTAAATTCTGTGCAGGAGAATGACACCAAAACTTTACGAGAGTTGCAAGAACGGGAAGAAAAAAAAAGAAAAAAAGTAAGACAGCAGATTTCCTTCAACAGAAAGAAGAAAAACACCTGTGAGAGAAAGTCCGAAATCGGTAAGTAAAATGAGGGAAAGGCTTGGTGAGGCAATGTCCTTGTAGTGTCTCTTACTGGTCTGAAAGGGTCACCCGGACGGACGAGTTTTTGCAAGAAAAACGTCGAGATCACCAGAAAGACAGCCTTTTCAAGGATCGGAACACTCGCACTTTGCTCTGGTTTCCTAGAAATCAAACCGTCAAAACGGTGATTACTCCTTGGCGGAGTTGCCGGAGAGAGAAGCCATTTTGGACGGGGTGGGTGGAGTGGTTGAAGCTTTTTCTTCTTTGTAGTGCAGTAATAAAAAAATGGAGCTATTTCCTTTGTTGTGAGCGAAGCTCCGTTTGGTAAACTGTAAGTAAAAAGGCTTGTATTGTTGAAATGTGATACATTTTTGTCTAAGCGAAGGATTAGAAAAGAGAAGGTACATGCATTTTCTTTCACTGAAAGAATTTGACTTCCAGCACCTCCGCCAAGGAGGAATCGCCGATTTGACGGTTTGATTTATAGGAAACTAGAGCAAAACGAGTGTTGCAATCTCTGTAAAGGGTGTTTTCCTGGTGATCTCGACGTGTTTCTTGGAAAAACTCATCCGTCAGGGTGCTCCTGGAATCAATGACCAAACACACACATGTTTGTATATGACGAGAGCCACTGCATAAGTTTCTTAGACTGGGAGCCACAGAACGATGTGCCGTCCTCCCTTTGCGTGCACGTGGGCGAAGCATAATTTGAGTAAAGATGTAGATCAACACCCCCCCCCCCCCCCCCCACCCCCCCCTGTCACAGTCTTGGTTCATTGCGTTCTTTACGTCTTGCCTTTAACTTCTACTATTATTGAAAACATGTTTTTAATTGTGTAAATGGATGAACATTAACGTTAAATACAGAAAACGATAGAGGTTGAAGTGCTCAATCTGCAGTGAGAAAGGCAAGACTGAAAAAATGGACAGAACCGAGAAATGGAGGAGGGGGCGTTGATCTGCATCTTTGCCATCATTCGTAACGTTGAAAACGTTTTCGGCAAAATGGGGTCTGCGTATATTTTGCCGCGCGAATGTTGTGTTGTTGGTTTTTCTTCTTCCGCTTCTGCTGCGGGTTTTTTTTTAGCAACTCTATCACGATTGCTACGTCAAGTGAAAACTACACCAAGTCCGATTTTGATTGGACAGGCCAATAAGCGACGGCCATTCTCATTGGGTGATAGCAAACTGTCCCTACACCAATGGGCAACAACGATAAAGCCCAAATTCTGATTGGGTGAGTTCAAAGAATGGCACGTGGAAGTGGATGGTGCAAGTCCAATTTTGGTATATCGACAGGATATTTTCTGTGAGAGAGAGAGAGAGAGAGAGAGAGGGAGAGAGAGAGAGAGACTGGACACTGGGTGAGTTCATAGAATGGCCAGTAGAAGTGGATGGTGCAAGTCCAGTTTCAGTATCTCGACAATGGTTACTTTCCGATTGAGAGAGGGAGAGAGATCTCGACAATGGGAGAGAGAGAGAGGAGAGAGGGGGGGGGGGGGAGAGAGAGACAGAGAGATAGAGAGATAGAGAGAGAGGTAGATACAGAGAGAGAGACAGAGAGAGGAGAGAGGGAGGGAGACACGGAGAGAGAGAGAGGGGGGGAGAGAGACTGAGAGAGAGACGGATAGAGGGAGAGGGAGGGAGACAAAGAGAGGGAGAGAGAGAGAGGGAGGGAGATACAGAGAGGGAGAGAGAGAGAGGGGGGGCACAGAGAGAGAGAGAGGGGGGAGGGAGACACAGAGAGAGAGAGAGGGAGAGAGAGACAGAGAGGGAGAGAGAGAGAGAGAGAGAGAGAAGCAAGTCAATTGCTCTATAACTTGCCCAGGGAGAAAGTCATGACATTCTTTGATTTGAATGTTTTCTATTAGGGTAAAGAGAAATCATGGAGCTTGATTCATTTCAGTTCATCTAACGCGTTGTTGAGTCCCTGGACACGTTCATTAATTGATTGATTAAGGAAGAGGCGTGAATGATTGTTGAGTAGGGCAATAGATGCTTGGATCTCTCTGCTTTAGGCCCATTTTATTTGCACACGACGGGAAATGGAGGCAACTGTGTAATTTTCAGCGATTTAATGATCACAATTTTACGTTGTTGCTTGATGTGTGTGTAATCACAAGTGTACATATAAGCAAATCCCTTAGGCCGAGAGAGTGGGGATGTACCCTGGGCAAGGCATCTCCACTATAAACAAATTATCACTCAGCCCGTCAGAATAGTGTCTGCCCCCTCTGCTATCTGGCAGTCATTGTCGGAAACGACGGACTAGCATGCAACATATAGGCGGAGTGCTGAACAGTATGTACCTACAGCTGTAAACCTACTCATTATCGTTTGTTTTAGGAATCGGTGAAAGAAAGGGATATTGTGCGGATTTTTAATTATTGTGATGCTGTGTTATTGATACGAGTTTGTGATATTGTTGGCTTGATGTAAGTTCATTAGGAATCTTTGAGATCCTCTCAAGAACGTTTTACTCCTTGATTTTAAAAAAAGTGTACAAATTCCTTACGCAAGCCAGTTGCTTCATTTACAAACAATACCTTAGTTATGCAGATATCGTGTTAATTAAATATATCTTGTACTGTCTGCTTTCATTAGTTTATTATTGGTGATATTTATATAATTTGTACATAACCTTTTCTCGTTTTGCTTTATACTCTATTATTTATACTTACATACTATTATCTTATTTGCTTTGTGTGTGTGTGTATGTGTATGTGTATGTGTGTGTGTGTGTGCGTGCGTGTGTGTGTGTGTGTGCGTGCGTGTGTGTGTGTGTGTGTGTGTGTGTGTGTGTGTGTGTGTGTGTGTGTGTGTGTGTGTGTGTGTGTGTGTGTGTGTGTGTGTGTGTGTGTGTATGTGTGAACATTATAGGATGTCGGAGAACAATTTTTAATCATCACGAAATTGTAGATAATTCAGCACAGCTACAACATATTGCTCATCTTTCATCTCCAGTGTCAGAATTGCAGAATGATAACAGCGATACACAAGAAAAACGGCATTTTTCAATGATAAACTTCTGCATATTGTCAGCATCAAACCACCAGACCAGATCAGCAATGAATATTGGTGGGAAATGGAAGGCGAAAACTCCGTTCTCTAGGAAATTCACATAGGAGGAAATAGGGGTAGATTAGACAAACTCACAGAAAACCAGCTTCTGATATCATCTGCCAAGCCCTGACTTTGAACCTTCAAGGGAAACGAGAGGACAGCCCAAGAGCAGTTGTAGCGGGCACGCAGCTTGATAGACGGATAAGAGACGTGGAACAGACACAGAGCTAGCAGGACAGACATAGAACAGACACAGAGCTAGCAGGACAGACATAGAACACGAAAACAACAGGACAGACAGAACAGACACAGAGCTAGCAGGACAGACATAGAACAGACACAGAGCTAGCAGGACAGACATAGAACAAAACAACAACAGGACAGACATAGAACAGACACAGAGCTAGCAGGACAGACATAGACAGAAAGAAAAACAGGGCAGACATAGAACAGAGAACCAGCAGGACAGACACAGAACCAGCAGGACAGACATAGAGCAGAGAACCAGCAGGACATACATAAAACAGACACAGAACCAGCAGGACAGACATAGAGCAGACAAGGAACTAGTAGGACAGACATAACAGACAACAAAACAGCAGGACAGACATAGAACAGACAAAACCAGCAGGACAGACATAGAACAGACAGCAGGACAGACAACAAAACAGCAGGACAGACATAGAACAGACAACAAACAGCAGGACAGACAACAAAACAGCAGGACAGACAACAACAACAGCAGGACAGACAGACAGAACAGTTGGACAGAGAGAACAGACAAGGAAGCAGTTGGATACAGACAACAAAACAGCAGGACAGACAACAAAACAGCAGGACAGACATAGAACAGACAACAAAGCAGCAGGACAGACATAGAACAGACAGAGAACCAGCAGGGCCGACATAGAACAGACAGAGACAAAACACCAGGACAGACACAGAACAGTTGGAGAAGAGACAGACACAGAACAGACACAGAACTAGAAAGACAGACACAGAACAGACACAGAACTAGAAGCACAGACACAGAGACAGACACAGAACTAGGACAGACACAGAACAGACACAGAACTAGAGAGGACAGACACAGAACTAGGACAGACACAGAACTAGAAGGACAGACATAGAACAAACAGAATAACCAACAGGACAGACATAGGATAGAAGCAGTAGGACAGACAATGAAGCAGTTATAACAGACAAGGAAGCAGATGGATACAGAGAGAACAGACAAGGAAGCAGTTGGATAGAGAGAGAATTGACAAGGAAGCAGTTGGATACAGAGAGAATAGACAAGGAAGCAGTTGGATACAGAGAGAACAGACAAGGAAGCAGTTGGATACAGAGAGAACAGACAAGGAAGCAGTTGGATACAGAGAGAATAGACAAGGAAGCAGTTGGATACAGAGATAACAGACAAGGAAGCAGTTGGATACAGAGAGAGAACAGACAAGGAAGCAGTTGGATACAGAGAACAGACAAGGAAGCAGTTGGATACAGAGAGAACAGACAAGGAAGCAGTTGGATACAGAGAGAACAGACAAGGAAGCAGTTGGATACAGAGAGAACAGACAAGGAAGCAGTTGGATACAGAGAGAACAGACAAGGAAGCAGTTGGATACAGAGAGAACAGACAAGGAAGCAGTTGGATACAGAGAGAACAGACAAGGAAGCAGTTGGATACAGAGAGAACAGACAAGGAAGCAGTTGGATACAGAGAGAACAGACAAGGAAGCAGTTGGATACAGAGAGAACAGACAAGGAAGCAGTTGGATACAGAGAGAGAACAGACAAGGAAGCAGTTGGATACAGAGAGAACAGACAAGGAAGCAGTTGGATACAGAGAGAACAGACAAGGAAGCAGTTGGATACAGAGAGAGAACAGACACGGAAGCAGTTGGATACAGAGATAACAGACAAGGAAGCAGTTGGATACAGAGAAAACAGACAAGTAAGCAGTTGGATACAGAGAGAACATACAAGGGAGCAGTTGGATAGACAGACAAACAACGGACATCCCGGGGCTATTCATGGAATGCTGAAAGCCTGAACACAAAGCAAAATGTTATAATTATTGTAAATGTTAATGTTTTATGCTTTATGCCATAACTCTTTTTTTCTAATAAAAGCTCATCCGCCTGTCTGTGATAGAGGAAGGGGGGGAAGTGAACTTCTGTGTTCCTGTTCATTTTCTGTAAGATAGTGAGTGTTCTGTATATTCGCCAGATTTGTGTTTATTGGTGTAAAGGGAATGGTGGGTTATGTGTTGCTGTGGGCTTAGTCTGTAAAGGATTCTGAAGTTTGTGTCAACAACCTCCGCCAAAGAAGTGAAGTCATTTTCTTTGCTGTTTTAGCTGCTTTTTTGTTGTTGTCATTTTCATTCATAATGCTCTTGACGTTTCCAACAATGATTGAGAACGGATTTGAATGCGTTTTAAATTGGGTATAGTTGAAAGAACATGACTTTATTAGTAGTGGGATAACTATATTCTTAATGTCTCCCGTTGTACGAGCGAAAGACTAGTCTAGACGTTTGATCAAGGAGTCTTCTTTTTCTTTTTCTTCTTTTTTTTCTTCTTTTTTTTTCTTCTTCTTCTTCGTCTTCTTCTTTATATCGTTCTTCTGCGTTCCCAGGCCATATGACCATAGTGGGTAAGGTACGAATCTGTCCGGTTTTCAGTTTTCACTGGTCTCCCCGCTGCATTCAGCCAGCACATTCCGATTCCGGAGGAGTTCAAAGAAAATTACTTGGAAGATTTTTTGGGGTGAAACAATTAAACAAATAGCAGAAGAATGGACCAATAAGGCAGAAAAATAGGTGACACTAAGAAAAGGAACATGCAGAGTCAAAGAGAGTGAAAGATTAGAGGAAGTTGCTGGCACAGAACTTCCAGAAGATGGGTGGACTATTTGTGCAGAAAGATACCACGGTATCCCCACGGGTGAAATTTCAAAGTCTAAGCAGCGGTGTTCGCGAGGTTTGCACAATTTCAGTGCTTTCTACTGGTGCTGATGGTTCCCCCTCCTTTGTACCACCCCCATCCCCCCAAGTGTTCATGAACTACAGTGTTTGACAACTGTTGTTGTATGCTGTTTGTGAAGGAAGAAAATATTATGAACTCTTGAAAATTATACGTTTTCTTGTTATTTATCTACCGATGTTATTCGTAGTGCACTTCAGTTGTTGTTGGGAAAGTTCTGTTCAAGACAAAAAGTTAATATTAGTAGACATCTTCGAGGTGTCTTTCTTCGTTTTATGTTCAAAAGTTCTGTTGTTATTTTCGTTTAATGAACTTGTAATTATGTACATAATTTGAAAACCAGTGAGATTGATCGTATGGATACAATAATGGGGAGTGAAACTAGCGCATGTCTGCCATTCCAACTGGATCTCTTGTTTAAACGTTATTTGTTTACGTGTTAGGGCTGTCGTTGTAAGGCGATGTTGATACTGTTACCTTTTGTTTTTAGGCTGATCGTTCTCATAATATATTTAGCTGAATTAATTGTAGTTGAATGAATTATTATAACTATTGTCTTCTTGCTTTCATTCTCATCTTCATTTGGAAACGGTTATTATTCTCTTCATTTGGTAAAGGTCAATGATATTAAGTTCAAGAAACGCCGAGTCAAAGCGGTTGCTCCGTGTGTGCATTGTGAATGATGTCATTTTGGTGACAAGGATTAAAAATCATCCTAAGGAAAATTCACAACAAATTAAAACAAAGTCGAAATTGAAACCCAAAACAAAAGATTTAATCACAGAAACAAAGCAAGTCACGACGTTTCGTTTCTTTTCTTTTGATTTGGGTTTCAATGTCGACTGTTTTATTTTGTTGTGAATGTTACTGAATCCAGCAGTCATCTTCGTTTTATCCTAGGGAAACGTGCGCGCGCGCGTGTGTGTGCGCGTGCGCGTGCGTGTGTGTGTGTGTGTGTGTGTGCGTGCGCGCGCGTGTGTGTGTATGTATGTGTGTGTGCGCGCACGCGCGTCTGCATGTGAATGAGTGTGTATGTGTGCGTGCATGCAAACACAAGCGCAGTATGCCTCCAACGTGTAGGCCAAAGTATGTGTGCGTGCGCACGCGCATGATTGTAATAATAGGCTAGGTCGGTGTATGTGTGTATGTGTTGTGTGCGTGTGTGAGAGAGAGAGCGAATGCGTGCGTGTGTTTGGTATGTAAATACTATAAGTCTGTGCGCGCGCGCGTGTTTGTGTGTATATTTGTGCGCGTGTGTGTGCGCTCGCGCGTGCGTGCGTGCGTGTTTTTGGTGCGTAAATACTATAGGCCTGTGTGTGTATCAGTGTGTGTGCACAGTACATGTATTCAGTAGTGGGTGCATACTAATTTTATTATAATTGTGCTTTTTTAAAAAACGAGTCTAGTTTTTAACCAATCAAAGGGTAATAATGATAATAATCTTTTGCAATTGCTTTTCTTCATAAGCGCGAACCAGCGGATTTACGCTTCTTCTGGCTACTATGCCGCTTTGTCGAGTTGTTTTTCACTTTTCATTTGATATTCTTCTCTATTTAGAATTTTAATTATATGTTTGTAACATACTATTTGAATATAATTGCTCGTTATCTGTGAAATTATCTTAGTCGGGCTTAAATGGAAATACATGGCAACGTTTTGGAGTTAGTGTATTTTTTAGTGTCTTTTTTGTGTATTGTCGATATAATTTACCAGAATGCACAGAACTACAGCAGACGTATTTAAAACATATTGGACATTTTATAAAAGGGATATTCAACAAAATCTCTGATACAAATAACCCACACCAATAAACACATCTTTCTTTTGTTTGTTTGACTTCCACTCTGCAAACAGTAGTGTGAAATGCACAGTTCATTATAGCCTATGTATTGTGTCATTTCGTATGAATGTAATGGAACACATAAGAATGCTATGACACTTGTGGTGTCATTTTTGTTTAATTATTAAGTTTATGCGTATTGTTTGAGTAAAAGTGTCTGTGATTCATCAAACTTCATCACGAATTTCAGAACATGCCAAACATATTGAACCAGCCCAATTTATAAAAAAAAAAGTTAAATCCTTTAAAGACCCACCACGCCACGTGTCAAAATCATGGTTTTCACGTGTTTTCCCTCTTATAGCTGGTAAGAAATCTTAAGAAATCTTCCTAGCATAAGAGGGAATGTGACACGTGACGTGGGGGGTCTTTAATGGACGGCTACGCTGCGTACGATCCGATTCACTACGATCCGATTTTGACATTTGTGAGGCATGCTTGACGTGAAGTTATACTGTCTAAGCAAATCTGATGAAATCCTACTAGTTATGTACACTTTATTTGCAGTCTCCAGTACACGAATCTGATAAAATATCTTATTTTTGTATCGGACATTTTCTTTGATTCGTGTATTGCGGTCTACATGAGTTTAGTGAACGAAAAGAGTAGGGTTATTTTTAGAGGGAAGTATTTCACGTGAATCATGACTCACAGACATCGTCACAATCGTATCGTATTGGGGTCAAATCGTATGCAGTGTGGTAGGCCTTTAGTGTTTCGTATTAAAGCTGGTTGTTTTACGTAACATCAAAAGAAAGTCGAATACTTGGTTGTTCATCTTGAATACTTATAAATAAAAGCATTCCTTTTTATAATAGTGGTAAATATGCCTGAAAATGTCAGTTCCACAAACATGGGCCTTCCATACATTTCATAAAGAACAAACACCAAAGCATGCCTAAAAATAAACCATCGAAAATAAACCATAGCTTTAGGCCTATATTACATTTCGAGACCCCTCTATGATACATTAACAATACATATGGCATGATATTGACAAAACCGGCTTGGAAACCCCCAGGATTACAACATACCCATGTATTAGTTTTCAAAATGCGTGTATATTTCTTACCTTTTACTTTTTTGAAAATAAAATAATGACAATACTTGGAAACAAATGGACAAACAAATGCTGCATTATGAATTTAGAAAATATTATGTTACATTTGCTTTAAACTTCGAAAGAAAAATGACAACTTTCCTGTGAAATTCTGAAAATGTTGGACACGGCCATTGATGTTGTGTTGAAAAGCATCTTTGCTAAAACATCCTTGATTCAGTTATTGGGCCCAGTATCGTCTTTCTTTGATCGTACGCGTCTTTGGAAAAAGAAACACTTTTAAATCAGAGTGATTCTTAAAATCAGAATTCCACCTTTTAGTTTACTCTTGGCAACAGGATGCAATACATCTGGACGCGAAACGTCTTCTTCTTCTTCCTCTGCGTTCCCAGGCCATATGGGCATAATGGGTAAGGTACGTATGTGTCCGGTTTTCAGTTTTCACTGGTCTCCCCGCTGCGTACAGCCGACACATTCCGATTTCGGGGGACGTGAAACTTTAATGCCTGGAACTGAATCAATTGCTAGCTGTAGTTGTGACAAACGACCATGCACGTCAAGAGGTATTCTGACTATCATGAAATAAGAAAGAGAAACACGTTATGCCTTTAAACCCTTTCAACGCCAGCCATTTTTCAGCTAAAACTTTCCATCATAAATTACCTTGGTAGAGAAAATATATGTGCAATACTGGGGATTCCTCTGTGACATGCATAAAATAGGGCCTATCCTTACCTCCCAAAATTAAGAACATAAGGTCACTGGATACCAGACCCTCATTTGATGCCTTTCAGTGATATGGGTGTTAAATCATTGTGATGCCAAGAGGCGACAGTGGCGATGAAAGGGTTAAATTTATACAATTCATTATAAACAATACAACAGTTTCTGTAATTTAAAAGGCTCTTCTGTCTTGTCATCGAGTAGCCTAGGGTTTAAAGACCACCCACGTCACGTACGTGTCACATTCCCTCTTATTCTAGGAAGATTTCTTAAAGACCCACCAGATCACGTGTCAAAATCACGGGTTTCACGTGTTTTCCTTCTTATAGCTGGTAAGAAATCTTGTTTTGACCAGATTTGACTCCCATACTAATGCCCACAATTTCAAAACGAAACATCATTTTAAAGAGCAGCCTCAATTTGAAGTTGGGGACATTTGTATGCGGGTCACAGCTACCCAGACAAAAACCAAGGGACTTAATCGTGGTGCGTCAGTGTGTCTTTAAACTGTTCCACGGCTTCAGAAACATGTACATACCAAGCAATGGCGCTACTCTACTTACTCGTTCCGCTCGCGCATCTTTCTTCTCAGACTGTGTGCAATTGTGGAATTGTGTGTTAAGGTAACTTATAGTAAATACAAACGATATTCAACGCACCCGTTTCTTGCCAGGAAAGGGTCTTCGGTTGTGGAAGAAGAGATGCGCAGGCCTCTCAAGTGAATTCCAACGCTTCTGTGGATATAGTTCTGCTAAAAGACTGGCGTTTGAAACATCTGCTTGTGCTATTCGTGGTTTCATGTGTGCGGTTTCTCTCATTTTCTTTACACATTCTGCTGTGGTGTTTTATACTATGTGCGTGTGCGTGCGTGCGTGCGTGCGTGCGTGCGTGATAACCGTAGATTACGAGCGGTTTGTGGAAGTGTGTAGCTGTGCTGTTCAATCATCTTTAAATGTAATGTCCCAATACCATGGTTCTCGTGCATGGTGTTTACTGGCTCTGTCTGATGTCTGCACCTGTATTCACTTTGAGCTGGCATGAGACTTCTCTTCATGATATCTTAGAAGTAGAAGTCCTTCTAAAAGTCGTATTAAATCTTACTACTTTAGAAGGACTTCTGCGAACACAGACCCTGCTTTATATGTAGATTCGAAACATCGTTCAATAAAAAAGGAAGATGTATACACCGCTGTGTTCCTTGTGTGTTTGTGGCCTTGATTTCAAACACACACACACACGCACGCACGCACGCACACGCGCACACACACACACACACACACACACACACACACACACACACACACACGCACACACGGACGCACTCACACCACACACACACACACACGCACGCACACACACGCACACCCACACACCCACACAGCACGCGCAAACAGAAACTTGCGGGGTGGGTGGGGGGTGGTAACTAAAATTCAAAAGACAATGGCCATGTCAACTTATCCCCAGTTCATCATTAAAGTACAAAATGGCCAAGCCATGTCAACCTATTCCCAGTTCATCATTAAATTACAAAATGGCCAAGCCATGTCAACTTATCCCCAGTTCATCATTAAATCTCAAAATGGTCAAGCCATGTCAACCTGTCCCCAGTTCACCATTAAATTACAAAATGGCCAAGCCATGTCAGCTTATCCCCAGTTCATCATTAAATCACAAAATGGCCAAGCCATGTCAATGTATCCCCAGTGAATCAGTAAATCACAAAATGGCCAAGCCATGTCAACCTATCCCCAGTTCATCAATAAAGCGCAAAATGGCCAAGCCATGTCAACGTATCCCCAGTGAATCAGTAAAGCGCAAAATGGCCAAGCCATGTCAACGTATCCCCAGTTCATCAGTAAAGCGCAAAACCAGGCAAATCCCCGTTGGGTGTGGTGACCTTGGCCTTACAATGGACGGCTTCCTTTCGAGGCCCAGATCCACACATCCAACCACATTTATACGATTACCCAACCGTGACATTTGTGAGGCATGATTCGGATGAAATGCTACTGTCGACATGAAACTGATGTAATCCTGCTAGTTTTGTTCACTCTGTTTGTACCCGCATGCACGAATCTGATAAAACATCTGTCCTTCTGTATCAGATACTCAGTCAGATTCGTGTATAGGGCTGGCTCTACATGAATTGTACATCTTTCCGTGTGTGTGGAGGGGGGGGGGGGGGCACCTAATTATTTGTATAACTACTGGACGATTTTTCGTTACATTTGGTAGAGATGTCCAAAACCCATTTCAAAATCTTCGTTTCAAATTCTTATACAACCTTGTTGACCATGATCTTAAATTTTGACATTTAAACCACCCCCCACACACAAAAATGTCTTGCTGTGGGCATGGCTTGTATGCCTATATATATATATTTGTTTTTGAAGTAAGAAAGAAAAGAAAAGAAGAAACTGGTTGAAAGACAGTATGTTGAGAACAAGGGAAAAGAACAGGAACGCGAAGAAGGAAGAGGAGGAGGACGATTGTCAAGATGCCACGGTTATCATTAGTTCAATTTAGTGCAACTGAATCACGCTAAAGGCGGCGACAGACTATGTGGCTGCCTCATGTGACTCGATCAGGTCGTGACGTTTCACCTCATTTGCATACCATCTAACTCGATCAATCTGACTCAGTCGGGCCCAGTCAGGTGACAGGGCCGAATAGGGCAGGTTCTAAATTTCACTGATCGAGTCTGATCGAGTCAGGTGGCTTGTGACCTCTTCTGTGCTGGAAACAAAAAATTTGGTCTACGTCACGACCTGATCGAGTCACATGAGGCAGCCACATAGTCTGTCGCCGCCTTAAGATCACTCAGGATCGGATTGACATAACGAGACCACGTTTATTTCTCATTGATAGAAAGAAAGAAAAAAGATAACAAGGAAAAGAGAAAGCAAAATTAAGGACAGAAAGAAAGACAGGTAGATAGAAAAAGAAAGAAACGAGGAAGAAATGCAAGAAGAGAGAGAAGCTAATGACGCGAGGGGCAGAGCATTTGCCGCTGTTTAAAGGGAAATAATTTATCACGTTCACACGCAACGCTATTTACAGAGTGAAGGGCCTTCGTTTATGGTCTCAACCCTTTCAACGCTAGCCATTCTTCAGCCAAAATTTACCATTAATCTTACCCGAGTAGAGAAAAGATTTTGTCTGCAATATTGGGGCTTCCTCTATGACGTGCATACAATAGGGTCTGTCCTTACCTCCCAAAATTAAGAACATAAGGTCAATGAATAACACCCTCAGTATATGCCTTTTAGTGACACGGGTGTCAAATCGTTGTGGTGTCATGAGGCGACAGTGGCGATGAAAGGGTTTTACGAAATGGACCTTGCGAGAGCTAGCGTTGTGAAGAGTGTCCCAAACCATAAAACAGCACTTACTGTAGTTTGAAAGTCATAGGGCTGCTCTCGTGTTGGAAGGGCAGGTGGGGCTAGAGTGTCTGAAAGTCCAGCCAGCACGTTTGTGTGTTTCTTTTTTCATTCTACGTAAAGAATAATCTACACAATAAATTTAAATTGCTGTAAAAATCATTAAACAGAGAGCGTTTACTCTTGGCCACAGCTCCAGACCAATATAAAACAAAGATTGAATGAAGTAAAGGATTGTAAAATGTGATGCAGCCTGTTGCTAGTACTGTCCATATGTGTTGAGTGCTTTTATAAGCCTCGGCTTGTTGTACGGGATGGAAGTTCAGTTTAACGTCGCGTATCGGCTTTCGCCATGTACGACGGGCTGAACAAACCAACCAGGGTATAAACAAAAATTTATGTTCCCGAATCACTGTCTTAGCCAAAAGGTCGAGAAGCGATCAGAATTTGCTTGTTGTACTCTTGTCTCTCTCTCTCTATTTTGTTGCTGCAAAAGTGTGTTAATAAAACATTTGTTTAAACCAAGTAAAGGATCGTGTTAATTACCATACACATTTTGATTGTGTTAAACAGACTGCATGTAGGGGACACTTATTGAATCGGTACCCCCTAAGGATAAAGATCTCTATCTCAAGGGCAGATAATCCAAAAGCTATGAAACTTTCAATGTGGATACTACTGGTAGAGGGCTATAACTATATACTATAATTATAAAGATAATGTTTGTACTTTTGGCTTAAACGTAAAAATACTTTTTTCTTCAAAAGGTACGAATTACAAGACCTGTTACGGAATTCGTACCACCAAGTTACTGATATCGTACCAGGGGGTTTATAGCACTAATTCAACGGTAGGACGCTCGTGACTTGGCTTTAGCTATAGACCATTCTCTCTTCTAAATGTTCCAGTTAGTCTCTGTGACGTCAAAGTAATTCTTATGTCATTTTATCATCAAAAGTTTGATGTCACGTAAAATAGGCCCCTGAATGCATTTTTGACGCTGCGCCATTGAAAAGACGTAGGAGGTACGAATTACGTGATAGTGGTACGAATTGCATAACTATGGCCCAATTATATTTCCTTTGAATATTTTAATTTACAAAGTGGACAACATTGACCCTAAGAACTTAAAGATTTTAAAGTGATATTTCCAGTTTTAATCTTTGCATGTATGCACTGAATAACAAACAAAAAAAGCGTTACCTAAAATTACATCAGATGCTGCCAAAATGAACTTTCGTTTGTCTTGCAAAGAGTGTTCCGCTTCGTTGCATTTTTGTTGTGATAAAATACTTCCCTTCCCCTGTCCAAACTTCACACACATATATTAACCCCCAATCTTCTACCGTTTGGTAGGAAACCAGGTGGTACGAATTGCGTGACAGGTACTGAATCAATAAGCCTCCCCTATGACAACAGTTTTGTCCGTTTACTCTTTATTTTGATTAAGATACATAAAAACATATGCTTCATTGTTAGCAGACCCAACCCTTTGGGTATTGAAAACTATGAAAGAACATTTATATAACGAGGATTTTTTTCATCCAGTCCTCAACTATCATACCATGAGCAACGTACTCCTGATAAAAACAAAAGGAAACGAAAGGAAGTTTCGGGGAAATAAGGAAAGGGAAATAACTAAGTATTAATGAACAGGTCGTGTTTACGGTTACTTCCCCTATGCCTACAAGGCAGAGGAATTGTGATACTGTGCATTACACATTCACACAGCCATATACGGAATGAAGTCGCGAGCATTGCTCTGATACACGGATGCACTTTCTTTTGTAACACACTCACGCACTCACTCACGCACGCACGCATGTACACACACACACACACACATTATGCCAAAGACATAGTCTATGGCATAACATATAGTAACATATAGTAAGGGTGGGGTAAAACGCTCCCTCCCTCCCTCCCTGAGCAAGAGATCCCTTTTCTGTTCTCTTTGAACCCACAGACATTTTGCATTGAATGTAAACGATAGCGGCCCGACCACACTACAACATAATCCTAACCGTTTAAATTTTGAAAAAAAATATCACTCACACTAGGGGAAGACGGGGTAAAAAGCGCATGGGCGGGTAAGAAGCCCACCCCAATTATCTCATGAAATAAAGAAAATGTCAGTCAAATTTGCCCATGAGACGAATGCTAGACATTAACGCTCGTCTCATGAGCAAAATGAGACTGAAATTTGCTTCATTTCATGAGATAATTGGGGTGGGCTTCTTACCCGCCCGGGCTTCTTACCCGCCCATGCGCTTTTTACCCCGTTTTCCCCTAAGAGGCAATAAATGCACACACAAAGATAAACAAAAATATTGGCCTTTTTACCTCACCTACTATGCGTATTCAAATCAACCCCTTGACTGACAGAGAAAATTAAAGAAAAAAAATCATTGGAAAAATCTGATAGAGCCAATCTGGCAAAATGGTCTGGGAATATAACTCTCTTGATTGTGTTAGAGCAAAAAGCCAGCATATGAGAGTTATTCCTCTTCATCTGATGACGTCATCAGTGATGTCATCAAGTCAGTACGTGACACGTCATACGGTAGTCAAGGGGTTAACAGGTAAGGATTGGTAATGTTCGGACGGTGTAACTATTCTGCTAGGTTGATTTCCAACAACGAGTGCATTAATTTGGTGAAACTGTGTACATCGGGGCCTGCAGTCATGAATGCGGCTAAGACAATCCGGGATGGACAAAGCAAATTAGTCTAAGCAACCAATCCGATTGACAGTTTAGACTAATTCGCATTTCCCATCCCTGGCTTAGTTGTCTTAACTGCACTCATGACTACAGGCCCAGCATACTGCTCAAACTCGTCACTTTCTTCCCTGTTATGCCCTTTGCCTCACTACGTACAGTGGGCAAAGGGGGTATAAGGTGTGTGTGTTTGTGTGTGTGTTGTTTATGTGTGTATGTTGTTGTGAATATATACTGTTATTTCATGCTTGCGAATAGTGTGACAATGCATACGTGTATTAGGCCTAATATAAGCAGCAGCAGCAGCAGCAGCAGCAGCAGCAGCAGTAGTAGTAGTAGTAGTAGTAGTAGTAGTAGTAGTAGTAGTAGTAGTAGTAGTAGTAGTAGTAGTAGTAGTCACAGCAGTTGTTGTTGATGATTGTTATGTGCATTTCTTGTTACCGGCCAAACGAAGTCTGACCGGTATTGTTTTGTCTGCTCATGTTATTGGAATTTTGTTTCATGTTTTTATTCCATATCATTTCTGTGTAAGGCGCCCTGTAGCCTGCATAGTAGGATGGGCGCTATGTAAATTATCCTCATTATTATTATTATTACTATAATTATTATTATTATTATTATATGTTTGTGTGGACTGTTTTTGTTCTCGCAGTTGTGTGTTACAGAACTGGAGTACATTGAAATGGGAACGAGGGTTGTGTGTGTGTGTGTGTGTGTGTGTGTGTGTGTGTGTGTGTGTGTGTGTGTGTGTGTGTGTGTGTGTGTGTGTGTGTGTGTGTACGTGTGTGTGCATACGTATGTGTATGTGCGTGCGTGTGTGTACGTGTGTGTGTATACGTGTGTGTGTTTATTTGTGTGTGTGTGTGTGTGTGTGTGTGTGTGTATGTGTGTGTGTGTGTGAGCGTGCGTGCGTGCGTGTGTGTGTGTCTGTGTGTGCGTATGTGTGTCTGTGTGTGACCAAAATGTGTTCCAGTCCATAGCGCCTAAACCAAAGAACCGATCTTAATAAACTTGGAACAGTAATTCCTTAGACATCGCAGATGCTTCACGACAAAAATGGTGTTTTACGTCCTCTTGGTCTGAATCAGACACATATGGGACATTTGTAAATACAAATATGGTGGGAACAATACTGGAGGCAATGCCCGGAGGCAGTACGAAACCAGTAAAGTCCCGATTTTTAAAAATTAATACAGATAGCTGTAGCGATGACCACGCCTCGGTTAAACCTAATCGGCTATGGCACCGCCACAAGTAAAAGTACACATAAAAAACCAGCTGATATTCACACAATGTCCGATTCACATAACGACGAGCCATATCAACGTAATCCCAGTCAGACATTTTTTGCATATTAAAGAAAACACTGATCATTTAAAAATTAATGGATGGATGTAAGCCAAAGTAAGCGCAGTGGACAGGTGTCACCTAACAACTTTTCTTGTAAATATTTAATGCTTACAGTATTACCATATCGATAGAGGAGTTTGTTAACACAAAAAACCACAAGGACTTGATGATCAAAAATTAGCTCCCTTGAATACTGTTATTCATGTGTGTAGTGAGGTCTGTGTGGCTGTATGTTTGTGTGTGGGGTGTTACTGGTACTGGGAGTTCGTTTACATGGCGTTGCCATCTTGTTTTGTTTTGTTTCGTTGTCTGTCTGTGTATCTCAAGAACGTCTTGCAAACCGCTGTGCAGAACTGCTTTACATTTCATGTGGCGGTGTTTTAATCAAAATAGAAGACATAATAATGTGGACGAAACGATAGAGGCTGACCTTGACCATGACCTGTTGACCTTGACCATGAAGCTTGACCTTCAAAACCTGTATTTCTGACCTTTTTTTTTTTTTTACCTGGTTTTGCTATATCTTTCACATCGTGTGTCTTCAGACTTAATATAAAAAGGGGACACTGGTTTATGCTGATTGTGAATGTTAGGTGCTGGTTACGTTCTTGGCCTTGACCTTGACTTATTCCTTGTTTTTTTTCTCCCCTTCATAAGTCATGAGTTATAAGTTTCTTTATTGTCCATTGGCATTGTACAACGCACATGGAAACTTGTCTTCCACCGTGTAAAATAAAAAATATTAAATAAAAGTATAAAACATAAATTTACATTAACAAATATGTAACTCTCACACCACACCCAATCATTCATCCGCTCTCCGCTATCTTGCTCACTCATCATGCAACCCACCACCACTTCCGCCTTCGTTTTTAACCCTTTCTTTTCTTTTTTCCTTCCTTCCTCATTTTTTCTTGTTCATTTTCTCTCTCCCCTTACCCCATTTCCCCCTTTTTTTCCTACTACTACCCCCTGTTTTGTTTTAAATTATTTTTAGTAGGCTTTCCCCCACTCTCTTTCATCCTATTGTCTGTGTGTCTGACTAAGATGGACATTTCTTCTAGCTTCACCGTGGACTGAAGAACGTGGTGCCCCTTGTATTTCCTTGAGCATGATGCTCTCTGTTTTTCAAACTCGAACACTACCCTACCCTTTTACACTTAAGATTAGCATAAATGTAAGCTTTATTTCATTCGACTCATATAAGCTCTGACCATAAAGGCGGCTTTAAAGACCCAACCGGATCACGTGTCAATATCACGGGTTGCACGTGTTTTCCCTCTTATAGCTGGTAAGAAATTTTGTTTTGACCAGGTTTGACTCCCATGCTACAAATGCCCCCAAATTGAAAACGAAACATCGTGTTAAAGAGCAGCCTCAATTTCAAGTTGGGGGCATTTCTATATGGGTCACAGCTACCCCCAAAAAAACCCAAGGGATTTAATCGTGGTGGGTCAGTGTATCTTTAGGATGAACATCTCCACAGTTTCAGTATGGCTACGTTATTGTATAATACTGTAGTGAAGGTAGAATCTAACATTTTCGTTTTTTCTTGAAAAAAACACTTACCATAATGTAATACTAAATAGGCATACACTACTCCAGTTGAAGACCCTCGATATGAACTCCGTATCCCAAATCCCAACATATTGAGTGGTGTGCAACCAGACCAGTATAATCTCAAACACTTGACAGTTCTCTTGTTATAATGAAGAAATTAAAACTTATTCTCTCAACCCATACAGTTTCTACTCACTCGTAGCTTTCCCGAAGCGTCCGCCTGGATTCCTCAGCGCTTGCACACTGAAGGTGGAGACTTGGAGTTCAGTCAACACGCCGGTGAGATGAACTCACGACGTGTGTTCTCTTGTTATAAAAAGGACTGTCAAGTCTGGTCAAGTCAACATGATCTTTATTGAGGGTTAAAGAATAAGCTAACAAGGCTTTTTTTTCATCCTGCCCTCTGTGCATTTTCGTGTGATAAAGGCTATTTGGTTGTCTGAACAAAGCCTTGCTCAGGTATAAAGCTGAAATTGGACCACGACATTCTGAACAATGTGGGAAAGAGAGTAACTATTACTATATCAGACCTGTTTATTCTGCTCTTTTCGAGTAGTATTCTACTCGATTTGGACCTCTACTACGCTTCAACATTGAAAATAATGCTCTAATTACTCATTTGCAGTGAACAGTGTTTGATGGTTTAATGAATAAAACTACACATTGTGCACCAAAACTGCTCATTTGAGCTATCCAGACTACTCAAGACTTGTGTAGGGGGTAAACAGGTCTGTTATATCATGCGAGATTTCACTGTAATTTGTGTACATTCCCAAGTATGGTAATGCACATGTGTGCTGAGGTGGTCATACCTAGTAAAACACCAAGAAGGGTACTGAATGATTTCACTGTAATTTGTGTACATTCCCTAGTATGGTAATGCACATGTGTGCTGAGGTGGTCATACCTAGTAAAACACCAGGAAGGGTACTGAATGATTTCGGTACCAGCTTGCATGTAAAGTAGCCTTTTGGGTAAGAATGTATTTTCTCTCTCTCTCTCTCTGTGTGTGTGTGTGTGTGTGTGTGTGTGTGTGTGTGTGTGTGTGTGTGCGTGTGCGTGCGTGCGTGCGTGCGTGTGCGTGTGCATGTGCGCACGCACGTGTGAAGTATTGGAGTTGTATTTACTATATATATTTCTGATTGTTTTGTGTTAATTACTATTGTTATTGTTGTCTAAAGTTGACTTTGTAAGCGCTTTGAGCTTTTTGGAGAAAGAGCGCAACAAATATCCATTATTATTATTATTATTATTATTAAGGGTGTTCATGAACATTGGTTACACACGTTGACCAAAGTTGGTCTCGTAATCACCCATAGGTTAAAACATAGATGAGTTGGCAAAAACCGCGTTAAAGTACTTGAGACTTCCTTTATATAGCTTGGCATTTGCATTAGCCGAACCGATTGCCATTGTTGGGATACTTGCGACAATTCTGACTGATTCGAATATGGTGTTCGTCTTATATATCATTAATGTTTTAAACATAAATGTGTCTTTGTATTGCATTTGTGTATACTACTAGAGCTGTGTACTTTTATGTCTTGTCTTATATTTAAGCATGACTTGGAAAATTTTAATATTGTTTAATAATAATAATAATAATAATAATAATAATAATAATAAAGAAAGCTTACATAGCGCACATTCCAGGCTAGCTGCTCATGGCGCTTTACAAAAAATACATTTAGCCAAATCACATCAGTACCCATGCTCGCACGCACACAAGCACACACACTGACGAGCACAGCATATCATTTACATGCGCATGCACACATGCATTCATACGTACGCACGTGAGTACATACATACATACATACACACACTGAGACACACAAACACACACATACATACACACCTATGCCTACACAAGCACGAGCACACGCACACACGTGATGTCTTTTATGTTGAAATCGCGGGTGTTGCCATATTTAATTTCTCATTTTGAGATAATAAAGATTAATTTGTTGAAGTTGAAGTGATGGTCGGTTCGTTATCTTTCACCAAATGTTGTGTAATAAAAAGAAGAAAACACACACACACACAAAACCGAGCGTGTACGGTTTGCGTGAAATAACATTAACAAGCATCAAAATCAGAACATGGACACAAAATGGCCAGGGCCTAGCAACGATGACCGTGATGACCGTGATTTAACTAAAATGGCAAGCAATATGAAAGTAATTCTAGTGATGGTGTTTCTCGTGTTAGTTTAAAAAAAAGAAGTTTTATTAGGTATTAGGTACTTTATAGTCACAGAGGCATCTCTGTGAAATTCGGGTTGCTCCCACCTGGAGAGTGCGTCGCCGCCAGAGGCGCGCCACCCATTTTTAATTTGTTTTTGTTTTTTGCATGCGACTTTTTGTGTGACTGATGAGGAAGGAAAGGGAATTTTGACCAAATGACAACTTTTTCGTTGCCACTGGGTTTAACGTGTGCTAAGTGCATGGGCACACGGGATCTCGGTTTATCGTCTCACCCGAAAGACTCCACATTCAGACCGTAAGGCCTAGTGCAACGTGAGAGGAAAAATCCCTCGTACCCAGGTTCGAACTCGGGTTTACTTGACACGAGGCGAACGCGTTACCGCTGTGCCACTCTACACTCTATAGTGATTTCTTATGACAATGCATGCTGTTAAACATGCACAACCCCACTATCTTGACAATTATCCCTGACGACGTGCAGCCTGCTGATGAAATCTACGATGGCGTTTTGACATTTCTCTGTTATAATCGATTCAGTAGTTTATGCTCTGAAAAATGGAACACATTTTTTGACAACACAAAGACATAATAATAATAATAATAATAATAATAATAATAATAATGATGTTTTTTAATTAGCGCAACACCTCTCAGTAAAACTGGAGCTCTTTGCGCTTTACAAATGATTAAAATAAGATACATAAATAAGCACCACTAAAGTAATACACAAAAGCTACAATAAATACTAGCATTAATACAGTAGGCCTACATCCGTAGGCATAAACACATATTATATAAACATCAAATATAGCAAATTATATTCAATCACACGCAGACAAACAAGGATCAACACAATAGTACATTAATATGAATTAAAGAAATAATTAAACATCAAAACCTTATTGTTTCTTCACACAGAAATACGCACGCACGCGTGTGCGCACCTCCCCCTCCCCCACACGCACCACCATCACCACCACCACCCAAAAAACCCAACCACAATACATCTACATAAAGGCGTGCAGAAAAACAAGCAGACATACACAAGCAGACATAGAGACACAGGTGTTCATTCATCTCCCTGACTCTCTGCATGTATCATGAGGCTGTTTACTTTACGTTTTTAATGGTATCTTTTTAACTGTGATATCACGTGGTCGGATGTTAAACTGTGATCTTATGTGCTCACATTTTGACGTGGTGACAGCCCTGAAATGGCCGTAGCAGTCGACGGGGCTATAACTAGGGGAAGACGGGGTAAAAAGCGCATGGGCGGGTAAGAAGCCCACCCCAATTATCTCATGAAATAAAGAAAATTTCAGTCAAATTTGCCCATGAGACGAATGCTAGACATTAACGCTCGTCTCATGGGCAAAATGAGACTGAAATTTGCTTCATTTCAAGAGATAATTGGGGTGGGCTTCTTACCCGCCCATGCGCTTTTTACCCCGTCTTCCCCTAACAACATCAAATAAATAAATAGGCTGTTTACTTCATAATCTAGCTTTGGACACTGTTGATTTGTCGTCAATGTTGATTTTTGTAGATGTTCACTCTGTAATGTAGTTATTAACGATGTTGATTTGTTGTCATTGTTCTTTTCCTTTTGTAACCCCCCCCCCCCCCCCCCCCCCTCTGACATGGGCAGAAGGCCTGGACCAGTAAAGTTGTGAATGTACACCCATTGTTATCCAACTAGGAGTACAATGTACAAGTACCCACGCTTCAATTTTGCCACGCAGACTAACGTAGAGAAAGTTCAACAACAACAACATTATAGTATTTCTATGACGTTTTCACATTCGAGGGCATTCGTAACGCGTTCACACAAACACGCAAGGGAAGTAAATCTGTATACACACCATAATTTGGTCATTTCTAAACTCGCTTCGCTCCCCTAGACTGCGAATGTTTTTTCTGTTTCTTACATAAACCATCACTATCGCCTATGTCAGGCCAGTTGACAGGCTAGAACACCAAGGCTACATCGCTGTGCTATGCATATCTATGCAGGGATTGACTTTAGCCATGACAAGTTCCTAGCATAACATCATCAGTCGTGGCGGGGTAGTCAGACACGTAATATTCTCATCCCTAGCTGATGCGTTTGTAACATAGTGTTCAAGTGCTAGGGTTAGGCTGTTGGGATGATCCCTGGAGTCTTTTAGCCAGAGTACCTCAACAACAACAACATAAGCCTCATTATCAAGTCAGAGCGTATCCGTGTCTGATTAATGCAAGTACACATGTAGGCCAAAGTGACTGACTAAACTTGGGAATGATTAGTGAAAGAAATAAGCATTCCCAGTATAACTGAAACTAACAACCCCCCCCCCCCTCTCTCTCTCTCTCTCTCTCTGTTGTGTCTGTCTGTGCCTGCCTGTCTGCCTGCCTGCCTGTCTGTTTTCTATCTGTCTCTCTGTCTTTGTCTCTCTCTCTCTCTCTCTCTCTCTCTCTCTCTCTCTCTCTCTCTCTCTCTCCTCTCTCTCTCT
>CM065687.1:9276831-9279331 GCA_017654935.2 Phymorhynchus buccinoides
GTGTGTGTGTGTGTGTGTGTGTGTGTGTGTGTGTGTGTGTGTGTGTGTGTGTGTGTGTGTGTGTGTATCGATTATCTTAAAAACTACTGTTTGGATTTTGATTAAAATTGGCAGAGGGGTAGACAGCTTGAAAAGGAAGCTTCCTTTCGTTAATCAACACCGTGCTGACCTTGACCTTGAAGTTTGACCTTGAAAACCGAAATGTCCTTCTTTGGGCTATGTAATTTCCCCCAGCTTTATTTCGTGAACTAGTGAACAGAATCGCTTCAAATTTTGTGTGGTGGTGTACCATGGTGCAAGGAAGTTTGCATAAACGTTTAGCTGTATCTCGTGAACTAATGAACAGAATCGCTTCAAATTTTGGGCTATGTATTTTATGCGTTCTGTAAGGGTGGAAAGTGGTGTGTTTATTGGGGGGTGGGGGGGGGGGTGGGGAGAGGACATGGTGCAAGGAAGTTTGTATAAACGTTCAGCTGTATCTCGTGAACTACTGAACAGAATCGCTTCAAATTTAGGGCTATGTATTGTATGCGTTCTGTAAGGGTGGAAAGTGGTGTGTTTATTGGGGGGTGGGGGGGAGAGGACATAACTCTGGCCGGGTTTTCATTGTCACAATGCGTTGCTGCCGCTCGGCGATGCCCTTGTTAACCCTTGTCATCAGCATAAAACAATTTAAAGGGTTTTATTCATTAGGCTTACATTGTTTTATGGTGGTATGCCACTTGTAATGTCTTTTCCTATCCCTAACCACAATCAATGATAAGCATATTTGCCTCTGATAAAGGAAACAACTTGAAACAAACAGCTCTCTGTGGAAAACTGAAAGGAGCTAGTAGAATGAGGGGAATTCGTGTACTGAGGCCTGTAGTCGGGCTTGTACTCTCACCCTTTCACCTACACTACAGGTGGGGATCATTGTGAACTCACTCACTGCCTACTGTTACCATACTTAGCACTTTCCACCTTCCACCTTTTCACCTTCCCGGGTGGGAAGCGAGAAAGTTGGCTTCCTTCATTCTTTGCAAGGTTGGTAGGCTACGAAGTAATAATTCTTCGTGACATTTAGGCTTTGTGGTTATACTCAAGAAAGCACCGTTTGCCTCAACACTATTCTTCAATGTGTCTGATGGTAAACTAGCACACCATGAGGTCTTTGTCGTGTTGCGGATGAGCTCTGCTCACAGCTTATTGCACCCTGATTTGGTCTGACAGAATATGGCTTTGCAGTCCACAGCAATCTTCATGAGCTCTGCTCACAGCTTATTGCACCCTGAGTTGGTCTTGCATAATATGGCTTTGCAGTCCACAGCAATCTTCATGAGCTCTGCTCACAGCTTATTGCACCCTGAGTTGGTCTGACAGAATATGGCTTTACAGTCCACAGCAATCTTCATGAGCTCTGCTCACAGCTTATTGCACCCTGAGTTGGTCTTACACAATATGGCTTTGCAGTCCACAGCAATCTTCTGGAACTCTGCTCCGAACTTTGTGCCAGTCAGACAGTACAGGTAGAAGTTGATGCCGCTGTTAGAGGACCACAGCACTTCTGTGACTGCGTTCAACACTCGGTATTGTCCGTGTTCTATGGGGTCATCACGATTGATTCTGTAATGAAACGTATAACCAATGGCTTCTGGCGTTGTCAGGAGGAAAAAACAAATGCTGGCAGCTATCAATGTGACGGTCAGTGAAGACACTGTCTGTTGTCTGGAATCCTGGCTGGCTGGTTGTTGTGCAGAGAGACGCTGGTTTGCTCCGACAGATCTGGCCAGTGTCCACAAAAGAACGCTGTTGCTGCCCGCTAATAACACGAAAGGTACAAAGGAATACTGAACGGGGCGGATCCACTGGAAAACGTTGGAAGCAAACCACTGGTACATTCCTGATGAAGGTAAAAAGCAGCCTACCCCGCGAATATCAAATCCGTACAACAAGTGACAATGGACCAGAATGAAAATGATAACCACCGTGCCAGCAGTAGCTCGTGACTTTGTCGTGGTCCACACGGCATTGACACGAAGTGGCCGCAGCACTGAAGCAGTTCGTAGCATGGTGAGTGCCACCAGCATCCAGGACGATACAGGTGATGCAGTGCGAATAATGAAACTGTAAACCTTGCACTGCCACGCGCCCAGGTTATACACGTTCGGTACATCGAACACGTGTTTGATTGAATAATTTAACGGATTTAATAGCACCAGCTGGTCGGACATGGCCAGAACTATGAAGAAAACGCTGGACGTGGAAGAAGGAAGACGGAGCATGATGAGAATGATCATCACATTACCGAACATCCCAGACACACACACGATTGCATTGCCAGTGTCTTCGATAAGATATGCTGCATCTATATAAGGCTGGAACTGGCTATACCAAGCATCTGTTTGGGAAAGGACTGGACTTTTCATTCTACCTGTTACGACACCAACCACAAAATAGCTTTAAGATATTATGGACACGACTTAAAGTTTCTTTAGGATTTTTTTTAATACTATCTGAA